>CM046999.1:498312-1098312 GCA_025698465.1 Gossypium longicalyx
TATGGTTTTCCAACCAGTGTATCTGCTCTTCAGGTCATATATATAATATATGTTTTATATTTTATATATAGTCTATAACATGGTTGTATACTTAATCTGTTGCATCACCTTTTTGGGCTTAGTAGAAAACTGTCAGGTTATGCTTGAAATGCCATTTATATGACTATGAATTGGTCTATCTCACAAGTCTCATCATTTAGCGCTTGTTGATTTTCTTGGACTTTTTATATATATGCTTGAAATGCCATTTATGCTTGAAATGCCATTTATATTTTATATATATGACTATGAATTGGTCTATGAATTGGTCTATCTCACAAGTCTCTATCCTGTTTGCTAATGTTTGATTGAATGAAACTTGGACTTTTTTTTACTAGTAAAATTTCAATGTAGAGAAAAAAAAAGGTGAAGTATAGACAAAATCCAAGTAAGCATACTGGCGTTGCATGATTAGTATTTCTTTCAAAATATTTTTGTTGGATATCTAGCTGGGAGTTATCTCTAGCTTGGAATGGAGTACAATCAAGAAGTTTGGAGCTTAATATGATTTTGTTTAATATGCTATTCTAATATGTGCAAGAACACGAAATTTTGTCTAGAACTTTTGTTAAACATGTCTTCTTATTTCTTAGGAATGTGCAAGGAATTTTCCTTTAATAACAACAAAGTACCAGAAAATATTATGACTGATAGGTAGAATTTGTATGGTCAAGGGCACAAGGCGCATTCTAGGTGCTAAAATTCTTTTATTTCCTGAGGTGCGAGGGGCAAAAATTAAAAAAAAGAGCTTGCCTAAGTGCAGTAAGGCATAAGATATATTTGTCTATCCATTTATATACCAAGGTTAATATATATAGTTATGATAATAAACTCTAAATTGTGCTCCAGCTTATCTACAAAATGTGCAATTTTTTTTTCATTAATAGACCAATCTGCATGATTTCCTTACGATCCCATGTCGTTCTTGCCTGTTGTTGGATATTCAAATATTATGCACATTAATTAAAAGGAAAAAGAAACCTAATTGAACTTGAAGTAGTTGGGTTTTTGTTTTGCACCTATTGCCTCACAGAAAAGTGTATCTAGATGCACCAGGTATGCATGTGTGATCGAATGTACTTTTCCTAAAGGTTCTAGGGTGCTTTTATCATTTGGCGCTAAGGTGCAATTGCTAGGCATACACCTTGACATTGAAGGTTGCAATGTCTTGGTTGATGCTCATTACTATGTTCTAAATTGTATTGAATTTTGAGTTGCCACTTATGGAGATAGTATGGCCCAGAGCTTAAAAAATAGTAAAGCTTATGTTCATTTATTTCTGCATGCTTGTTATTAAGTTGATCTTGCATGGTTTTTTTATTATAGTACGAAATGTTTAATCACTGAATGCAATTTGGATTGAAGTAGACTTGAAAGTTGTTAATAGGAAGATTGATTAGCTTTTTTACTTGAGAAGATTCCCCTTAGCTCAATTGCTAGCTTTACGGGACTTTAAGTCTTTAATAATGATAAATTTAAATTTAAATATGGAAATTCTTGTTAGAAAAGGTTAAGAAATTAACCACCCCCCTCTACACTGGGTTAAATAGAAGAGATTTTTGTAACTTTAGAAACTTACTATTATGAAATTAGTTTTCAGTCCCGTCTCGCTGAATGCATGCTATTAGAATTTCTGCCTCCAATTTTCTACCTTAAGTGGTATTTTTCTTTTTTCTGATAGTATTGCATTCTTCTATTTCTACCAGGTAGATGAAATGTTGAGACATGCATCTGTGTCATCAGTTGCACGCTTGTTAAGCAATCTTCGTAGCCATGGTTTGTTTATACTTTTCTGCTACAATCTTCACCCTGGAATTGTTCGGTTTGAAATTTCTCAACTTTCCTAGACATGTGGTTTGTCTTTAGTTCTCTAGGAATAGTTTCAGTTCTGTCTTCAAAATTCGATGTTTTTAACACATTTCTTCTTGATTTTAAAAGGGAATGTTCCTGGCTTTTAGTGGATACTTTTGAAATTGATGGGTGGTATAAGTGATACCTGTAATGAGTTCTTTTGGGTGCTTTCTCAGTGGTATTTGTTGATGTTTGCAGATCAGATTTCCGGTATCTTTTGGTTATTACACTCAGACCTTCATGAGGCTAGGGTTACAGCTGTTCTGGAATATTTGTCATCTATGGTGGCAAGTTTAGAACCATTACATCAACTTCAAATGGACAGAGAGGTCACTTGGAAAATTTCTCTTTCATCAAGCATAACTCAAGAAAGGAAAGTTTCATGTTAGATTTAAGAAGAGAAATGGACGGTATGGTAACTCTCTTTCTTTCTCTCTCTCCTGGTTAAGATAGCAGCAGACTGACACGATAGTTTTTAAACCTATATGTAGTCAGAGGAAGTTCACATTGACAGTTAGCCATCAACTTTACATCTTTGCCATCTGAAGGAGCAATTAATCAGGGTCTTGTGCCAAAGGTCATAGCTTAATCTCTCTCTCTCTCTCTCTCTCTCTGCCTTTTCAGCTTATTCTTTTTATCTTATAGTACACTATTACCTGCAAGAAATCTTTTTTTTGCTCAAAAAATTAGTGTATACTGTAAAGAAAAATTGATGTGGATTGGGAAAGAAAACAGCAGCAATTAAAAGAACTAGGACTGAAGGAGCAGATGGATGCCCCTTCTTGTGCTGGCTGCAAATCTTTGTCCTAGGGGCATCGAATGCACATTATTCCAGCCAATCCAATCTATATGCTACTAGAATGTTTTGCCGACCATGCAGTATTTTAATTGTATTAAATAATAATTGTTTATTTAAATAGTTACGAAAAATTCTGATATAAGTTGCTGAATCCGAGTGATTTTGATATTTTCTTTACTAGGTTTTTAATTGATTGGTAATACGATAACCTCTGGACTAGCAGTGTCTATAATGGTAGTGGTGTACCTTGGAATATTAAATATTATAATTTTTTTAAAATATTAATAACTATTTAAACACTTAATAATAATATTAATAATATATATTAAAATTTTGAGTTATTATCATTTATCAATCAAATTTTTGATTAATTGATAATGCCTATTCATCAATACACTTAAATATTAAATATTATAATTTTTTTAATTTATTACATAAAATTTCCACATAATTGCTAGTGAAGCTTAATGAACCTCTAATTGGGATGGATCAATATTCCCGAGGAACTCATCATCCAATCTCTTATTACTGTTTCTGTACGTGGCTCTTTGCTCATGTAGAGCACCTTTTATTACAAAAAGAAAAAAGGAAAAGGTACGCGGACGACCGCAGACCATCCATTCTTATTACTGGAGATTATTTATTAAAGACTGAGCAACACCCATCTTGGTTAGGAGAGACACCCAACATCAATAATAAAGTCTTCTCCTCTCTTCTCTGACCTCCCCGCCAACATCCCTCCCTTCCCCACCTTTCCTTTCTCTGCAAGTAACCAAGTATCTTCTCATTTTACCTTTTGATTTGTTTGTAAAGGTAAGGCCGTCTCTGTCTGCTAGCAATTTGCATTGTGTGTTGCCTGCATTTCTTTTTCTTCTCAAAGTCTTTTTTACTGTTTTAATCTCTTTTATGGAAAAATTTTGAGGACATTATTGGATACTTCTTTTTAATTTCCATTTTCTCATTCATTTCTTATGCTTCTTGCGAAACCGTTGTTCAATTTACTTGGCTGGGTTACTAGTATGATGTTCTTATATATACCCTATGGTAATTATTTGTTTTGAACTGAACTTTGCAACTGTTGTTTTCTGACAGATAGGTTTGCACATGTCTTTGATTCAATTTCATCTCACCATGTCTAATCTTGGCACTTGGTAAAACATTCTCAGCCTTCTCTGGTTCGTGTTACTTAATTTTTTTTCCTAAATCTTGTTGATAGATTATCTCCATAGCCACCTTTTTTTTTCTGGGAATGGTAATAGTTATGGCAGTATAAAATTGCTTAGAATCATATTCGGGCAGTTTTTACCATTTCCTTTTATCCAGAATTTAGGAATAGGCTTTGAAATTGGCAATTAAGAAAAAGAGAATGGCTGTGAATAGTACCTTAAAACAGAGAGGAAGAATAGGTTGGCTGAGAAAAAAATGGTTTGGCACCAACAATGATGCAACTAAATTGTGCTGACGCTCATAAAAGACCTGCCTTCCAGAGATTCTAACCTCAAATGAATCATAAAAGGGTTTGGGAAACTTAGGATAAGACAGCTCCACACTGACAAACTAAAGACCCTGGTAGTGGTTCCACTTTTGGACCTGTATCTTTGAATTTTGGGTCAAAGTTATCCATATCTACATTTGCTGCCCATGCCCAAGTTGGAGTAGTTTATTAGGTTTGTTCTAAGTTGCCAAAGTTTGTGGACTATTTAGGGAAATTATCGAAACCGACTGAAAATTAGATTTAAACCACTTTATCTTTGGTTAATCTATTTAGGACTGCCTAGAACTGCAGTATTAGATTTGTCATCAGTACGATGGAATTCTCATTTCACTTTTAGAATACAGAATGTATATAGTTCTGAGATAATCATTTCACGATGACTTTTGCACTTTAATTTTGACTTAGGCTCATTTTTCTATAGGGGCATTTGATTTCGATTAAGTTCCATTTGTTATAAGAGAGGGCTTTAAGCTCATTATATAGGAATGCTGGTACAGCACTTTTCTCGGTTGTGTTCATGCTTACCTTTCTCCTACATTGTGGGCTAAATATATAGTGAGTGCTCTTGTAAGATAAAGCATTTCGCATCTCTATATTTTGGGGCTCTTTGCTTATTTAGCAATTAAAATCCAATTTGCCTAAGCCCTGATCTGATTTTTAAACTGGATTGTTTTTTAGGGTTCACAAAACTTAATTGAGTCATTGCTTTTGCATTTTAGCATTGCAAGAACTTAAATCTTATCATAAATTGAAAGGTTCATGTTGTCCTAATTTTTGTGTGTACATATATTCTGATTATAGCAGAACTTAAATATTATCACAGTTAGTGACTTCTGTTTTTAATGATGCTTGAAGATGATTTTTGCTTGTGGTATTCTTCTTTGTTTGCTTTCTTTTCATTTTGCTCACACGGGAACAATTGGTCTCTTTGTGGTCTTTGTTGTTGGAGGTTGATTATTTATCTTAATATGATCAATTACAGACTTCTGTTTTCTATGTGCCATAGGTGGTATGCTTGGTCATTACTTTAGAGACCGTCAAATGTGGACACTTCGGAGCCTAATCTCATTGAAGGGAAAGTTTTGAGTTTGCTATCTGATTGGCAAAGAGAAAAAAGTTGTTAAGCAAATATTTATATGCTTTGCTCCTCCGTTCATTTTCTGAACTTTTTTTCAGCTTAAAAACAATAACAGGATATTTATATTAATTATGTTATTATGCATAGACAATATGCTGATTATTACCCAATGATAAACTTTTGCTTCTGCAAGCATCAAGAAAGAGGGGAATGTTGTTGTATCTGGAGATGGCACTAATGATGCTCCTACTATATCTTTAAAACACTATTTAGCTACTTTTTTTTCTTTTCTTGTTTATTGATCTTACCATAGAACTTCAGCTTAATGATGTGGAATAATCGCTTCTTTTTTCAACTTACTGTCCTAGTGGGATAGTCTGATAGGGTTTTGGGTGAGGAATACACGGAGTGGATGCCAGCTGGTACTAGACTGGTTTTGGATTCTTAGATTTTGGGCATTGATTTAGTTAGTCAGATGGGCCCTTTTATTATGATTTCATTCTCTTGCTTTGGGATTTATTCAGCTTTATGTACATACTGTTTATTTAATTATTTTAATATCCAGTCCGATATTTGAAAAAACACATAAAATTCAAACCGTTTTTAAAATAAATAATATAAAAACTCTTTGCTCATGCATCTCTCTCACGGTTCTCCCTTTATTCTCTCCTCTTTTCCTCTTTTTTTCTACTATTTTTCTTCTTTCTCTTGTTTTCTTTTCTCTCTTCCTCATTTATTGTCCTTTCTAACAAACCGCTACCGCTGCCCCTGCCCCTGCCCCTGCTCCTGCCCACACACCTTCTATCGTCTTACCTACGATTAAAGGCCAGCTTTTTTCCCATCATTTGAGATTTAAATCCTCAATTATCTATCCAATCCATTGCTCCCCATTTCTTCGGCGATTCGCTCTCGGTCACTTTTCAACGTTTTCCTGTCATTCTTTTTTAGCTTTGGGTATCCACGGGCCAAAAAAACACACGCTATAGAAGGAAGAGAGTTTTCGTGAGAGAGAAACCTTAAGTTTTCTCTGGCGTTTCTAGTTTTTGTGATTTTTTAAATACGCTGCTTCTTCTGAGACATAAATGAACACATAATGTTTTTCTTGGTAAAACCTTTGTTTCTATTGTAGAAATCTCCTGTTTCCCAATTTCTCAATGACCTCTCTCCTATAATGCCATCCACAGCGAGAGCATCACTGTGCAAGAAAAGGCTTTCTGAGTCCAGTTGGGATTGTTCGTGTTCTGTTGGGTATGATTTGCAAATGAATTTTAATTGGAAGTTTTAGGTAGACCCATGGTATCTCTGTATATCAGCTGAATGGGAAGTTTTGTGTGATTATTGATATATCCATGTGGTGAAATACTCAGATTTTGGTTAAAGGTAGAATTATATTCATCTGTTACCTAGCCTTATATTCAAAACGCTATTGCCCACAAGCAAACCAATGTTACGAATAATCCTGCTTTTGTAATTTGATAGCTGAATGATTAAAGGAAAGCAATATGCAGGCATTTCACTGCCCAAATGAGAGAAAAAAAAAGGATAAAGTTAGGATAAGCAATCATGATTAAAATATGAGGGCGCAAGCAAAAAATTTGTTGAATATATGCCTCTATTTGCAAAGAAATGTGTAAAGTTTGTAATTGCAGAAAAACAATTATCAATTAAGTTTAAATGTGTGTTTCATTCAAGTCATTATTCATTTAATAAAAATGGGGTTTTGTTTTTGTACCATCATTTTCTTGAACAACTAAACAAACAGAACCTATGAAAATCAAAAGATCTATAAGTATAAAAATTAGACTCAACAGCTCCATATCATCAATGCTAATAATCAATTTAAGAAAAAAGTTCATTCGCCATGGCAAACTTAAAAAAGACTCTGATTCTTCAAACATAAAGAAAGTCAGAAAGAATCCATCAAAAGACAATGATTAAGTTTCATAGTAATTCTTAGAAAATAAAAGTTATTATTTGACTTAGAACAAACACCTAAAACCACAAAGGAAAACATGGGAAAACAATCAAATCGAAAAAAAAAAAAGGGGTATTTATGCTGAGGAATTTAAAAAATCGTAACAACAGCATCTAAGTTCATTGAGACAAAAAATCAAACACTTACCTTCAATTATATCCCTACTTCTAACCATGCCATGCATTTAAATATTACCTGAATATTTCAATCAAAATTCATTTCCAAATCATATACATAACAGCACACAAACAATCACTACTAAGTTATATTAAATTTGATTTAAACATTGATGGGCAAAAAATTGTAAGATGTAATGATACAAAAAAAAGAAAAAGGTTAGATTAACAATTGTTATCACAAGAAGATGTCGATTTATAATAAACATGAGAATGGCAAAATAAAATAACAGTTTAACACCAAAATTCATAACCTAACTAACCTAAAATGTCGTTCTCAAGTTTTGACAAATTTAACAAGGTACGTTTATCTAATGAAAAACCTGCCATACTGGCCTCCTTACAAACCTCCTTACACTTGTCTAGCCTCCCTGCAACCATATACATATTAATCAAGTCACGATACATATCATATGTTGGAGAGAAACCCGCTTCCTTGAGTTTGGAAAAATATCTCACCGCTCTTGCCAAATCCTTCAGGCCAATAAAAAGCTTTATTACTACACGATAAGCAGGAAGATCCAAGAGACATTCCCTGGCCTCCATTTCCCAAACCAAAGCTAATGCTTCCATGTACTTGTTCTCAGAATAACGACTATGAAGCAATGTTGTGTACACCACCACACTGGGGTCACGTCCTGATTGCTTGAACCAGTAAAACAAGCTGGCGCATCCCAACACAAGAATTTGCTATAGCAAGCAACCCAAGAACCGCCGTTATCCGCGTCGCACCAAACTCCCTCCTGACTTTGGCGTTAACTTATTCTTGGAGAAACCTAGAACTGAAATCGACATGTCCACTGACACTGAACAAATAAAGTCAATTTACGGTCACAGTAATGATTCACCTGAAGAAGAAGACGACGAAGAAGATCATGTGAATATTGATCTTGCTTGGGAATCAGATGAGGTTGAAGCCATATCTTCACTTTTTCAGGGAAGAATTCCTCAAAAACCTGGAAAAGTAGGTAGAGAGAGGCCTCTTCCTCTCCCACTTCCTCACAAGCTACGGCCACTGGGATTTCCTATGCCAAAGAAACACGTTAAGAAGGCTTCTCCTGGGGTAAACTCATCTCGTGCTTCTGTATCACAACAGTTATATAAAAATCCAAGCTTTCTTATTGGCTTATCTAAAGAGATTAAAGACCTGGCTTCCGATGATGATGTGTCTGCAGTCCTCAATAAATGGGCTCCCTTTTTGCGTAAGGGTTCGTTATCAATCACAATTCGGGAATTGGGTCTTATGGATCTTCCACAAAGAGCTCTGCAAACTTTCTGTTGGGCTCAGAAGATGCCTCACTTGTACCCGGATGATAGGATTTTGACTTCAACTGTTGAAGTATTGGCTAGGAAGCGTGAATTAAAATTGCCCGTCAACTTGGAGAAGTTCACGAGCTCGACCAATCGTAGTCTGATTGAGGCAATGGTGAAAGGATTCGTTAAAGGTGGAAGCTTGAACCTTGCATGGAAGCTTCTTTCGGTTGTGAAGCAAAGTAATAGAATGCTGGATCCAGGCATTTACGCAAAGTTAATATTGGAGCTTGGAAAGAATCCTGATAAACACATCCTTGTAGAGGAGTTACTGGGTGATCTTGGAGAAAGAGATAATTTGAATTTGAGTCAGCAGGACTGTACAGCGATGATGAAGGTTTGCATTAGGCATAGGAAGTTTGAGATTGTGGAGAGCTTGTTTTACTGGTTCAAGCAATCAGGGCGTGACCCCAGTGTGGTGATGTACACAACATTGCTTCATAGTCGTTATTCTGAGAACAAGTACATGGAAGCATTAGCTTTGGTTTGGGAAATGGAGGCCAGGGAATGTCTCTTGGATCTTCCTGCTTTTCGTGTAGTAATAAAGCTTTTTATTGGCCTGAAGGATTTGGCAAGAGCGGTGAGATATTTTTCCAAACTCAAGGAAGCGGGTTTCTCTCCAACATATGATATGTATCGTGACTTATTAATATGTATATGGTCGCAGGGAGGGTAGGCAAGTGTAAGAAGGATTGTAAGGAGGCCAGTATGGCAGGTTTTTCATTAGATAAACGAACCTTGTTAAATTTGTCAAAACTTGAGAACGACATTTTAGGTTAGTTAGGTTATAAATTTTGGTGTTAAACTGTTAATTTATTTCACCATTTTCATGTTTATTATAAATCGGCATCTTCTTGTGATAACAACTGTTAATCTAACCTTTTTCTTTTTTTGTTCATTACATCTTACAATTTTTTGCCCATCAATGTTTAAATCAAATTTAATATAACTTAGTAGTGATTGTTTGTGTGCTGTTATGTATATGATTTAGAAATGAATTTTGATTGAAATATTCAGGTAATATTTAAATGCATGGCATGGTTAGAAGTAGGGATATAATTGAACTGAAGACGTTTTATATTGTGTACACCCACCACCGGCAATGAAAAACATCATTATTAGACAATACCGAGTTGATGAGCAACATGCGAGGGACTACGTACACCAACAATCGACCTTGTTGTGGGATGTGGTAGAGCTTAAGTTTATAGCTATTAGTGACCTCTAGCAAAATGATTCGGATACACAAGGTCCTATTTGAGATAACCAGAGAAAAATACAAAAATCTAACCATACATACAAGAGTGCATTGCAAAACCTCCCATCACATGAGCACATAACTGCAAAACCTCCAAATACACTTTAGTGCACTAAAGTTCAATCTTGAAGGCATTAGATTATGTCCCTAACTGTACAATACAAACCAGATAAAGTGTGCATCTAAATTCCTATTGATACGTCAATCTTATCTGATCATTCTATTAAATTTACTAGGGCAAATTATATTCATAGATAACTTATATCTATTTAGACCAACAATATATTTATTATTTATAGAGAGACGTATTTAAGGTTCATAAAAATCAGAGAATGTTCAGACAATTCTTTGTCTAATCTCACATATTTAATCCTTCGCATATACACACAATTACATATTTTAGCACAGGCCATATAAACATTCTCATAGTTCTCATTATGATTTCAACAAACTGAGGGTTACAAATTCATTTATTTAGCAACTTTCACATAGCCAATTTCAAGAAGGGTAATTATAAACTCATATATATAGTCAAACCTTCATTTATATAAGAAGACACATTTCCACATATTATCGTCCAAAATGATTATAGTAACATATTTTCCTCGTTGATAACACATTTCACATATACTAAATTAAATTCACATGCACTAAATCAAGCTTATTATCATTCTATGACAATTAAATTTCACCAGCAGATTACTCATTAATATTGAACTCTTTGACCAAGTGGATTATTAAACCTTAACTTTTCAAACCAATTGTTTCCAACATTTAAGGCCATGGAAACTTCCACACATTCATTCACTTAATCATAATTCACATTTTATTACACAATTTCATTCAAACCAATGCATAAAAGACGCCACACATTAATGAAATAAAATCCCACAAATATGCAAGGCTAACACTGAGTAACAGAAACCCATCATCTTGCATTCTCCCCCCAATAGTATTGATAAAAAAAATGCTACTTAAATCTATGGAAGACTGGAAATCAAAACAAGAAACCAATGAAATCAGTAATCTGTATAAAGGTACAATGAAGAACAATGGACATGGTTTAATGTTTTTTTGTAACTTTGACGAAGCAATGAAAGCACAATTATGGCATTTCAATTCCACTCAATTTAGGTATTGCTCTAACCTTCTTATCCGACCAAGCCAGTTGCGTTCTGGGCTCACGTTATCAGTGCAGAACTTTGGGACCATGTCTATTCTGGAACTAGTCAGATTATCGATGTGTAGCTGCCGGGTATAATATGCTTCTAACAACAGAAAACTGCAAAATCCTCTAAAGGTTGAATATGCAGAACAGTCGAAATGGAGTTTGTAGTGACATAAATGAGTAAACAGTGCAGATCATCCCAACACGATGTGTGGCTTTGCTAAGGCTGAAAATATGACCAAATATGGAGCCTATTGCGAAAGTATAGCAGTTGATTTCAGGAAAGCCAATCGGTTTTTGGTCAGATTAATCTTCTCTTCGGCTTCTTCTGCTTTTTCCTGAACCCCACGGACAACATCCTCGGGAGCTTTCTCTATGAACTGCAGTGAACGCATATTATAGATTGTAAGAGGCTTGTAAGCAATTGCAGGCATCAACAAGCATAGGAGAATATGAAGCATCAGTTGACACATCCTAAGAAGACTTACGCGAGTAAACAGTAAACTATTCGTAGCAATGTTGAACACGAACAACGGCCAGTTCTCATGATACAGAAATTGAAGTGCGCCAAACTTTTCCAAATGCTTCATAGCACATAAAGTTTCCCGAATGATTTAAAAAAACAAGGGTTTGATCTTCTCCTAAAGTTAATCTTATGAAGTGTTCTGGGAAGTGCCCCCATTAAAGTTGACACATAATAAACAAAATGCCATAATAAACATATTCAGGAATCCTCTCCATGAAACTCTGACTACTACGAAGTAGTGTTCTTTTTAAGTTCAGTGCACTGTTTCTATCCTTATTTTAATCCGTACATTCAGTCATGTTTGAAAAGCTTAAGCACGGTGGTCACTATTACATTTGTGCCAAAGTAATGAGCAATATTAGTGCATCTACATCAATGACAAAGTAAAGTTCATACTTTTGGGGAGTTGAAGCGAGCTTTAAGTTCCTCATACTCTGTTTGCATCTTTGATAGGCGCTTGGTAAGGCGTTGCACTTCAGCAGAAATATCAACCATATCAGCAAGGGGAAGATATGCCTCCAGTCCTTCACTTGCAACAAGTTGTTTTAAGTTCTATAAAAATAAGAATAAAATACGAAAATTTCCTTTGCAATTTTTCTCACCCTTCTAACATCCCTTTAAACAATTTAATAATCTTGTAAATGTGCTAATGGATTGTAAGAAATATACACTAAAGACTTATTAAGATTTTAGTTTTCTTTTAATAAGAGTGTTTTCTCTTTAAAAAAAAAAACTCTGTAATAGTCAATTTTGGCCTAAAAAAAATAAAACTCAAATTAAAAGTCCAATTTTAGTCCATTTACAATATATGTGTGGCCCAAAAAATTAAAACCCTATCAGCCCAGTACTAAACCAAACCCAAATCATTGAAACCCTAGCCCAAGCCCACTATCTAAAAAAAAATGTTTCAGCAACACACACAAACCCTGATCCCCCATGCTTCAGCCGCCGCTTACTCCATCAGCCTAGGCCTCCACGCGTACTGCTCCACCTCCTCACGAACTAACCGCCGGCCTCACTTGCATCCGACACACTGCAAAACAAGAGAAGCACGCAAGAGACAAAAGAGCACGCATAGCAGCAAACAAACAAACAACAAGCAAAAAAACAAATGGCAGTAGAAAACAAAACAAGAACAAACAAAATAAGATCAGAGTGTTGGCTATATGAGGCAAAAAAACCTCTTCTTTGTTTTTTTACGAACACTTTGCAAAGAAGATTAATCAAAAAGAATAGAATTTTCGAAAGGTGAATATTTGTTGGTGTTTCAGTTTCCGATTTTCTCTGTATTTTATTTTGTTTTTTATTTTGTTTGTTTTTTTGTGTTTACGAAACAAGAATAAAAGAAAAATAACGAAGCGTACCTCTGATTCACCGTTTGGGGCGTTCCTGGCCGGCTTGAGGCCACCAAACCTGGGGGTTCGTAGTTGGTCACAAAGATGGAGGGTGAAGAATCGAAGGGTCCCTCCCTTTTCTTTCGTTGTTGCCAGTTGCGGGGTTCAGTCTTCGAACCTATCCCAAGAGAGGGTCGAAAGAGCCCATCTTGCATGGCACAAACCGCTGTACATGGGCGTAGAGGCACCCTCCGATGAACCCATGGTCGGCCACGGGGGAGGTTAAGAGAAGAGAAGAAAGAGGGAGAGAGAGTAAAGGGTGGCTCTCTGTTTGTTTTTTTAAAAAAAAAACTTTAGGGTTAAAATGAGATAAAACAAAAAAATTTGGCCCTTTTATACATCTACAAAACGACACCGTTTTGGTTAGGGGGTCTAGGTGCCAAAACAGCACCGTTTTGGAGTATGCCCGTGTGTGACCCGGCCCGGCTTAGGGGGATCCGCGTGTTTTGCCTCTGATGGGCTATTTACGCCCGCGGCCCTTTCGCATTTTTGACCCTTTTAATTTGATCCATTTTATTTTTATTTTTTTTCTTATTTTTAATTTGACTACGTAATTCTGCATCTATTTCAATTCGGTCCTCAGGCCATTTGAAGAAGCGGGCCCTTTAAATGCTGTGCATAAAGGGGTTGGGAATATTTCCCAATTAGTCCCTCAATGCCCCAAAGTGTTTTAAATAAGCCCGTCGCCTCATTTTTTGCCCGAATTCTCCCTTTAATTTATTTAAATTTTAATTTAGTCCTTTTAATACTGGCATTCATTTTTATTCGAGTTTGGACCCTAAATCTTCATTTCATTTGTAATTTCACCCTTTTTCATATAAATCTGGACCCTTTATTATTATTTATCTTAAACTATTATTATTTATCTTAAATTTCATATATCATAATGTTTTAAATTGTTTTAGATTGATTATTTTAAATTTTTATGCACTATACACTTTAAATTGTTTCATCCATTGTTTATTTTAAATCTGTTATATGTATTGTTCATTCTCAACTATTTTATTATGTATTTTAACTTTTTGTATAGTATTACTTCCAAATTTTTATATGTGTTATCTATTTTCTTATATACCCTTTTTTTTATATTTTGTATATTACCTATTTTAAATTTCTCACTACATAATATTCATCTTAAACTTATTTTCATTACTTATCTTAAATTACCGCACATATCATTTATTTTAAACCTTTTTTACATAAGTCATTTTGAATTTTTATATATATATATGTTAATCACTTTACATTTGCTTTTTATTTATTTATTTTAAATCCTTTTTACATATTATTTTTTAGTAGCTTATTATTTTAAGTTTATAGAATGTTTATTCTTAAACCTTCTTTTGCATGGATCATTTATTTTCAAATTTTCATATGTTTTTATCTTAAACTCTTTATACATTATTTTATATATATATTTATGTGAAGTTTTTTCATATATACTATGTATATTATTTGTTGTAAATTTCTTTTTATGTATCATTTATTCTAGACTTTTCATTAATGATTTTAAATTATTCTTTATCAATTCATTTTAAGTTGCTTTTACAAGCATTTATTTTTAACCCTTTACATATGTATTTTATATTTAAGATTATCTTATTATTTGATTTAAGTTGTTTCATACTATTACTTCATTTCTATGTTTATTAAGCTTAATGCTAAATAATGTATGTTGTGAAATTATTGCTATTGCGTGCATGTTAATTTACTTACTTGTGTTCATAATTATCGCCATGCGCTTGTGGAATATTTTATGCATGAATTATTGTTCCATGTCGCACTATACTTCATTTCATATCGTTGCCTCAAATTAAACCCTAATACGTTTATCCAACAAATCGATTTATTTTAACCTAAATAAATAATACATGTCGTTTAAATATGGTATCCGCTACTATTCAAAAAAATGAAATTTTCCAAATAAGGCAATATTTTGCATTTTGAAGTATCGAGGAATTGTGCCCTAACTTACGGGGTTTCGATTTTCTCATTGTTTCTAAATAGTCAAATATCCTTTTCGAGTTTTGAAACATAGGAAATTCTTATTTAAATCAAAAGACGACCTTGTGCTCGGGAATTCATGGTATTGTGTCCTAACTTATGGGATGTGATACTCCGATATCTCGAGATAAGGGAATCTTTAAACAATCGTTTTGAGCTAATTCAAGAATTTTAGAATCAATATTAATAAAAAAGGATCGTATTTCAAATCCATTCTCGATTTTTAATTTTCGACATTAAGGCATTAACTAATCAATTCGGTACCAATTTTTGGGCGTGTCGGGGGTGCTGATCCTTCCTCGCA
This sequence comes from Gossypium longicalyx, assembly GCA_025698465.1. NCBI lineage: Eukaryota > Viridiplantae > Streptophyta > Magnoliopsida > Malvales > Malvaceae > Gossypium > Gossypium longicalyx. The sequence goes on from CM046999.1 coordinate 513,691, forward strand.
CGTAACTGACTCCCGAACTTGTTCTCTTAAATTTCGTAGACCAAAATGCCGTTTTAGTAAACCAAAAATTGTTTTATTAAAACAAAGGTGATCCGATCACACCAAATAAAGATCGGTGGCGACTCCCGTTCTAATTTTCGCTTTCAAACAAAGTCGATCGCCGTTTTTAAAAAAATGGTTATGACAGCTTGGCGACTCCACTGGGGAATTCGAGAGTCGAGCTTTAAATTGATTATTTTTTGTCTTTTGTCAAAAATTGAAATTCGGTTTTAAATCTACTGCATTGCATGTTGTCTGTTATTTTCGTGGCTTTCTTCATAATAAGCTTGCTCTAAGTGGTTTAATTCTTTGATGTATCTTTGCATATCGCATCGCATTATTGGTCAATTTTACCATGGCATCTCATCATAAAGGAGTGTTGATTCACGTTCGGTTATTAGATAGGAGAGTTTTAGCATGGAAAAAGGATTTCTTGATAGAGTGGAGGATAATGCGGCCGTCCGAGTATGGTCCGAGAGAACGCAACAAGAGAAAGGAGATAGTTTGACTGAGGGATATGAGTCGGAGTTGTAGGATTTCACTCGCATTAGTGTAACTCAGAACGACCTGCAAGAGTTAAGGGATATATGGAATAGTTGGAATGGCAAAGTCAAACAACTCTTTTACTGTAATTACGGCGACTTATCCTATTTACTCGATGTAAAGGTGGACAAGTACTTGTTCCAGGCCCTCGCACAGTTTTAGAACCCCGCTTACAGTTGCTTCACCTTCGGAGGAGTCGATTTAGTACCTACTGTGGAAGAATACATAGCGTTACTTAATTGCCCGAAGATTCAGGCCGACAGGGCCTATTCAAGACCTGTCAACGTCCCTCCCTTTTTGAAGAAGTTAATGAATATAACGGGGATGAGAGAGCAATGGGTTGCAGCCCGCATCAACCAAAAAGAGGATAGTAAGTGTATTCCTTGGAGGAATTTGAGGGACTTGATTATTGTGCACCCGGATTCAAAGAAAAGGGTTGATGTTTTTGCCTTAAGCCTCTACGGTTTGATCGTCTTTCCTAAGACGCTCGGACACATAGATAAAGCCGTCTCGGATTTATTCGATCGACTTGACAAAGGTACCACACCCGTTCCGGCAATCCTAGCAGAAACTTTTCGATCCCTGAATGCATGCCGGAGAGCGAGCGAAGGAAGATTTATCGGTTGAGCACAGCTTCTTTTGGCTTTGTTCCACAGTTATTTTTGGAAAGTAGAGAAGGTCTCCTATCGGGTATTCTCTAAAGATTATTCCTCATTAAGAGAATTAGTGGCCACATCGAGGCGAGACGACATCTCAGAGGAGAAATGGATAACTATTCTCCAGAGTTTGCGAATCGAAGATATTGAATGGAGGGCTCCATGGTTGATCCCCGATGAAATCTTATATCGGTGAGGTAATTTTGACTGGGTTCATCTGGCAGGAATATGGGGAGTCGTTGGATACGCTCCACTAATGGTGTTAAGGCGGTATCGGTCAAGGCAGTTTATACAAGCGACACAAGGGTTAGCACAATGCGAGTTCTCCTATAAAGACAACGATTATAAGAAGAGGGTTCGTGAGATATCAGAAGCTTGGAATCAAACTCGAAGGACGAAAAGATTCACCACAGGCCCGATGACGACCCCCGTGTATGAATGGTGGTGGGGTAGGAGAGTCAACGACAACGTCTCTAGGCCGAATCAAGAGAATACTCAATCGATAGAGGAGCATTTACGAGTCATCCCATCCAAGTTAGAGATTATTAAGCAAGACTTCGAGAAAAGAAACTCGGAGTTAGGAAAAAAGATAGAGCAGCTACAAGAAGAAAAAATGAAGTTGGAATTAGACGTCGATATCCACAAGCTAGAGGCTGAGAAGCTACGAAAAGGGAAGAACAAAGCCGATGAGGACTTGGATAGTTTAAAAACTGATTATAAGAAGTTGCGTATGTCGATAAGAACTGCCAGTTTAGGTAAAACGTCAGAGCAATGGCGTCAAAAGATCAAAGAGGAAAAGACTAGAGCCGACCATTGGGAGAAAAGGTTTCAGGATGCCCGAGTACGAGAGGACACTCTGAAGAAGAGTTTGTTAGAAACCCAAAATGAAAAGGAGAAGTTACGTACTCGGGTGGTTGAATTGGAAAGATCACTTCATCAACATCGTAGCCGTAATTCGGTAATTGAGCTAAAGACTAGTCTGAGCAAGATCGAAAAGTTGAAAGGGAAAGTAGAAGAACTCGAGACTGCACTACGAGATAGTAAAATTCGAGTGAAACTTCTTGAGGCAAACAACGACCATTGCAGGGAACAACTTCACCACTCTCAGAACCAGATTAGAGATAGAAACTACGTCATGGGTGAAGTCGTGGCTCAGGTTCGGGAGGTAGCCGATCACTTACAAACCTTGGCAGTCTAAGCTGATGTATTGAGCTTAAAGTACGAGTCGGAATCAGAGCGAGGCCGAAACTTAGCTTGGCTTCTTAGGAAAGTTAAGGCTTTGGGCATTAGGGCAAAGTCGTATATGTAATCGTCCGTTCTATGTAAAGAAATTTTTCTTCTAGTGAAGTTCTTCTAATGAAATTGAATTAGAATCAACACTTCTTTTTGGATTCATTCATTTGCATTACATTTCATCGTATGCATTAAATTTCATGAAAAGACCCTAATTAAACAAAATTATTTCAGTTAATCTGGAAACCAACGAGAATCAACCAACCGAACACAACTACTATACCCGCCGTAAAACCAAAGCAATGGATCAGAGGTTAGAAAGGATAGAACAAATGCAAAGGGAAATGCAAGAACAATTACAAGCACAGATGCAAGAGCAACTGGCTAAAATACAACAAGATATGAAGGAAAAAATGGAAGAATCCCAAAATAATCTGATAGAAGAGTTGGCGTAGTTGCTGGCTAGAGAACGCGAAAAGGGGAAGAGCACTGTGGGAAACGATAATGAAAACCCTATCTACCCTCCAAACTTTGCTCCGGTAAACACTCAGCCACAACTGGAGGTGCACCCATGAACGGTACCCGTCACTATCAAACCCCAGCAATACCAGGCCAATGCTTCGACACCAATGAATATTCCTATAGGATCGAGCTCTAAGCCCGGAGATAATCCAGCTAATCCATTTATCCCAGACCTTGATGACATGGCAGAAATGGAGAAAGGAAAGGTAGACCTGGCGAAACAACTCGATGATCAGTGTAAATGGCTTGAAGAAAAATTCAAAGCAATTGAGACTACTGATTACCATGGCGGGATCGACGCTAAGGACTTAAGCTTGGTCCCAGATCTTGGTCCCAGAGTTTGAAAAGTATAATGGAACGAGCTGCCCTGAAGCTCATATTACGATGTTCTGTCGAAGGATGACGGGGTATGTTAACAATGATCAGCTGTTGATCCACTGTTTCCAAGACAGCCTGATCGGATCTGCAGCCAAGTGGTATAACCAGCTCAGCTGTGCCCAAATTGGTTCATGGAAGGACTTGGCTCAAGCTTTCATGAAACAATACGGTCACGTGACAGACATAGCACCCGATAGAATTACTTTACAAAACATGGAAAAGAAGCCAAGTGAGAGCTTCAGACAGTATGCCCAACGATGGAGGGAGATGGCAATACAGGTCCAACCACCTCTCTTGGAGAAGGAGACAACCATGCTTTTTATCAATACCCTGAAGGCCCCATTCATTAACCACATGTTGAGAAGCGCTACTAAGAGCTTCTCGGACATAGTGATGTCTGAGGAAATGATAGAAAATACTGTGAGATATGGGAAGATTGAAGCGGGAGAGAGTGCTAAGAGATCAACTCCGAGAAGGAAAGAAAATGAGATAAACAACGCGAGCGTATAAAATAAAGGTTATTCCAAGCTAGTCACAGTGGGCCAGCCAAGGGCAATGACTGCTAGCCATCAGGGCCCCACCAGACAAGATTCCAACTCAAGACCTAACACGGAAAGAGTCCAGTTCACGCCAATACCAATGACGTATAGGGAGCTTTACCAGAATCTGTTTGATGCGCATGTGGTGTCCCCATTTTACCTGAAACCCATGCAACTCTCATTCCCTAAGTGGTATGACGCAAACGCTCAATGCGAATACCATGCAGGAATTGCGGGGCACACAATTGAAAACTGCACAACCTTCAAAAAACTAGTCGAAAGGTTCATAAAGATGGGCATTGTGAAGTTCGATAATCCCATAAAACCTAATGTGGAGGAAAATCCGTTACCCAGTCATTCGGACAGTGGGGTAAACGCGATAGGTGAAAGTGGAGGAAGGAGAACTAAGATGGACGTATCGGAGGTAAAGACCCCGTTGAGATGTATTTGGAAGAAAATGGTGGAAGAAGGTTTACTTACACAAGATTTAGAGGAGAAACCCGAAGGAGCAAAGTACCACTGTGAATTCTACGACGAGGAAGGGCATGAGATCCAAAAGTGTAATGAATTTAAGGTTCTAGTGCAGAGATTGATAGAAAATAAAGAAATCGAATTCTTCGAGTATATCGAGGGCCAGAAAAGGGAATATGTATGCTCGTCAGAGCAAGGGCCAATCAACAATGTCCATGGGGTCAGTCACCCGGTCGTAATTATATCTCGAACAAGAGTCAATGAAGTCGAAGTACCAATCGCGCCAAAGGTCATAATTCAAAAGCCCGTTGCTTTTCCTTATAAAGATAGCAAAAGGGTTCCTTGGAACTACGATTGCAATGTAACGATCCCGGAAGGGGAGAATCCAGCTGGTACTTCAGAGAAAGGACAAGACGAGGGTTTCTATACACATAGTGGAAGGCGTTATACTCCGAACACAAAGGCAGAACCAGCTAAAGGAAAATCCGTGGTCGATGAGCAAGAAAAGGAAAAGACAACCAGACCTAAATCACCTGTCAATGAGCCTGTAACCGAAAAGGAGGCTAAGGAATTCTTAAAATTCCTGAAACACAGCGAGTATAGCGTTGTGGAACAGTTACACAAACAACCAGCCCACATATCGGTACTAGTCTTGCTCTTGAGCTCAGAGACTCACCACAGTGCATTGATGAAGGTTTTAAATGAAACATATGTTGCGAATGATATCTCTGTCAACAAGCTCGATCGTCTGGTTAATAACATCAGAGCGGATAATTTTATTTTCTTTAATGATGATGAAATACCACCGGGAGGCATGGGATCTACAAAGGCCTTGTACATTACCACTCGCTGCAAGGGATACACATTGCCGGGGGTATTGATTGATAATGGATCCGCATTGAATGTCATGCCCTTGACCACGTTAAATAGGTTGCCACTAGATAGCTCCCACATGAAGACATGTCAAAACGTCGTGAGAGCATTCGATGGTACGGAAAGGAAAGTGATGGGAAGAATTGAGATACCTCTCTTGATTGGCCCAAATACATACAAGGTGGACTTCTTGGTAATGGACATCAAGCCGTCATACAATTGCCTGTTGGGGAGACCGTGGATTCACTCGGCGGGGGCTGTACCGTCTTCCCTACACCAAAAGTTGAAGTTGGTAACTGAGGGTTGGTTGGTAACGGCAAACGCGGAGGAAGACATCATTGCATCCGTTACCAGCGATGCACCGTACGTAGGTACGGACGATGAGGCCATAGAATGTTCCTTTCGATCTCTAGAATTCGTCAATGCTGTATTCATTGTCGAAGGGAACAAGATTCCAATGCCCAAAATATCCAAAACTACAAGGATGGGCTTGCGATTGACGGTCGGCAAAGGAGCCTTGCCAGGAAGAGGACTTGGAAGATGCTTCCAAGGAAGGAGCGAGGTACCAATGCTAAGAGAAAAACGAGACCGCTTTGGCTTAGGATTTAAGCCAGATGCGAAGCAAAAGAAGAAAGAGCTGGAGAAAAGACAAGAGATAAGAATAGCGCATTTGTGCGGTGAGGAGGTCAAGTGGGAACCGATTACCTTTCCTCATTTATCCCGAATGTTTGTGTCCGGAGGAACTATCCACCAAAAATAAGAGATGGCAGTGAGGAAAGTAGCGGAAGAAATGTTGGGAAGTTGGAGCATTAATGCCATCTCTGAAGAAAAAGCAGAATAAGGGGGTTTATCCGGAATTTTCCCTTATATTCCTAGAAGTGTTTTGAACAATTGGACCGTGGAGGAGATCCCTGTAAGTTTTAGAATTAATTCAGAGTAATGTTCAGAACAAGCTTATTGCTCTAAGCCTAGGGGCAATAAGAATCCTTTTATGAAATAGGCATTTAAGATCAGGGAATAGCTGTTTTCATTTAATCTACGGTCAATAAATATTTAAGGCCACTTTTCTTGTACAAGTGTTGTTTAACTTCTAGTCAAAGTGATTCAATACTTAATTAGGTCCACATAATCGAGTTAAAAACTTACAAATTAGGCTAAAAATAGTTTATTAGATAAAACTTTATCAATTACTTAAAAAGTTCAATAATTCATTTCAGACAATTCTTTGATTGGTTCAATTAATTTTGATTCTCAATTTAAAAATAACTTTGAATTATTCACTTAAAAAGTGATTTAATACTCTTTTCGAACCATTAGACCAACCAATTTGGGTTCAATTGATCCGCTTATCCTGGCCTGATCTTATTCCAATAATAATGCAAAAAAATCCGGATCCATGTTGTAATTCATTACTAATATCTCTAAAAAAACCTACAAACATAGTAATGATCAAAATAAAAATACTTGTACTTTTAGTGCAAGTAGTCGTGACAGCGATTCCAAGAAAAGGACGATGAACCAAAATTCGAGTCGCAAAACACCGACGGGGACTCCATGTCTCGCTCGTCGCGTGCGTCGTCGTTATCGCTTCACTCCTTGCCGCGCCTCTGTCATCCACAATATCTACAAGTCTGATCTCGTAATCACTTCCCTATTGCTTTCTTTCATTTCCGTTTAAGCTTTTTTCGGTTTACGGTGCTTCTAGATATCTGGACACTCTTAATGTTAGATGGAATGCTCCAAACAACTTATTAAATTCTTGAAACTTGAAATGGCTAATATGAGTGGCTCATCATAATATGTCAATTACACTATTCTCGTAAGTACATTAAATCCCAAAGCGACACTAAATTCTTTTTCAAAACGCATTGATTTTTCATGCATTTGGTTATCTGAGACTCTACCACCAGATTGAAGATGTGGATGAGGCTAAGAAGAAACAAGCTGCAAATGCTAAAGAATGAGTAGTAAGTTTTCGTTGTTGTTTCCAAGGGCATTGATTTTTTCTCTATTGCTTTTTAATTTCCATAACAAATTTTCAATCAATAATACAATCTAAAATCTCTCTTCTCACGATATATCTCCTAATAAAACACCAGCAGCTTCATTCCATCTTCGTTTGTTGGGTTTTGGCTCGAGATCGACTCGGGTAAGAATTCATGCCTTTGTTTCACGATTCGACTCCTTATTCCTCTTCTCCTAAAGATTCTTCTCATTTGAATCTTTGCCATTATCGTTTTTACACAGCTTTTTGGTTTGGAATTACGGGTTGATCATAGGATGGTTGATGAATCGGTTTCCAAATTGGGTTTTTGTTTTGTATTGTAAGCAATTGAGTGAATTGGGATTATAAATCCATAAATGGATTTTGGATTTCTTTGTCTTTGTTGTTTCGAAATATGTTTGTTTGTAAATTTATGCTTTTGGTTGGTTTAAAATAGTTTAACTATTTTGGAGTAGCATAGGGATATTGCGTTGCCGGTATCAAATTGTACACTCTGTCACAGGGTTTTTCGGTGAGAACTCTTCATTAGTATCTAAGTGTGACTTAAAATTTTTCATAGGATGGATGATCTCTTTACACCAATCATCCAGATGGATGTTTGAGTTTTCATGCTGTCCTTCGTAAATTCTCTCCGGTCTCTAGAACATTACTTGGACTAATAAATTAGCTTTATGGTTAAAAGGCGTGTTCCTTACATCCGTAAGTGTTCTTGTTTTTCTTAATGTTGGTTCAAGTCGTTTGAAGAATCTCATGTCTTCCAGATAGCATCTTATCTCAAAAAAATTGGCTTGGATTTTGTGTAATTCATATTTTAAGCGACTTTTGGAAGATTTTTTTTCTTTTTGTGGTAAGTGATTTAAGTAATAGATTTCTATTTAAGCAGCCATTGGTTAATGGCTTCGATTTATATCGTATTAGTTTGCATGAATTTGAGTCTTTGAACAATCTTCTTGTGGTGTTTTGGGTTTAATTCAAAATTTTCCAAATCATTAATGGTTGATGTGGAAATTTGATTAGGACAATGTGAAAAAGTTATGCTCTAATTTTCTCGAATCATCAAGATATAGGTATGTTGGGGAAGCCTACTCTGTTTCTTGGTAAGTTTAATCTTGAGTGTTAAATGAGGTTGATATCCTTTAATCTACACTTTATATAAATTTAAGATCAGGGAATAACTGTTTTCATTTAATCTACGGTCAATAAATATTTAAGGCCATTTTTCTTGTACAAATGCTGTTTAACTTCTAGTCAAAGTGATTCAATACTTAATTAGGTCCACATAATCGAGTTAAAAACTTACAAATTAGGCTAAAAATAGTTTATTAGATAAAAATTATCAATTACTTAAAAAGTTCAATAAATCGTTTCAGACAATTCTTTGATTGGTTCAATTAATTTTGATTCTCAATTTAAAAATAACTTTGAATTATTCACTTAAAAGTGATTTAATACTCTTTTCGAACCATTAGACCAACCAATTTGGGTTCAATTGATCCGCTTATCCTGGTGCGATCTTATTCCAATAATAATGCAAAAAAATCCGGATCCATGTTGTAATTCATTACTAATATCTCTAAAAAAACCTAAAAACATAGTAATGATCAAAATAAAAATACTTGTACTTTTAGTGCAAGTAGTCGTGAAGGCGATTCCAAGAAAAGGACGATGAACCAAAAATTGAGTCGCAAAAGCAATAAATGACGGGGACTCCATGTCTCGCTTTGGTCGCGTGCGTCGTCGTCATCGCTTCACTCTTTGCCGGCGCCTCTGTCATCCACAATATCTACAAGCCTGATCTCGTAATCACTTCCCTATTGCTTTCTTTCCTTTCTGTTTAAACTTTTTTCGGTTTACGGTGCTTCTAGATATCTGGACACTCTTAATGTTAGATGGAATGCTCCAAACAACTTATTAAATTCTTGAAACTTGAAATGGCTAATATCAGTGGCTCGTTATAATATGTCAATTACACTATTCTTGTAAGTACATTAAATCCCAAAGCGACACAAAATTCTTTTTCGAAAACTGGCATTGATTTTTCTGTGCATTTGGTTATGCAGACTCTACCACCAGTTGAACATGTGGATGAGGCTAAGAAGAAACAAACTGCAAATGCTAAAGAATGAGTAGTAGGTTTTCGCTGTTGTTTCCAAGGGCATTGATTTTGTTCTCTATTGCTTTTTAATTTCCGCAACAAATTTTCAATCAATAATACAATCTAAAATTGAAATTGAAACCTCAAACCAAAACCCAAAACTCAAATAAAAACCCAAATTGAAACCTCACCTACACTTAAACTACAACACTTCATAAACCCATTTATTAGCCGTTTCTCTCTATCTCTCTCGGTCTCCCCGTTTTGTTTTCTTTTTCTTCCTCATTTCTTCTGGTTTCATAACAAATCCTCAAATATATCTCTTCAACCCAAATCTCCTCCCATTTCTTTATCGATTCTCTCTCTCGGTCTCTTTTAAATTTTTTTCCTCTCATTTTTTTAGCTCTGGGTAACCAAAGGCCAAAACACACACACACGCTACACTGTTTTTTGTGGTTTTTGAAATCCCCTGCTTCATCGGGGACTGATTTTGAGGTATGAATCTTGAATTTTGTCTGTCTGTCTTTGCCTTTTCATTTCTATTTTGGTTTCAAATCAATGTTTTTTTTTACTTATATTACAGTGGGTTTATTTCTCTGCCGTTTCTTTGTTGCGATTTTTGTAACCCCTGCTTCATCGGAGACTGATTTCAGGTATGAATCTTTGCTTCAACATTATCTTCGGCTTTCTCTGTTTTAATTTAAGAATTATGCGTTTTTACTTGTGGTTTTTTTTTTTTTTTGCTGTGTGTTTAAAATTTATTGATGTGGTCTGTGAGTTACTTTGTGGTTGTTTTATGCTATATCAGTTGGTTATTATTAGGATTTTCTAAATAGGTGACCTAAATTAAAAAAAGTAGGTGTTTAAAAAATACGACCCGTTCTTTATATTAACTCCTTTATATTAAATGATAAAACCAGGTCGGATCCAATTTAATATTTATAAGAATATTTTTAGAAATATTTTAATTAATTGTTTTGCAGCAATTTAAATAATGCATATATAATTATTTCAAGAGTTATTTGTGTACTACAAGAGTGAGTTGTTTTCAGAGACAACGGGACTTTTGAATTTATTTTTCAACAATGGGAGTGAGCTTACTATTTTTATTGTTACTATCATTCAAGCTTTTTTATAACACTTTGTTCACTTCATTGAGTATCATTTTTGTAACTTTGTGGAACATTTCTATAATTATGCTTCAGTTTTCAAAAGAAATCTTTGCTCATAAAGTATGTGCAACTTTAAAGCGTATGCACCATGTTTTTGCTGGTTTGTATGGCCTCGTAACCTATGCCATGTGCGTTGTTGGCGCCGAAATGATGATGGAAGTTATGGCAAGTCTTTGCAGGTTAACTTATATCTTAAATGTATATTTATTTTCTAGCTTCAGATATTTTTGGTAAACCCATGGTATCTCTGAATATCAGCTGAATGGGAAGTTTTGTGTGATTATTGATATACACATGTGGTGAAATACTCGGATTTTGGTTAAAGATAGAGTTATATTCATCTGTGTTACCTAGCCTTACATGAAGGGAAATTGAGTTGATGGTTTTTATGAGACTGAAAAAAAGATGCGTTGGATATATTCTCTAATGATGTCATAACCAGTTTCTTCTTCATTTATTGTCTTAATTGATTTCTTAATGCATTCTGGTTCTGAATAATTGTTTTTTTTCTTTTGATTTTTTGTTTTGGGTTAGCTTACAGAATTTAAAAATTTTCTTTGACCAATCTTTTTTATGCATTTAACTTCATTATTGAATGAGATCCTATAATTGATTTTTTTGGGGGGAGGCAAAGGGAAAATGTACGACATTGTCAGGTTACATACAGAGGAAGGTTCATAGTTAAATCCAGGGTTTTTAGCTGCTTCCATGCCATGCTCTTTTCTTCTTCATATCTGGAAAATATTGCTATCTAATGAGGGGAAGAAAATAAGGAAGCCAGCCACTAAGAAATGAAGCTTCTCTGTCCTTTGTTATAGGGTTTGTGAATAACCTCGATTTCAATCTCTCTTCTCCTGATATATCTCCGGCAATAAAACACCAGCAGTTCATTCCATCTTCGTTTGTTGGGTTTTGGCTCAGATCGACTCCCGGGTAAGAATTCATGCCTTTGTTTCACAGTTCGACTCCTTATTCCTCTTCTCCTAAAGATTCTTCTCATTTGAATCTTTGCCATTATCGATTTTACACAGCTTTTGGTTTGGAAGGATTTTGTGTAATTCATATTTTAAGCAGCTTTTGGAAGATTTTTTTTCTTTTTGTGGTAACTGATTTAAGTAATATATTTCTATTTAAGCAGCCATTGGTTAATGGCTTCGGTTTATATCGTATTAGTTTGCATGAATTTGAGTCTTTGAACAATCTTCTTGTGGTGTTTTGGGTTTAATTTAAAATTTTCCGAATCATTAATGGTTGATGTGGAAATTTGATTAGGACAATGTGAAAAAGTTATGCTCTAATTTTCTGAACTGTCAAGATATAGGTATGTTGGGGGAAGCCTACTCTCTGTTTACTAGTAAGTTTAATCTTGAGTGTTAAATGAGGTTGATAGCCTTTAATCTACACTTTATATAAATTTAAGATCAGGGAATAGCTGTTTTCATTTAATCTACGGTCAATAAATATTTAAGGCCACTTTTCTTGTACAAGTGCTGTTTAACTTCTAGTCAAAGTGATTCAATACTTACCACATAATCGAGTTAAAAACTTACAAATTAGGCTAAAAATAGTTTATTAGATAAAAATTTATCAATTACTTAAAAAGTTCAATAAATCGTTTCAGACAATTCTTTGATTGGTTCAATTAATTTTGATTCTCAATTTAAAAATAACTTTGAATTATTCACTTAAAAAGTGATTTAATACTCTTTTCGAACCATTAGACCAACCAATTTGGGTTCAATTGATCCGCTTATCCGGTCTGATCTTATTCCAATAATAATGCAAAAAAAATCCGGATCCATGTTGTAATTCATTACTAATATCTCTAAAAAAAAACCTAAAAACATAGTAATGATCAAAATAAAAAATACTTGTACTTTTAGTGCAAGTAGTCAGCAGACGGCGATTCCAAGAAAAGGACGATGAACCAAAAATTTGGAGCTGCAAAACAGCCGACGGGGACTCCATCTCTCGCCTGGTCTTGCGTCGTCGTCATCGCTTCACTCCTTGCCGGCGCCTCTGTCATCCACAATATCTACAAGCCTGATCTCGTAATCACTTCCCTATTGCTTTCTTTCCTTTCCGTTTAAGCTTTTTTCGGTTTACGGTGCTTCTAGATATCTGGACACTCTTAATGTTAGATGGAATGCTCCAAACAACTTGTTAAATTCTTGAAACTTGAAATGGCTAATATGAGTGGCTCATCATAATATGTCAATTACACTATTCTTGTAAGTACATTAAATCCCAAAGCGACACTAAATTCTTTTTCGAAAACTGGCATTGATTTTTCTGTGCATTTGGTTATGCAGACTCTACCACCAGTTGAAGATGTGGATGAGGCTAAGAAGAAACAAGCTGCAAATGCTAAAGAATGAGTAGTAGGTTTTCGCTGTTGTTTCCAAGGGCATTGATTTTTTTCTCTATTGCTTTTTAATTTCCGCAACAAATTTTCAATCAATAATACAATCTAAAATCTCTCTTCTCCTGATATATCTCCGGCAATAAAACACCAGCAGTTCATTCCATCTTCGTTTGTTGGGTTTTGGCTCAGATCGACTCCCGGGTAAGAATTCATGCCTTTGTTTCACAGTTCGACTCCTTATTCCTCTTCTCCTAAAGATTCTTCTCATTTGAATCTTTGCCATTATCGTTTTTACACAGCTTTTGGTTTGGAATTACGGGTTGATCATAGGATGGTTGACTGAATCGGTTTCCAAATTGGGTTTTTGTTTTGTATTGTAAGCAATTGAGTGAATTGGGATTATAAATCCATAAATGGATTTTGGATTTCTTTGTCTTTGTTGTTTCAGAAACTGGTTTGTTTGTAAATTTATGCTTTTGGTTGGTTTAAAATAGTTTAACTATTTTGGAGTAGCATAGGGATATTGCGTTGCCAGGTATCAAATTGTACACTCTGTCACAGGTTTTCAGTGAGAACTCTTCATTAGTATCTAAGCTGTGACTTAAAATTTTTCATAGGATGGATGATCTCTTTACAGTCAATCATCCAGGACAGATGTTTGAGTTTTCATGTTGTCCTTCGTAAATTCTCTGGTCTCTAGAACATTACTTGGACTAATAAATTAGCTTTATGGTTAAAAGGGCGTGTTCCTTACATCTGTAAGAGTTCTCGTTTTTCTTAATGTTGGTTCGAAGCTGTTTGAAGAATCTCATGTCTTCCAGGATAGCATCTTATCTGAAAAAAAGTGGCTTCGGATTTTGTGTAATTCATATTTTAAGCAGCTTTTGGAAGATTTTTTTTCTTTTTGTGGTAAGTGATTTAAGTAATAGATTTCTATTTAAGCAGCCATTGGTTAATGGCTTCGGTTTATATTGTATTAGTTTGCATGAATTTGAGTCTTTGAACAATCTTCTTGTGGTGTTTTGGGTTTAATTCAAATTTTCCAAATCAGTAATGGTTGATGTGGAAATTTGATTAGGACAATGTGAAAAAGTTATGCTCTAATTTTCTGAACTGTCAAGATATAGGTATGTTGGGGGAAGCCTACTCTCTGTTTACTAGTAAGTTTAATCTTGAGTGTTAAATGAGGTTGATATCCTTTAATCTACACTTTATATAAATTTAAGATCAGGGAATAACTGTTTTCATTTAATCTACGGTCAATAAATATTTAAGGCCACTTTTCTTGTACAAGTGCTGTTTAACTTCTAGTCAAAGTGATTCAATACTTAATTAGGTCCACATAATCGAGTTAAAAACTTACAAATTAGGCTAAAAATAGTTTATTAGATAAAAAATTATCAATTACTTAAAAAGTTCAATAATTCGTTTCAGACAATTCTTTAATTGGTTCAATTAATTTTGATTCTCAATTTAAAAATAACTTTGAATTATTCACTTAAAAAGTGATTTAATACTCTTTTCGAACCATTAGACCAACCAATTTGGGTTCAATTGATCCGCTTATCCGGTCTGATCTTATTCCAATAATAATGCAAAAAAAATCCGGATCCATGTTGTAATTCATTACTAATATCTCTAAAAAAAAAAACTTAAAAAGATAGTAATGATCAAAATAAAAAATACTTGTACTTTTGGTGCAAGTAGTCAGCAGACGGTGATTCCAAGAAAAGGACGATGAACCAAAAAATCGGAGCTGCAAAACAGCCGACGGGGACTCCATGTCTCGCCTGGTCGTGCGTCGTCGTCATCATCGCTTCACTCTTTGCCGGCGCCTCTGTCATCCACAATATCTACAAGCCTGATCTCGTAATCACTTCCCTATTGCTTTCTTTCCTTTCTGTTTAAACTTTTTTCGGTTTACGGTGCTTCTAGATGTCTGGACACTCTTAATGTTAGATGGAATGCTCCAAACAACTTATTAAATTCTTGAAACTTGAAATGGCTAATATCAGTGGCTCGTTATAATATGTCAATTACACTATTCTCGTAAGTACATTAAATCCCAAAGCGACACAAAATTCTTTTTCGAAAACTGGCATTGATTTTTCTGTGCATTTGGTTATGCAGACTCTACCACCAGTTGAACATGTGGATGAGGCTAAGAAGAAACAAACTGCAAATGCTAAAGAATGAGTAGTAGGTTTTCGCTGTTGTTTCCAAGGGCATTGATTTTTTTCTCTATTGCTTTTTAATTTCCGCAACAAATTTTCAATCAATAATACAATCTAAAATTGAAATTGAAACCTCAAACCAAAACCCAAAACTCAAATAAAAACCCAAATTGAAACCTCACCTACACTTAAACTACAACACTTCATAAACCCATTTATTAGCCGTTCTCTCTATCTCTCTCGGTCTCCCTGTTTTGTTTTCTTTTTCTTCCTCATTTCTTCTGGTTTCATAACAAATCCTCAAATATATCTCTTCAACCCAAATCTCCTCCCATTTCTTTATCGATTCTCTCTCTCGGTCTCTTTTAAATTTTTTTCCTCTCATTTTTTTAGCTCTGTGTAACCAAAGGCCAAAACACACACACACGCTACACTGTTTTTTGTGGTTTTTGAAATCCCCTGCTTCATCGGGGACTGATTTTGAGGTATGAATCTTGAATTTTGTCTGTCTGTCTTTGCCTTTTCATTTCTATTTTGGTTTCAAATCAATGTGTTTTTACTTATATTACAGTGGGGGTTATTTCTCTGCCGTTTCTTTGTTGCGATTTTTGTAACCCCTGCTTCATCGGAGACTGATTTCAGGTATGAATCTTTGCTTCAACATTATCTTCGGCTTTCTCTGTTTTAATTTAAGAATTATGCTTTTTTACTTGTGGTTTTTTTTTTTTTTTTTGTGTGTGTTTAAAATTTATTGATGTGGTCTGTGAGTTACTTTGTGGTTGTTTTATGCTATATCAGTTGGTTATTATTAGGATTTTCTAAATAGGTGACCTAAATTAAAAAAAGTAGGTGTTTAAAAAATACGACCCGTTCTTTATATTAACTCCTTTATATTAAATGATAAAACCAGGTCGGATCCAATTTAATATTTATAAGAATATTTTTAGAAATATTTTAATTAATTGTTTTGCAGAAATTTAAATAATGCATATATAATTATTTCAAGAGTTATTTGTGTACTACAAGAGTGAGTTGTTTTCAGAGACAACGGGACTTTTGAATTTATTTTTCAACAATGGGAGTGAGCTTACTATTTTTATTGTTACTATCATTCAAGCTTTTTTATAACACTTTGTTCACTTCATTGAGTATCATTTTTGTAACTTTGTGGAACATTTCTATAATTATGCTTCAGTTTTCAAAAGAAATCCTTGCTCATAAAGTATGTGCAACTTTAAAGCGTATGCACAATGTTTTTGCTGGTTTGTATGGCCTTGTAACCTATGCCACGTGCGTTGTTGGCGCCGAAATGATGATGGAAGTTATGGCAAGTCTATGCAGGTTAACTTATATCATAAATGTATATTTATTTTCTAGCTTCCGATATTTCTCCTTTTCTCTTGTTCTGGTTATGGTGCAGTAACCAAGTTTATTAATGGCTGGCTTTATATGTAGTCGATCCCTCGTTAAAAGTAAAGGAGGGAGAGCCTGTTATGTCATCACGCGTTGAATGAATACGGTGAACTTGCAGAAAGAATCAAATATTTGATTTAAATTAATTTATTGTAATAGCTAAAAGATAACAACTGGAACTTAAAAGGGGAAAAAAACAAGAAAACTTAGCTGTAAGTCTGCAACATGCAAACTAATTAAAGTCTATTTCGATTATTTTGATTCTCGACCATTTAAATGTCCAAATTCTTGCTTCCAATAAACTTGTGCTTCTTCCAAAATGTTCAAATATGAGACACAGCTTTCTCGCGAGCCTCCAGAATTTCCTGTTTTCAGCAGGACCGATTCATTATTGGGAAACAGATAGCACACGTAAAATGCAACTGCAATTTAAGTTTTTTGTACATGGAAAAACCAAATAGTTAGGCTCTCAATAAACCTCTCTACAGTTCCTAGTCATCATTCCGTTTACATGAATGTTATCATCATTAGCATTCATAAAATGACATGCAATCCCACTCGCAGCTAAAATTGAGACTTGTGATCAATGGCTGCTCAAATTGAAAGAGACATTACATTTATAATTGTTGATAGTTCATCTTCGACCATTCTCCAATCAGCTTTTAGCTTATGAACCACAATTTAAGCATAAGGCAACCACTAAGTAGCTTATTAACAAATTAAAAGCTAAAAAATTAAATATAAATTGAAATAATAGTTTTTCCTTAAATCTTTTTGCAATATTTCGGAAAAGAAATTAAAAGAAAGAGGAAAAAGAACCTGGAGTTGAGAAGAGGGTTTGGTTTTCAAATACAAACAATCCCATAGAGCACTCCATTTTCCATAGCAGTTATCCAGAACTCCTTCTCTATAATACTGTTGCAATTGATGAACCGGAGCTGCACAACGAATTATTGAATCAATTCATATAAAAAATTGAAATTGGTAAAAAAAAATAGAAAATAGAGAGAGGGTGGAATACAATAGCAAAACCAGAGAGCATCGAAGCATTTAGTGCAGGACAAGAACCCGATCCAAAAACCACGAAACCATCCCATCTAAACAAACCACCCCAAAACAGGAATGAAAAGGCAAAAAGAAAAATGATAAGCAAAAAAATACATAGTAGTCGATAAACTGACTAAAGAACAACGATACAAACATCAACAGATTTAGAAGGACGAACCAAAACTTTAACACTTCAGTTTACAGCATTTAAACACTTCAATTTGCAGCACTTTAACATCTCAATTAACAACATTTATACACCTCTATCACAGCAATAAAACATCTCAATTTCTAGCAACTAAACACTCGCTTTGGATTTCACTCAATAATATACTCCAATGGACATATTATAACGAGTCACTGGTTAGCCATTTCACGTTTCAAGAATTCAATATTGTTTGGGACATTTCGTCAAACAATTCATGAGTGTCCAAATACCTAGAAGCACTGAAAGCCAAAGGAAGCGGGAAAGTACTATAAATGCAAAGGACAAAAAGCAATAGAGAAAAAAATCAATGCCCTTAGAAACAACAGCAAAAACCTACTACTCATTCTTTAGCATTTTTTTTTCAGTCTCATAAAAACCATCAACTCAATTTCCCTTCGGATGAATATAACTCTTTATCTTTAACCAACATCCGAGTATTTCACCACAAGTATATATCAATAATCACAAAAAACTTCCTATTCAGCTGATATACAGAGATACCATGGGTTTACCAAAAACTTCCAATCAAAATCCATTCGCACATCATACCCAACAGAACACGAACAATCCCAACTATTTTAAAGAAAATATACCCAATCCTTACTAATAAATGCAAGCACCTAGCAGTATGAAAAAGAAAACATATATGCATACACGAATCTTGACAATCTCCACCGTATATGATCATGAAACCCAAATCCAAAAAAACCTTTGCAATTAGCAAATCGGTTAAAACTAAAGTACATATTTTTTAAAACTAAAGTACATATCAAGAAACAGAATGTCCCAGACTGGAATCCTATATGCCGGTTTTGATCGTTTAGTGGGTACTTCGCATTTCTATAAAGAATGGAAAACTATTGATATAATTATATATGCATTATTTAAATTTCTGCAAAACAATTAATTAAAATATTTCTAAAAATATTCTTATAAATATTAAATTGGATCCGACCTGGTTTATCATTTAATATAAAGGAGTTAATATAAAGAACGGTTAGGTGATTGTAAACTTTATTGAAAAACCAATAATTAAGTCCTAATAATATTTGTTCATGAATCTGTCATTTTTTTTAAACACCTACTTTTTTTAATTTAGGTCACCTATTTAGAAAATCCTAATAATAACCAACTGATATAGCATAAAACAACCAACTATCAAGCAACTCATCCTTACGACACCTTACCTTAATTGGCACCAATGGACACCTTTTAGATCTAATAACACAAGCAATACTGTCAAGCATTACAAGCTTCTCAACCAACTATCATCCTTACGACAATTCATATCATTCTATTTAATTTATGGTCATATCATTTCTTAGCAACTCAAACCACGTCCACAACATCACAAATATACCAATTGCATATTTAGCCAACCTACATTTATAACGTTCAAGCAACTTAAATTGCATCACTACAATGACTTATTTTATATCAATAATACAACTTATGTTCGTGATCATTTGGACAGTGTAAACGAATATTCAGACAGCTTACAATGACAACATAACATGTTTTAAAATAACATCAAGTGCAATTTTGTTTTCTAACTTATTTTCAACTGCATTTAATCACCAAAAATGAAGTGCAATAACTAATTTTAGACTCATTTATACACCAAAATTTGCAGCACTTAAACACTTCAATTTAAATCATTTAAGCACCTCAATTTACAGCAATTAAACACTTTAATTTACAGCATTTAAACACCTCAACTTACAACACTTTAACATCCCAATTAACAACATTTATACACCTCAATCACAGCCATAAACATGACAGCGTTTAAATACTTCAATTTGCAGCACTTTAACACTTCAGTTTACAGCATTTAAACACTTCAATTTGCAGCACCTTAACATCTCAATTAACAACATTTATAAACCTCAACCACAGCAATAAAACATCTCAATTTCTAGCAACTAAACACTCGCTTTGGATTTCACTCGATAATATACTCTAACTGACATATTATAACGAGTCACTGGTTAGCCATTTCAAGTTTCAAGAATTCAATATTGTTTGGGACATTTTGTCAAACAATTCATGAGTGTCCAAATACCTAGAAGCACTGAAAGTCAAAGGAAGCAGGAAAGCACTATAAATGCAAAGGACAAAAAGCAATAGAGAAAAAAATCAATGCCCTTGGAAACAACAGCGAAAACCTACTACTCATTCTTTAGCATTTTCATGTGAGGCTAGGTAACACAGATGAATATAACTCTATCTTTAAACCAAAATCCGAGTATTTCACCACATGTATATATCAATAATCACAAAAAACTTCCTATTCAGCTGATATACAGAGATACCATGGGTTTACCAAAAACTTCCAATCAAAATCCATTCGCACATCATACCCAACAGAACACGAACAATCCCAACTATTTTAAAGAAAATATACCCAATCCTTACTAATAAATGCAAGCACCTAGCAGTATGAAAAAGAAAACATATATGCATACACGAATCTTGAAAATCTCCACCGTATATGATCATGAAACCCAAATCCAAAAAAAACCTTTGCAATTAGCAAATCGGTTGAAATTCTACAATTCTTCAATCACTATCAATACTAACAAGCATCCCAATTAGATTATTATTATTTTTTAAAACTAAAGTACATATCAAGAAACAGAATGTCCCAGTCTGGAATCCTATATGCCGGTTTGGATCGTTTAGTGGGTTCTTCGCATATCTATAAAGAATGGAAAACTATTGAAATAATTATATATGCATTATTTAAATTTCTGCAAAACAATTAATTAAAATATTTCTAAAAATATTCTTATAAATATTAAATTGGATCCGACCTGGTTTATCATTTAATATAAAGGGGTTAATATAAAGAACGGTTCGGTGATTGTAAGCTTTATTGAAAAAACAATAATTAAATCCAAATAATATTTGTTCGTGTATCTGTCGTTTTTTTTTAAACACCTACTTTTTTTAATTTAGGTCACCTATTTAGAAAATCCTAATAATAACCAACTGATATAGCATAAAACAACCACAAAGTAACTCACAGACCACATCAATAAATTTCAAACACACAGCAAAAAAAAAAAAAAAAAACACAAGTAAAAAAGCATAATTCTTAAATTAAAACAGAGAAAGCCGAAGATAATGTTGAAGCAAAGATTCATACCTGAAATTAGTCTTCGATGAAGCAGGGGTTACAAAAATCGCAACAAGAAACGGCAGAGAAATAATCCCACTGTAATATAAGTAAAAAAAACATTGATATGAAACCAAAATAGAAATGAAAAGGCAAAGACAGACAAAGACAAAGATCAAGATTCATACCCCAAAATCAGTCCCCGATGAAGCAGGGGATTTCAAAAACCACAAAAAACAGTGTAGTGAGTGTGTGTGTGTTTTGGCCTTTGGTTACCCAGAGCTAAAAAAATGAGAGGAAAAAAATTCAAAAGAGATCGAGGGAGAGAATCGATAAAGAAATGGGAGGAGATTTGGGTTGAAGAGATATATTTGAGGATTTGTTATGAAAGCAGAAGAAATGAGGAAGAAAATGAAAACAAAACAGGGAGACCGAGTGAGATAGAAAGAAACGGCTAATAAATGGGTTTATGAAGTGTTGTAGTTTAAGTGTAGGGTGAGGTTTCAATTTGGGTTTTTATTTGAGTTTTGGGTTCTGGTTTGAGATTTCAATTTCGATTTTAGATTATTGAAAATTTGTTGCGAGAATTTTGACTCATCACTTCAATTTTTTTTACTTTTTTTAAATCAATTTCATATTTGACAAAAATAATTATTTTTTAAATGGCTCAATAATTCCTACAATATCAAGCCAGCAAGAAAAAAGAGATTGTAGGAAACCTCAGACAGCCAGTCGAGTTGACATCAAAATAAATTAAATATTCAGTCGGTAATTCCAACTATAATAATGAAATCCTCATTGGCTTCCACAATCCATCCATTTATAAACTGTAATCGCCGAAAACGGCTCTGTAGATCACAATGTTTCAGATCCACAGGTTCCTATCAGCAAGCGAAACATGGAATTTATATCGGTCCAATCATAGCATCGCCGGTCACTGCTCTTGGCTACCGGCGACGTGGCATCGGACCCAAAAATGATAGAAAAAAAAAATCCATTCAAAAGAAAACCCTCAGAGACCCGTTTCAAATCACTCACACAGCGGAACACGCTTCGAGGAAGCACTCGCCTGATTTCCCGGCCAACCATCAAACACCTAAGAACAAATATCAGAGGGCTGAGAATTGGCAGTTGGGAAGACGGGTATGTTACTTAGCGAGTTGCCGCCGCTGATTAAAGTGTCATACGGCACTTCCTATCTATGGGAATTCTTCCTCACTGGGATTTCAAACTATAAAACACTTTTTCTTCTACATTTCAAAACAAATTTAAACCAAAACAAAACAAAACAAAAATAAAGAGTAAAAGGGAGAGTTCCGCAGATAAACCCTAGAATGACTTGTTCTTTTTATTATATGGCGGAGAAACTTAGTAGGATTTTATAAAGAGCAACGGTGTTGAAAGAAACCCTAGATCTCTAAATTGGAAATTGTAGAGAGATTGAAATTCATCAAATTGGGCATATTTTGGTGATTTTAAATAAACCGAAAGGGATTTTCAAGGCCCAAAATGCTTGATGTAGGATGCTCCTACAAACTCCATATGCCTAAACTATTGGTTTTATTAATCTGTTTCCATCCATTTTAAAATATATATATTTAATCTATAAATATCAGAATGTAAAAGTGAATTAAAACATAATGAAAATATTTATAAAAAAAATTGTTAAAAACATTATTAAAAAAATTCAAAATTTGCTCAGTTATCCCTAAATTTGACATCCTCAAATTTGACATCCTACTTTTATTGGTTGAAAACAATTTGGAGTAATACCGAGTATATTAAACCTTCACCGGCCAATTCAATCCCAAACTAGTTTAATCCCTATCAAATAATATGATATTATTATTCATGTCTTATTCGATTACTTTATAAATAAATAAAAAAACTAAATCCAAACGCTTATAAAAATTTATAAATTTAATCCACAAATTGTACTTAAATTATATATTTTTTTCTCATCTTTATACCTAATCTTTTTATAATCTTTTTATTTTATTTTCATCAATAAAATAAAATATTTAGAAAGGTTGAGTAATTGGTTTCATTATTATTAGGGGAGGGAACGGGCCTATATCCCTTCAGCGGAATAAGAACGAAAATTAACACAAGGAGGAAGAAAAAATATAAAACTAGATCTTAAATTCGAACTGCAGAATAAGAACGAATATTAACACCAGTAAACTTAAAAAATCTGAACCAGATTCAAAATATTTTACTAAGAAAAGAAATAAAACGAATAAAAATAGTAATTTCTAAACCTGAAAACCAAAAACCATAAAATAAACCAAGAAATAGAAATAAAAAAGCATAATTCTTAAATTAAAAACAGAAAACAGAAAATACAATGTTGAAGCAATGATTCATACCTTATGAAGCAAGGGATTCCAAAAATCTCAAAAAACAGAAACGGCACAATGTCTTTGCAGTCCTTTAGGCGTCGGTTACAAAAAAGTTAAAAAACATTAAAAGGAAAATTTTAAAATGAGACAGACAAAATAAAAGAAAGAGTAAAGGGAAAAAAAATGTTAGAAAAAAAAGGAAAATGAAAAGAGAATAAACTATTAAAAAATACCTATTATCACAAGTCACATTAACTGAGACTCCAAAATCATGCCAATTCTCCCAGCCCAAAAAACTAGGACCATTATCTCGAATAGCAAAAAACCAATGACCCAATAGAACTAGAACAAAACGAACAAAAAGCCAATCCAAAAAAAACGAAACCTTCCCATCTAAACAAACTACCCAAAACAGGAATGAAAATGCAAAAAGATAAATGATAAGCAAAAAAACACATAATAGTCAACAAATTGACTAAAGTACAACTATACAAACATCAACAGATTTGAAAAGATGAACCAAAACAACTTTTCATAACGTTGAGAACCAAAATAGTTGCTGGGAATTGAGATGTTTTAATAATTAAACTAATCCTTTAATAACCAATTCTTCACATTCTAAGTAAATATATCTTTAATAAAAATTAAACTCTCCATCACTAATTTCTAATTTGTATATTATAAATCGCAAATATAATTATTCTCTTCATAAAATCCGTTCCATAAAATAGAGGATTATCAAAAATATACATATCTGCTCAGAAGACACGAATTTTCTTCTCATAGATTTTTAAAAAAATCTCTGAAGTCTGACATGTGAATTTATTTCATAATTCATCACAGCAGAAGTTTTAGAATAAAGCATTTTAACAAAAGATCAAATCAAAACAATGTTCAAAATTAGCTCTCATTCTTTCTCTCAAAATTTCTGCTCATTTCTGCAAATCGGAATAGCGTATATTGCCCATATTAGGCTCAATAATCATAGAGCTAATCAAATTAATTTCTCAACTTGGATACACAAATTGAAACTTCTAATCCAAAAATAGAAAAAATATTGCAAGTTGAATTTTGAGATCAGAGTTTGGTAAAAAAATTTGTCTGTCACTGTTGAATCAGAAACACGGACCAATTAAACCTCATCATATCTCAAAATTTTAAAGAAATTTACAACCAAAAAAATGGAGAATTTTTTAATAAATTTCAATAAATAAATAAAACAAAGGAACGATCATCAGACTTAAATACAAGTAATCATGGAATAAATCCATTCATATTGTTGCAGTTTTTTTTTCTCATCAACTGATCGATGACAAATACAATACGAAGGAAAGAAATTTTCGGGGAAATGAAAGCCATAAACCATAGATCTGAAAGCTGAAAGGAAACGAAATGAAACCTAGTTGTGAAGAAGAGGGGAAGGTGGCGAAAGTTTGGGTTTTCATGGTATTTATAGATCTAATTGGGGAGGTCGCGCTATAAACCCTAGATTGCAACGGCGGCGTTTACCACTGGGACTAGAGAATTGAAATGGGCTGAATTGCTTAATAATTGAAAACGGATCGAACAGTTTTCTTGTCCTTTAAAATTCCAGCTCTTCCTTTATGGGCTGAGTTTAGATTTTGGGCTTTTTCTTTCTTTCTTTTTTTCTAACATGTGAGGTGTAATGGTATTATTGCCAATGCAAGAGTACGTAAGTTCGAGTGTGTTGAAACGGATTACCTTTTTATTTGTAGGTTAAGAAAGGACTATAAATAATTTTAGACATTATATTAAAAAGAATAAATATAATCAAGTAATGAAATTGTTAAAAGAAAATCAAAACTATGTTTTTTCAGAAAAAAAGGAATGCAAGTAAAGGAATACATACAGAGAAAGAAGAAATTGTTTTTCAAACTGATTGAGATAATTATAAAAACAAAAATTTCAAATCAATTTTATCCTATATATTGAATCTCTCCAATGGCTATGTGGAGATGATGAAGCAAACTGTCATCAGTCGATGTTGGGTGAAATTTTACAAGTAGATTCTTAACTAAAACCCCAATTGATTTTAACATTTTGGTAAAGTTTCATCTTTTATTTTTATTTTTATATAATATATAATAATTATTTAATTTATTTATATTTAATTATATGTGTTTGAGAATCAAATTGATAAAATGTGTAAATATCAAGGACTAAATATGTTATTATACTAGTTAAAAAAGACAATGTCATTTAATGGAAAGTGACTAAAATAGAAACGATCTAAAACGTTAGTGAGTACAACGTCGTAGAACAGCTGCACAAACAGCCAGCACGCATATCTGTATTAGCTTTGCTTCAGAGTTCGGAGTACATAAAAATGCACTAATGAAGGTTTTAAATGAGACGTATGTGGCCAATGATATCTCAATTAGTACGTTAGACCGGCTAGTCAACAATATAAGTGCTGATAACTTCATTTACTTCAATGATGATGAAATTCCACCAGGGGGCAGGGGATCCACTAAGGCTTTACATATTACCACTTGATGCAAAGGGTACACATTGCTAGGGGTCTTGGTAAACAATGGGTCAGCATTAAATGTATTGCCTTTATTCATATTGAACAGATTACCTGTGGATAGTTCACACATGAAAGAGTGCCAGAACATAGTGAAGGCATTTGATGGCACGCAAAGAAGAGTCATGGGGAGAATTGAGATACCCTTATTAATTGGCCCAACTACTTATGAGGTGGATTTCTTGGTCATGGATATTAAGCCCTCCTATAACTGCTTACTAGAAAGATACCATGGCAATGTAACATGAAATGAACAAGACCATGGTTGAAAGATACCATGGCAACCTGACAGAAAATGAGTAGGACTATGGTTGAAAGACACTATGGCATCATGTCGAAGATAAATAAGACCGTAGATGGGAGATGCTATGACATCGATTGAACAATTGATATTCGTAATATGTATATCGATGATGAATGGTTATATGAAATGGTTCTATGAAATGTTTACAAGAATTGGTCATATGGAAATATATGTACAAAATAGATGAATGAAATAATTAAAAAGATGGATAAATGAAATAAGTATAGGTACATGGAATTTAATTTATGTTAATTTTAATACGAACTGTTACCGAAATAAATATACATGAGATATATGGAAATTATGGTGCATGAAATGTTGATATAATGAAATGAATGATATATGTTATTAAAGAAACAGTAAGAGAATGATATGTATCATGACATGTACATATGAGATTATCTTTTATATGTTAATATAAGGAAAATATGTAAGTTAAGACGAGTATTAAATTCAAATATGACATATTGAGAAAATAAGAATTTATATGAAATATGTGTTGTTGTTGATGATTAGGCAAGTGTCAAACCATTGATTGAATGGTAATATATTTATTTATTTATATGATGCATTGATTCGGTAAGTATTTAATTGAAATTTTTTTAGGTGATTCGTAAATTCTAGTAATGCTCCGAAACCCTGTTTCGACGATGGATACGGGTTAGGGGTGTTACAGAAAGCGCCAAAGAAGGGAGACATCGTAGCAATGTGGGACAATGTATACATTAATGCCATATCCGATGAGACAACTGAAGAAGAGACCCTATCAGATATTCGCCCTTATGAACCTAGGAGCGTTTTGGACAATTAGACTGCGGAAGAAATTCCTGTAGTATTTAGAGCTTACTCAGAGTAATGTTCAAAACGCACTTGTTGCTTTAAGCCTAGAAGCAATAAGATTTCTTTTGTGAAATAGGCTCATGTTCAAACATCATGATGTCAATGAAATACATCTTTGCTACTATTTGAAGCGAACATTCTCTCAGTCTTTTATATATTTTGGATTCTTTTATTCCCCTGAAATCATTCTTTCATAATTTTACATAATCATACCCCATAAATAATCATTCATGAATTCATTCGTTCTTTCCATATTCTTTTGAACTTACATTAGGTACCCAGATATCAACGATATGAGCGATGCTGCTAGGGACTCAGAATCTCCTTTTGAGTAAGACATGTGTTTAGAAGGATATGAAAGGATATGTGGTGATAGATGAGAATATGCAATCCATTTTCTTAGTATCATCATTTGTTTGTAGGATGAAACTTGTGCATAAAAAATGAGATATTCCAATATCTAACAGGAATTTCTTCAAACCGCTTATCTGTGACAAAAGTTATTCATTGATGACAGGTATTTTAAAGTATGCAGCTGTGGGCTTGAGAGCTGAAATGAAGGAAATTATGTAAGGCAAACCAGTACTGGACTTGCAGGGGGAGATTTTGATTTCTGGAAATGGAATTGAAGTTGTACAGATTATGAAAACTTACATTCAATTCATCACCTTTCGATCAAAACCAATGCCAAACCAAACCCACCTTCACCCAAATCCTATACATCAATCAAAATATAAAATAAATAACCCAAAACCATAATAATCCCATGAGAAAAACGAAGGTTTGTTTTTGGAAAAAAAGCTTTAAAAAATGAAAAGATTATGAATTGAATAATAAACCCCCAATTTCATTCAACAACTTTCAATCAAAGGTAGCACCAAGCCAAACGCTCCATCGCTCAAATCCCACAACATTCAACAAAGTCAGAATAAAAAAACAATAACCCAAAACTAGAATAATCTCATATTAAAAACCAAACGAACTTGAAACAACTAAAAAAACAAAAATAAACGATGTCTCACCCACTGTCGATTGACGAAGACTTTGTTGGAAAGGTGCATTCTTTGACAATGCCCTTATAGTGGAAGAAGATGTTGAATTCTATGTTTCTGGTTAGAAATTCAATGGGTTTGGGGGAGTTCCTTGGAAATCTAGTCTGATCAAAGGGAAGAGGGGAAGGAGAGGATCATTTCGGAAGGGAGCAGTAAGCCAGAAAATCACTAGCGTCGGTAGAATAAAGATACAGCTAGGAGATTTGAGGTTGAGAGAGTTTAGTATTGTATTTTGTTTAAGAATTGATTTAGTTCTAAGAGATAATATGATTGTTTAGTTTTTAAAGCTAATGATAAAGTTAAGGGATAATGCAAGACAAATGGTTTAAAAACAATTAGAAAATAAATTAAATACTAGACTAGCAGCTATAACTATTAAATGTAGAAATTTGATTCGATAATAGAAATACAATAATACAAATTGAAATATTAGCCAAAACCAAATAAAAATAAAAATAGAAAAGGTAAAGACAAGGCTCCCTCCCTGTATATGGATGGCTATATCATGGTATAATTAGAGAAACGAATCATCAATCTGTGCATGGTTTCTGGATAAAACTTTCTTGTAAATAAATAACAAGGTCTCTTCATTAAATTCCACAAGCATGGCCCATTTATCCCTCTCCTCTACACCAACAAACACCACACCTATTTTTTCCTTCTTTCTTCCAAACAAACATGCTTAAAATCTCAAATTCAAAACAAAATATAGTAGGAAACATTTTTTGACCTTTGGACTACTTGTGAAATGTATGCTTTCCTCAATGAATTGCACAGTCAATCAAACACCAGTTTCAAAGTTTGTACCAACAAACTCACATTTGGGAATGTATGTATAGATGGACGTACCGTAAGGTTCTTGAGGAACTCAAATGTTATATCTCGGGCCCTAAATGCTCTAGGATGTCACTTCCCTTTTGACCAATCTACATACATTACTGACCTATTTGCGACTCCACTAGAATTAGTCATATGTTGTATATAAAAATAATTGTTTTCACGACGTCACTTCTATATATAGTAAGTATTGATACCATAAAAAAAAATCTGAGGTACCAACATTAAAAAAAGTTGGCAAATAATTCCCGTCTGAATAGCAATTGCGTCTATCCATATGTGGCTGACACAACAACATAAGATTTTTGTTAACGAAGCGGCACCCATCAAGATTTATTTGTGATTTAAATTAAAAAATGAAAAGTATTACAAGTTTAATAATAGAAACTGATAGGCAAGCAACATTCTAAGGTTATATAGTTACTTCATTATAGCAACAAAGTAGCTTTGCTCAACAATTACCTTGCAATAATTCTTGAATTTTCTGTAATATAGGTTGTCCGCCATAACTATTATGGCATGCTGACACTTCATGTTGAACCACTAAAATGAAATATGAATCAAAACCAACTAAACGTATGAGAAACCTCATTGCCACATTTTATTTTTTTGCAAAAAAAAAACTATTACAAAAGGTCCATGAAAACATATTCAGGCAAAACCTTACAATCTCTTGCCAGAAAACATTGTTAAAACTAAACACTTACAGCTATTTATCTACTCAGCACAATAAGCTACTATGGCAGTTAATCATAATAATTTTTAAAAGACAGGGAATAGGACTTTACAACTACACAAATCCATGAAAAGACATCCACCATAGTCAATTGCTATATTCTACTTACAAAATACATAGGTAGTTATCTTAGAAACTATTTGCTGGCTTAAATTATAAATTTAGAAGTTGCATGCCATAAAATAATAAAAATTAAGACATGATCATTTCATTTATGCACAACGCAAACCTTACCCTAACAAGTAATTGCACAACTATCTATGGTTTGGACTATAAATTTTACCGAGAGAAAAGTAGAGTAATACATGACGGCATCCTCACTAAAAAGGTAACTATCAGGAATATAAGATCCACTATACGGTGCTTTTTATTCTTATAATAATGATGATTAAAATTTAGATAAGGATTATGTATTAGATAAAATCAATGATGTGGACATAAATGGTTGATGCATAAAATATAGTTTAGAAAAGGATTTCTAATAAAAATATGTATTACATCTTTTGTTTAAGCCTAAACAATCGAGCTTGTTCTTATATTTCTCTCTTCTTTTTATGTTTCCCTCTCTAAGCTTTTTCTTTGATTCTTCTATCCCTTCCAAGAATTTGGTGTCAAGAACCTTATATGATCTTAAAGGGCTTACAAATCTTTAAGAGTTGAGTAAGAAGTTAGCTAGCATTTGTCAACACCAAATGGTTTAAGATTGTTGATTTTTGCCTCCACCACCTACCTTTTTAAGTGAAAACAAATAAATATAGGCTGTCAACATGAAGACATATCTGAATGTTTTTTATCTTTACAATGTGGTTGGAAATGAAAGAAAGAACACTAACTTTTGGTCAATCCATTTATAACTCAGACAAAGAATCATAGCAAGAAAAGGAAAAGAGATATAAAGTCAAAAGTTGTAACAAATCATCCATTTCTAAAGAAAAATTTAATTAGAATCATAATATGACATGTTCATGGAGGACTTCCATGGTAGTAACTAGGCAAATACAAGTGCTTAACTTCAAAAGATAATTTTAAGTTTTAAAGATGAAAGAGACTGAAACTTTGAAAGAGTACAAAGACAGACTCATAAATATAATGAATAAGCTCTACTTGGGAGAGGAGATGAAAGGCAAAAGAGTTGTAAACTTGAAGACTTCAAATACTTGACTAAGATTTTTTTTGGCAAAACTAATTTACGCTTTTGGGGCTCGAGAGTAAAGGACGGTTATTATGCAAAGGATTCAATAAAAGGTGTATTTATGGCCAAAGAGAAAGGCAAAATGCAACATGAGTACAAGAACGAAAAATCAAGAGAGAGAGGAAACAAGAATAATGTAAAAAATGGAAATAAAGGAAAATTTACGTCATGTTCACATTGCAAAAAAAAGAAAAACATCTGGAGAAATATTGCTACTAGAAACTAGACATATAATGCAAGTCTTACAAACAACTAGGCCACATGGAGAAAGTTTGCAAGAAAAACCAACAACAAGATCAACAAGCTAAAGGATCAAATGTCCTACAACAATAGGATGAGGAAGTTTTGTTTCTTCTTGCTATGCAATAATGGCTCATTGATAATAAAAGCATTCATCATATGACATCAAATATCTACTTATTCGAGGAGTTGGACAAAACTTGTTCCAAAGTCAAAATTGGTAATGATAAGTTCATATAAGTTAAAAGAGATGAGCTATGATAGTCGAGACACCCTAAGGTAAAACACCAATTAAGATGTTTTATTTGAATAAATAGATAAAAATGTCCTCAATGTAGGACAAATACTAGAAAAGAATTAATTTTTGGTGTTTAAGATAAAACATGCATAATTTATTATCCATCAGGCCATGAACTCTTAACTGTTGGTGTAACAGCCTAATTTTCAGTGGTGTCGGAACAGTGATTCGAGATCACTAAATCCGACAAATGAGTAGGAAATACTATTAATTTAGTGAGTATAAGTTAAATGTGAAGCTAGGAAATTTTTTGAAATAGTGAATAGTGTACTAAAAATAAATATAAAAATAATTAGAATAAAAAACGAGGTATTGAGACCTCGAGAATTTTAAATCGATCCATAAATATTTTTATAAATATTTATAGAGTGTTAATAAGTTAGTATTAAAGTTTCGTCAAGAAATTTTAAAGTTCTGATAGTTAATTGAACAAAAAGGACTAAATTGTATCAAATGCAAAATTGTGAGAAATGATTAAATAGCTTAAATGATAAAAGAAAGAGGGTTTAAAAGACAAATAGACCCAATATCTCTTTGGGATGGAAGAAAATAAGGAGAATTAAGGGCAAAATTGGAAAATTGCAAAATTTACTTAATAAAGCTAGGACTAAAGTGGAATTATCTAGATTTCTCTTTAATTTTCTGCATTCTCATCAGCAAAAACACCATGAAAGAGTTCCCTCACGCTTGTTTTTCATATTTTTACTGCAAGTAAGTTCAATTCTTGATTATTTCTTGAAATTTTTGTGTTTTCGTGACTTTTACAACTAGGTCCACTTGTTGAATTCATTAGTTTTTTATTCTATGAAAGAAATTGAAAGTTGCTATGAATATGTGATGGAAGCATATGATGATTTGGCATGGAATTAGAGCTTTAAATTGTTTATATGCTGATTTTATTGAAAGAATTGAATAGAAAGTGAATGTTTGAGACCTAATTGTAAAAGAGTTTGAAGTTAGAGTTTTATGTAAAAAATTCTGAATTTAAATAGTTATAAAATAACTTATAATGTCTAGGAAAAGTA
This sequence comes from Gossypium longicalyx, assembly GCA_025698465.1. Lineage (NCBI taxonomy): Eukaryota > Viridiplantae > Streptophyta > Magnoliopsida > Malvales > Malvaceae > Gossypium > Gossypium longicalyx. The sequence continues at coordinate 545,959 of CM046999.1, forward strand.
TTAATTGAGAAAATTATCTTAATTTAGGGGTTCATTGAGCAAGGACTGAATTGTATGAATTGTGAAATTTGGGGCAAAATGGAAATCAACATTTTGCACTAAAACTGTTTTGGAGAGCAGCAGTGGTCTAACTTTGAAAAATCACCAAAAATTGTAGAAATGGAATTAGAGGATGAATAAAATATGAAATTAAATCTTATTGAGTCTAGTTTCTTATAAAAGAAATGTAAGAAATGGAATTGTAAATCATGAGATATGATAAATTTTGTGAGATAAGGTCAGAATGATTTCGGGTTCCTCTGTTCTGACTTTGTAAAATCATAAAAAATTGGATAAAAATAATTAGGGGCTTATACTTATATTTTTAGAATCCTGAATGAGTCTATTTTCAAGAGAATCAAACAGTAACATCATTCGAATTCTGTACTAGGAGATAATCAATTTTTAGTGAAGAAGGGTCGGAACTGTCAGATAGCAGAACTGGGGAGATTTCAATGAATAAACTGTATTAATTGGCCCAGCCATAAATTATGAAATTTTTATAGTAATAAGATATGTTAGTCTATTTTCAGGGAAAATTATTTGATCTTAATTTGGAGTTCCGTATCTTCAGATATAAATAATTTAGTGACTATGACACTGGTGGATAGCTTGAATATTCACATAAGTAATTAGTGAAAATTATGGATAAGGTTACTTACAAGTGTGTTATTTATACCAAGGATGTGGATGGAGAGGAGGAGGAGGAAAAATATATGAATGACTCATGTATAAATTGATCACATGCCCGATTATAATCGATAAGTGTTGGATTAGAAATGATATAATGTTTTATTATTATGAAATTATGATTATCGTTATAATACAAAAATTGAACTTGTGAGTTTATGTGGCTAAATTTTAGTGATTATTTGTTAATTTTATGAATTTCATGATGTGTTACTTCATATGTATTGATGATAAAATCGTGAATAATGTATGAGCATGAAAATTGAATAAATGGTCAAATTGAGCATTTCAGTTCAGTGACAAGATGAATTGAAGGAAAAGACCATGGTTGGACCATGGCAACAAGTGCTAAGTGATAGCTTCGGCTACACTTATCTGATCAAGGACAAATGAAAGTGATAAGTGATAGCTTCGGCTACACTTATCTGATCAAGGACAAATGACAAGTGAAAAGTGGTAGCTTCGGCTACCTGATCAGTGAAAAGTGGTAGCTTCTGCTACCTGATCAGTGAAAAGTGGTAGCTTCGGCTACCTGATTAGTGAAAAGTGGTAGCTTTTGTTACCCGATCAGTGAAAAGTAGTAGCTCCGGCTACCTAATCAGTGAAAAGTGGTAGCTTCGACTACCTGATCAGTGAAAAGTGGTAGCTCCGGCTACCTAATCAGTGAAAAATGGTAGCTCCGACTACCTGATCAGTGAATTGTGGTAGCTTCGGCTACAAGTGACAAGTGATTTCCGTATAAGATCATATCTGGGCTATGGCTTCGATATATGAATATGTGTAAGACCATTGCTGGGCTATGGCATCATTAAGTGAAGATGTGTAAGACCATAATTGAACTATGACATCGAGAAAACGAAGTACTCAATTCCGTAAGACGTTCACTAATTTGACAAAGTTTGGTAAGTGTTACATAGAATTATGTGATATAAGGAAGTACGAGTTGATAAGATATGAGTATAGAACTTGGTTAATAAATGAATTCATTTGTGATTATATAATTATTCATCTTGAACGTACTATCCATATGTATTGATAATTCAAATGTTTTAATGAATAAAGTTCCGACATGAAATAAATTGAACACGAGACAAATAATTATGAAATTGAACTCGAAATTCATGAAAATGACAGTTATTGATATATGGAGACATGAGAGATTGATATATGAATATGGAAAATGTTTGATAAATGTGTTTATTCATAATTATGGAATTATATACCTCATGTGTACTATTTACATAAAGATGATATTTCAAATACTTTGGTTATTTAAGCTTAAATATGAAATAGTATGAAATCAAGATAAGTTGTTATGAAAACATATTTAGATTACAGAGATATGGCTGATATATGTTGTATGATTACATAACGTGAAATTGTATATATATATGAGAAATTTATTGAGAATTGAGCCCATACACATTTCTTGTTATTTATATGAAGTGTACGACTGTCAAGGGTGATGAAGTTATAAATAAAGAGTTACACGGGTTGAAAACACGGGTGTGTGACTCTCCAAAGTGTGAAAATTTTCTAAGTGTTGCAAAAGTTTCATATGTTTACGGTTTGGTCCCGAACCACCACCGATGTATATGTTTTGGGCCTCGTAGGCCCATATAAGGGACGTTAAACATATGTATGAAAGTTTTTAATTTAGAAGAAATTTTATGGCTGATTTTTACATGATTGATCATATTAAGTTCGGTAATACCTCGTACCCTATTCTAGGCTCGAAATACGGGTAAGGGGTGTTACAGTTGGCATGAAAGACAAATTTTCTCCTTAAACTTTGATTAATCTAGTTCATCAACTTATACCGATTCAATTAATGAATTTGAATTGTGGCATAAAAGGATGGGTTACTTTTATAACATCCCCAAATTTTTTATGTCAAAATTTGTGTCATCTCGGTGGTAGAGCTAATTAAAAATTTGTAATTATATTAGACTTCAAGAAAGGCTCTAAAGACTAACTTGTAATTATTTTAATGTGACACTAAAGAGTGGTAGCAATGTAATTATGTTAGACTTAATAAAGGCTCTAAGGACTAACTTGTACGAGAAAGTAAAGTAACATGCCAAATCTAGAATGAATAAGTGGAGAGCTTGGAGATTTCTTGGACTTAAGTGGCTAGTTGTCATAGCCTTAATAAGGAATTAAACCAAGATTTGAGTGTAATTATACAACTTTGTTAAGTAAGTGAAGAGCTTTAATACTTTCTGTGAATTTCCACTAGCTATTTTAAGGTGTAACTTTGTTCACAATTTGGCTCTCTCTCTCTAGCAAAAACTACATTATTGATGCGGTCGTTGAGAGCACCAAAAATATCCTATTCTCTGTAAAATAACGAAAAAGAATACTAAAGGTGGAAGTAGGGTCGAATCCTCAGGGACCGGATTATACGGATACTTATTTCTCGAAATCTTGGGCAGAATCGTGCCCAAGAAAGCCTGCGTTCCTGGAAAAAATAAAAAACAGAATTAAAAGTTTTGATTTGGAAACGAAAATAAAATAAAAACAGAATTTAAAGTTGATTGAAGTTGTGATTACGAAAATAATAAAAATAATGAAGAGAGTTAAAGGAAAATAAATTCTTATTGGAAGATTTCTGCCTCCAGTTGTCTCATTCCGCCTTGGGTTCAATCCTTGGCTTTTGGATGACCCTTCTCGAATCAAGTAAGCTAGTTATAGTGGAAGAGGACGCCTACGACCACCAGCTTCAAAGATTAGACTTATGATTTTTAGGGAACTTGACTCTAGCCAGAAATCTATGCTAGATCAACGCTTCTCAATGGCGAATCCCACTCCATTTTGTCTCTTTGGCTCGCCAACTTCTGACGCAGTAAGTTAACGAACCGACTGTGTAACCCTTCCAAAACACACAATGCGGCTGCCTTTGCATATGCTGAAAAGCTTACTTCTTAAGGGCCTTGGACAGAAGCGTCAGCCCGTAGTGCAGAGAAACGATGAATACTTGGCGAGAAGGCTAAGTACAGATTCTAAGCCTCAAGAACCCTTTTTGGGGAATGTCGACAACTTTCGGCTAGATGGGTTTTAGTGGCTCACGATAGTGGTGGAAAAGAAAATAAATATAAAGATGGAAAAGGAATTTTTATTAAAGGAAAATATGGAAAGAAACAAAAGCCTAGAGGAGGAGAGTGTTTACATAAAAAGATGAACAACCAAATAGAGTTACTTCACCCCCTATTTATAGTACTAGGAAGATAGTCTAATTTGACTTAAATTCTAAAAAGATAAATATATTTAATTAAAGATAATTAAAGATAATTAAAATAAAATCCTAAAATTAAATAATCCTAATAATTATCTTAATATTAATTATCCTAATATAAAAATAGAGTATTATAAAATAAAATCTCTTCTTTTTGCATTTTCAGTCCTTGTGTCTTCTATGCTCGTACTTTTGACACAATCTTTTTCCTGTGTCGCATATCAGCCCATTTTGTCTCCAAATTCGCATTTTTGCCCCTTAATTTTGCTTTTGCCTCCAAATCAGTCCCTAAAAGATAAAATATTATATATAGCATAAATTAGCAGGATCATACTCAGAATAATCACATAATTAATAAAATAAAATATGTTATTCTGGAGTATTATCAAATTACCCCTACTTAGCCCATGCTTGCCCTCAAGCATGGTTCCTATCCACTATGAAAGTTAGATTCTGCTATAAAAGAAATACCACTCCAAAGTTTCATAAGAATTAGTTAGAAATGCATATGAAAAATAAAGAGAACCCTAAGCTTGCTTTAAGTAAAACAGAAAAAGTTTTCCAATTAATACACACAGAAATTAAAATCGATTTGAATTATTTAATGGAAATTAGGTAAATTACTAAACTTACCAAGACACCCTCTTTGTTTCTTCCTTTAACCCCAAATTTTATTTATTTACATTTTTTTTTTGCTTTTTCATTTTCTTTCTTTTTTTTATTTACTTATTTATTTATGTATGTATGTTTGTATGTTGAACTTTTGACGCGAAGAGTGATAACAGCCAAGCACCAAACCCCGGTTACTCAGCCCAACATACTTTTTATTTTTTATTTTTCCTAAAAACATGTGGAACCTTTTGACGCGAAGAGTGATGACAGCCAAGCACCCCACCCCGATTACTCAGCCCATCACATTCTTAAGAATTAATTCCGGTTAGCAGAGTTTTAACTATCACGTCACACAACCTTTTGACGAGAAGTAGAATGACAACCTAAGCACCCTACCCCGGTTACTCAGTCAGTCACGTTCTAAGCTGTACTCATAACCACGGAAAAATTATTAACAATTAAAAGAAATTTAAATTTTGAGGACTCAGGAAAAACAATTTAAGTGTCAAGAGCAAGTTTCAATAATCACCTAATAGCCATGAACATAAATTAAGCATGCAATCATTTTAAGTGTTCACTTTATATTAAACTTGATCAATTTTACGAAAAGCAAGACAGAGTTAACTCTATTAATCACAATTATTTCTAGCCTAATAAAAATGAAACTGTGGAGATGGCATCAATTATGAAAAAAATCATAACTTCCTCAGAAGGCAAAAATCATGCTTGTAGGGCAAACAGTAGGCAATTCCTGGTCAAAATCTTGGGCTTGAAAAGAGACAGCATCTTCTTAAAAAAAAATATAGACAAAATGGGGTCTCATCAAACAGTAACAAAAACACAGCAGCAACATCGACCAAAATCACAGTAGAAAATGACAGTAATAACGAAGAGTTCCTTCCCCCCTACTTAAAACACATTGTCCTCAATGTTGACAAAAAGAAATAAATAGGTAGAAAGGTTTAGTAATACTCCCCATGTAGTTTACCGTCGATCGCGCTTGATGGCAAGGAGTTCGGTGAGTTGCTGGCCAAATGTATCAAGTCGAGCCTCAATGCGCTCTAAGCGTTGCTCAACGGTCAATGTTGGTTGAGCTTGGGCGGGTGCTTCATTGTGAGTTTGTTGGCGAAAGACTCGCTCGGATTGTGAAGAACGAATACGGGGAGGTACAAAACTGAATATGATGGAGTGCCACGAAGTAACCCCATTGAGTCGAGGCATCGAGCATCCAAAGGATCGGCCTAACAAGCAATATGTAAGTCTGAAATGGGCGCGTTAGAACCATGTAAAGAAATTAATAGTTGTGTAACTAGAGATCCTAAAATAAAAGGTCGTTTTGCCTTGATAACATGCTCAAATTGAAGTGCAAACCAATAACCCAAATTAACTGGATGACCGGTATACATACACCACAAAAAGAATAACTCCGTCTTTGAGACGATAGCCGAAGCATCTCAACGGCCTAAAAAATTGTAAGCTAAATACCGATGTTTGTAACACAATAGAGGGTCTCGAAACCATAAATCCTTTGAATTTTTCGGGCTATACATGGATTCAACATTATTTGTTAACAAAGGAAAGGCCTCAACGGCCCGAAAATCAGTAGGAAATGTATACAAACTGTTACAAAAAGCTGGAGACATAGCATACTCTTCAGTCATAAATGATAAGGCAATATTAAATTCAAGAAGAGATAAGCTATACATAGTACCAAGCAACCGAAATTTGACAATACCAGGTGTATCCAACGAGAGCTGTCCATGTCGCTCAAAATGAAATGTGGAATAAAACTCTAAAACTAACTTATAATAGGCACAGTAATTAAAATCAAAATTTCCAACCCAGCCAATTTTCTTGAAATAATCTGTAACATCATTCTCAATACGCAAAGCAGCTAAAACAGGTATCGACGGGCATTTACGAGGCACAATTAACTTATGTCGAAGAGAGTCATACCTGTGCTAATCAGAGCCGAAAGTAAAGGTAAGGTTACCGTGAAACTGGGCCTTCGGTGGTAAGATGCTGACGAGAGAGCAGTAGGTGCGGCCTCGAGAAAGAATAGGCTGCTGGTCATTGCAACTGCCGAAAGACGTCGAAGAGTCGACAGTGTCAGTAGAGGAAGAAGCCGTAGATGCCTCTGGTGCGGGCTCAGGGCGGCGTCATGAGCGGTTTTGACATTGTGAAGGTGCGACGATAGAAGAAGGAACCATAGTAGATGGCGAGGGTTGGGTGGAGTGTCTTGATGGTCGTGAAGGCGTGATGTCGTAGGTCGTGGTCCTAGACGGTCGTCGTCGAGGCTGACTCAGAGTTAGCGTCACCATTGGTTGAGCTTCTCGTCGCGTGGGAGAACGGCATGCTCGCTGTCGTGGTGGCTCGGTTTAGGTTTGTAATTGGGCGGGTGATGCGTTCAGCGGTGGCATGAGAAAGAGAAGATGACAGCATGGAGATGAAGAGAGGCCGCACAAAGGGGACGGCGATGGTTCGGCTTACGATGGAGAGGGGGAGCTGGAAGGCACCGGTGATGCATAAAAAAGAGGGAAAGAAGTTGAGGACGATGCATCGTGGGAAGGGGAAACAGCATACGGCATCGATGAGGCAGACGACGGAGGGCCCGATAGAGAGGAAGACGCGTCGTGCGACGGAGTTTTCGATGAAAATGAACCTCCCCCCGTGAGATCGATATTTTAGGGGGCCGAGAATAAGCCCCGTCATGGATTCACGGTGAAGGAGGGTTCGGTGGAGGCGCGACTTCGAGTCCAGACCATGGTTAGCGAGAACGGCGACCGACGGTGGGGAGAGCTAGGTGGTTGCGGCGGCTATGGTGTTTGGAAAAAGATTGGTGAAATATTTTAGGGTTTGGGGTTTTAAGTAGCTGAAAGGAGGTGTTTGGGTACAGGTTTTGGGTGGTCTAGGGTAGGGATATGCTATTCTATGCTAGAGTAATGATGGAATAAGGGCTGTTTGGTTGCAGGTATAAAACTATTTGGCTCTAGGGATATGGTATTCTGGGCTAGAATTGGAGGCTGGAATAGAGGCTGTTTGGTACCAAGGATAGGGCTGTTTGGTTATATTTTCCTAGCTTTTCTCCCTCTCTTTTTCACTCCATTTTACCTGGGCAGAAGAAGATATATTTATGAAAATAAGTTAATAATCAATAAAAATAAAAATAAATAATAAATAATAAATAAATAATAAACAAATTAACTAAAAGTTGGGTTGCCTCCCAACAAGCACTTATTTAACGTCATTAGCTCGATGCCTCAAATAGCTCTACGGTGGCTCTAGATAGATTTTTTCGAACGTGTGAGCTTGGAAATTTTTGTAAAATGGTTTCAATCGCTGGCCATTGACTATGAGTCACTTCCTTGATTCTTCACTTTCTATTTCAACAGCACCATGAGGAAATACTTTAGTAACAACAAAGGGTCCCTGTCATCGTGATCGAAGCTTACCTGGGAATAGTTTCAACACGGAGTTATAAAGTAAAACCTTCTGTCCTACCGAGAAATGCTTCTGAGCTATGTTCTTATCATGAAATAACTTTGTCTTATCTTTATAAATGCAGGCATTCTCATAGGCATCATTGCGAATTTCTTCTAACTCCTGGATATCTAATTTCCTCGCCCTTCCTGCAGGTTCTAATTCCATATTACATTGTCGAACAGCCCAATAGGCTTTATGTTCTAATTCCACTGGAAGGTGGCAAGTTTTGCCAAAAACAAGTCGATACGGGGTCACTCTAATTGGTCCCTTATATGCAGTCTTATAGGCCCAAAGTGTGTCGTTTAGTCGAAGGCTCCAATCCTTTTGGTTGGCTCGAACTGTCTTTTCCAAAATAGTTTTTATCTCCCTATTTGAGACCTCGGCTTGACCATTCATTTGAGGATGGTAAGCCGTAGCTATACGTGGTGGACTCTGTATTTTGCCAACAATGCCTCCATGACTTTATTACAAAAGTGGGTGCCATGATCACTAATTAGGGCTCGAGGTGTGCCAAACCTGGAAAAAATAGTTCGTTTTAGAAATTCCACAATAGTCTTAGTGTTATCATTGCGAGTAGGTTTTGCTTCTATCCACTTAGAGACATAGTCTACTTCAAGGATTATATATACATTGCTAAATGAAAAAATAAATGGGCCCATAAAATCGATACCCTAAACATCAAAGATTTCGTATACATGAATCGGGGATAGGGGCATCTGATTTCGCTTAGTGATGTTACCTATATGTTGGCATCTATCGCAAGACTTACAGAAGTTATATGCATCTCGAAAAATTATATGCCAATATAGCCCACATTCTAACACCTTGTGAGCAGTCCGCTTAGGGCTAAAGTGTCCTCCGCAAGCTTCAGTATGACAAAAATTAAGGATCGAAGTTACCTCAATTTTTGGAACACATCATCGTATTATTTGGTCGGAACAGTGTTTCCACAAGTATGGATTGTCCCAAATGTAATATTGAGCATCGCGTCTAAGCTTATCCCTTACGGAACGTGCTAACTCAGTGGGTAATGAGCCTGTAGCTAGAAAGTTTACTATGTCTGCATACCATGGAAGACGTTCCTCGGTCGAGAATAGGCTTTCAATAGGGACTCTTCCTTAATGGGAATGTTATCAAAAGGTATCTTTATCCTGCTTAAGTGGTCAGTCGCTAAATTCTCGCATCCCTTTTTGTCTCGAACCTCGATATCAAACTCTTGGAGCAGCAAAATCCACCTGATGAGCCTCGGCTTTGCTTCCTTCTTTGTAATTAAGTACCTGAGAGCTGCATGATCAGAAAAAATAATTACTTTAGATCCAATAAATAAGGTCAAAATTTATCTAAAGCAAATACAACTACTAAAAGTTCTTTTTCCTTCATGGTGTAGTTTCTTTGTGCGACATTTAGGGTTTTAAGGCATAACAAATGACATATGGTTCATTGTCTATCTTTTGCCCCAATACGGCTCCTACGCTGCGTTCGCTGGCATCGCACATAATTTCAAATGGAAACCTCCAATCTGGCGGTTGCACTATAGGAGCAGAGACCAATCTTTGCTTAAGCGTGTCAAAAGCCTCCTTACACTTTGGGCCAAAATCAAATTTCTTGTCCTTCTGCAACAATTCACACAGTGGTTCAACTATCTTTGAAAAGTTCTTTATGAAGCGCCTGTAGAACCCTGCATGGCAAAGGAAAGAACGAATTTCCCTCACAGTGGAGGGGTAAGGCAAAGACTAATAATATCAATTTTGGCCTTATCGACCTCAATTCCCTTAGATAAAATAACATGACCTAGAATTAAACCCTTGTCCACCATAAAATTACATTTTTCATAATTCAAGACAAGATTAAATTCTATACATCTACTTAAAATTATCGTTAGGTTTTTAAGGCATTCATCAAAATAATTTCTGTAAACAGTAAAATCATCCATAAAAACTTTGATAATTTTTTCCACATATTCAGAAAATATACCTATCATGCAATCTCTGGAAGGTGGCTGGCGCATTACAAAGACCGAATGTCATCCTTCTGTACGCAAATGTACCAAATGGGCACGTAAATATAGTCTTCTCCTGGTCCTCCAGTGCGATTGAAATTTGAAAGAAACCTTAGTATCCATCAAAACAACAAAAGTGAGTTTTCTCAGCTAATCTTTTAAGCATTTGATCAATAAAAGGAAGAGAGAAATGATCTTTTCTAGTAAAAGAGTTCAATTTTCTGTAACCAATGCAGACGCCCCCATTCGGTACTCGGGTAGATACCAAGTCACATTCAGCATTTTTCTTTACTGTCACGCCTGTTTTCTTGGGCACGACTTGTACCGGACTTACCCATCTACTGTCAGAAATGGGGTAAATAACATTAGCATCCAAAAGCTTGATTATTTCCTTTTTTACTACATCCATCATATTCGGATTCAGCCTTCTTTGCGCCTCTCACATTGGTTTCGTGTCCTCTTCCAAGTAGATCCTCTGTGTGCACGTCAAAGGGCTTATCCCTTTTAAGTCTGTAATGGTCCATCCAATCGCCTCCTTATGACTTTTAAGTACATCAACTAAACTTTACTCTTCGTGCGTGGAGAGTCTATTGGAGACTATGACTGGCAGGGTATTATCATTCCTTAAAAATGCATATTTCAGATGCTTAGGAAGCGGTTTCAATTCCAATTCTGGTGCCTGTATAACAGAAGGTAAAAGGTTTAGTGTTTGGAGATAATAACTCATTAACAAATTCAAATTCATTAAGCTCAAAACTATCTCCATAAATTGATTCAAAATTTTCCTCCACTAGAGAGTCAACTATGTCGATACGATTTACGCTCAAGACTTCGTTTGAATGGCTAATGGCGTCGTAGATATTAAACTTCACGATTTCCCCATCAAATTCCATCGTAAGAGTTCCACTTCGAACGTCTATTTTAGTACTAGCTATACTAAGGAAAGGTCGTCCCAACAAGAGATCTGAAGATCCAGTGGTGCTATCCTTCTCCATCTTAATCACATAAAAATCTGCAGGGAAAATAAGCTCGTTAACTTTTACCAAAATGTCTTCAAGGACTCCTTTTGGATGCATAACAGACCTGTCCGCCAATTGAATAATAACACCTATTTTGGTCAAAAAACCCGTGTTAAGTGATTCATAAATAGAATATTGTATTACGTTTATGGAGGCTCCTAGATCACACATAGCCTTCTTAATTCCCGAATGACCTATTTTGCATGGTATTGCAAACATGCCCCTATCCTTACATTTTTCCGGCATTTTTTGCTGTAACACTGCGGATACATTTTCACCAACATTTACCCTTTCATTACCTGTTAACTTCTATTTGTTAGTGCAAAGTTCTTTAAGGAATTTAGCATACTGCAGAATTTGCTTGATGGCATCTAACAGGGGTATGTTGATCTCGACATTCCTAAATGTTTCGAGGATCTCCTTGTCCTCTTTACCTCTTCAACACTGGTTGAATCGTTCTGGAAATGGAGGTTGAATTCTAGGCAATGGAGGTCTTGGTCGGACCTGTTCGTCTTTTTTGAGTTTTTTCTGGACGTTTTCTTGGCCAAGATTCTTGTCGGGAATTGGTTTCAGTATCTTTCCACTCCGGAACGTTACTGCATTCGCATTTTACCTCGGGTTTGGTTCTGTTTGTGATGGCAGCTTCCCTTGGGAGTTTAATTTTTCAATTGATGTAGTCAACTCCCTTATGGAATTCTTTGTTTTTTTTTTGGAAATATAGAGTTTGCTGTTGAAATTGAAGGACATTAGTTGCTAATTTATTTACCAAAGTCTCTAGAGAATTACCTGAGCCTTGCGGCTGCTGCGGAAATCAATTTTGGTATGACTGGTTGTTTCGTAGATTGGCCCCATAACACAAGTTGGGGTGGTCTCTCCATCCTGGATTATATATATTAGCGTAAGGATCATATCGCCTTTGTGGTGGCTTAGGGAAATTTCCCACAGCATCTAGATGGGCCATGGTATCATTATACAAACTGGGACATGCATCAGTTGTATGATCAGATGTAGCACATATTCTGCATTATCGGGCCGTTTTCGCTTTTTCTGCAACAAGAGAATTCAAAATATAAGCAATTCTATCAACTTTATCCTCTAATATTGAATTACTTAGCTGGTGAACCCTTCTAGGGGGTTTAGAATTTGCTCGGAATTACTAAGAATTTACAGCCATCGTGGAGATTAAGTCTCTTGCTTGTTGGGGAGTCATGTTGACCAATGCCCCTACACTAGCAGCGTCTACCATATTCATCTCCATGGGCTTTAAGCTTTCGTAAAAATATTGGAGGAAGGATTGCTCCGTTATACTATGTTGTGGGTAGCTTGCACACAAATTCTTAAACCGCTCCCAATAATCGTAAAGAGTCTCGGTTTCTTTTTGCCTTATTTTAACAATCTCCCTTCTCAGCTCAACTGCCCTGGATGCTGGAAAAAACCTGTTGAGAAATAAACGAGATAAATTAGCCCAAGTAGTAATAGATTCAGGAGGTAAATAAAATAACCATTCCTTAGCAGAATCTGCTAAAGAGAAAGAGATAGCGCATAATTTAATCTGATCCTCAGTTACCCCCTGAGGTTTCATACTAAGGCAAACCATATAGAATTCTTTCAAATGCTTATGGGGATTTTCATTTTGTAACCCCTGGAAAGTGGGCAATATTTGGATCAAGCCTAACTTTAATTCAAATTCAGTATCCATAGTAGGATACGCGATGCATAATGGCGGTTGTTTCGTCGGCGCTTCGACCATTTGTCGAATTGTCTGAGCCATCGGTTGTTGTGCTAGAGTTTTCGTTAACCCTGGTTTCAAGCACTTCTTCTGGTGAGTCGACTTCTTCTTCTTTACTTTCAAATGTTCGAGTAGGGTTTTCGTTAACCCTAGACTCTACTTCGTCGTCGATTCTGATTTCTGGTGGTGGATTGCTTTGAGTTCCAACCATTGCTGACTGCTTTTTCCTTAGTTTTGCTTCTTTTCGATTAGCTTTCGCAGTCCTTTCGATTTCTGAGTCAAACGCAAGAGTGCTTGCAGTAGATCTGGTCATAGAAAATAAAAAACAAGATTAGTACGTTACCGGTCCCCGGCAACGGCGTCAAAATTTAATATGGTCGTTGAGATCACCAAAAATATCTTATTTTCTATAAAATAACGAAAAAGAATAGTAAAGGTGGAAGTAGGGCCGAATCCTCAGGGACCGGATTATACGGATACTTATTTCTCGAAATCCTGGGCAGAATCGTGCCCAAGAAAGCTTGCGTTCCTGAAAAAATAAAAAAACAGAATTAAAAGTTTTGATTTGGAAACGAAAATAAAATAAAAACAGAATTTAAAGTTGACTGAAGCTGTGATTACGAAAATAATAAAAATAATGAAGAGAATTAAAGGAAAAGAAATTCTTATTGGAAGATTCCTGCCTCCAGTTGTCTCATTCTGCCTTGGGTTCAATCCTCGGCTTTTGGATGACCCTTCTCGAATTAAGTAAGCCAGTTATAGTGGAAGAGGATGCCTACGACCACCAGCTCCAAAGATTAGACTTATGATTTTTAGGGAACCTGACTTTAGCTAGAAATCTATGCTAGATCAACGCTTCTCAATGGCAAATCCCACGTCATTTTGTCTCTTTGGCTCGCCAACCTCTGACTTAGTAAGTTAACGAACTGACTGTGTAACCCTTCCAAAACACACAAAGCGGTCGTCTTTGCATATGCTGAAAAGCTTACTTCTTAAGGGCCATGGACGGAAGCGTCAGGCCGTAGTGCGGAGAAACGATGAATACTTGGCAAGAATGCTAAGTACGGATTCTAAGCCTCAAGAACCATTTTTAGGGAATGTCGACAACATTTGGCTAGATGGGTTTTAGTGGCTCATGATAGTGGTGGAAAAGAAAATAAATATAAAGATGGAAAATGAATTTTTATTAAAGGAAAATGTAACGCCCTGGTTTCTGGGATTTTTTTCAGGTTTTTGCGATTTTCGGTAAAATTTTGAAATATTGGTATTTTGGTTACTAAAATTATGTTTAAGTGTGTTAGTGGGCCTTTAAGAGGCCCAAGCCGAAGTTAAAACCCGACAGAAAAATATCAACTTGGATTTTAAGTGAAAGGGACTTGGTTAATTGGGCCTTTAAGAAAAAGTTAGCAAATTGAGACACAAAGAGGGCCTTGGTAAAGTGGCAAGGGGGCGCCACTAAGCTCCTAAAAAAAGTGGCGTATGGACTGAGGTTAGCGGCCAGAGTTCAAGTCACAAGGTAAGCGTGTTGTTACTTTTATTTTTGTGTGCATGTGCCGGGCATGTGATAGAGCTTAAGTGGAAATTTGGCTAGGGCTTTAGGAAGGTTGGGCCGTGGGTCCGAATGGCCATTAGGGCAAGCTTTATTTTCTTTTTGTTTTTTCGAATTAGGTTTAGCCACCTAGAGCTTGGACAAACAAGTAGTAATAGATAAATCAGTTTCCCTGGATGTTGGAAAAAACCTGTTGAGAAATAAACGAGATTTGAGGCGATTTTGGAATGGAAGCCACCGAGGTCAGTATCAGAAATTCAGAGTTTTCAGGGTTTGGCAGGTTACTACAAAAGATTTGTAGAGGAATTTTCCCTAATTGCCGCGCTGCTAACGAAACTGTTAAGGAAAGGAGTAGTGTTTGCTTGGACTGAGAAACAATAAGAAGCTTTTGACAAGCTGAAAAAGGTATTGACTGATGCGCCTGTGTTAATTCAGTCAGAGTCTGGAAAGAATTTCACTGTGTACAGTGATGCGTCGCATGTGGGCCTAGGTTGTGTACTGATGCAAGAGGGTAAAGTAGTCGCTTATGCTTCGCGACAGCTGAAGCCTCATGAAGTGAATTACCCTACGCATGATCTAGAGTTGGTAGCAGTGATCTTTGCGTTGAAAATCTGGAGACACTATCTATATGGGGAAATGTGCATTATATACACAGATCATAAAAGTCTCAAGTATCTGTTAACTCAGAAGGAGTTAAACCTTAAGTAGAGAAGATGGATAGAGTTACTCAAGGACTACAATTGTTCGATTGAATACCACCCAGGTAAGGCGAATGTGGTGGCTGATGCGCGAAGCCGAAGGGCTGTAGCTGATTTGAGAGCGGTGTTTGCTCGATTGAGTCTTTATAATGATGGAAGTCTGTTGGCAGAGTTGCAAGTTAAACCAACTTGGACTTGACAGATTAAGGAGAAACAGTTAAAGGACGATTCGTTGGTTCCTCGGTTTCAACAAGTTGAGAATGATGAAAATTTGGATTTTGGATTAAATACTGATGGAGTTCTCTGTTTTCGTGGAAGAGTTTGCATCCCGAAGGACTCTGATTTGAGGCAAATGATTCTGAAAGAGGCTCATGGTGGACCTTGTGCCATGCATCCTGGAGGGAATAAGTTGTATCGAGACTTGCAAGAGGTATACTGGTGGCCTGAACTTAAGCGGGAGGTGACTGAATTTGTGGGGAAATGTTTGACGTGCCAACAAGTTAAGGCTGAGCACCAACTACCTTCTGGACTGTTGCAGCCGGTGAAAATTCCACTTTGGAAGTGGGAGAGAATAACCATGGATTTTGTGAGTGGGCTACCATTGACACCCTCTAGAAAGGATTCTGTGTGGGTAATTGTGGATAGGTTAACAAAATCTGCCCATTTCATACCTGTCCGAACTGATTACTCACTGCAAAAGTTGGCCAAGCTGTATGTAGCAGAGATAATGCGACTGCATGGGGTGCCAGTTTCGATTATTTCTGATCGATACCCTAGGTTTACATCTTGATTCTGGAAAAAATTGCATGAGGCGTTGGGTACGCGATTAGACTTCAGTACTGCTTTTCACCCTCAGACGGATGGACAGTCGGAAAGGGTTATTCAGGTTCTAGAGGATATGTTAAAGGGTTGTGCCATCGATTTTCGTGGCAGTTGGGAGGATTACTTAACATTGGCGGAGTTTGCGTACAACAACAATTATCAAGCGAGTATTCAGATGGCCCCTTATGAGGCGCTGTATGGGCGAATGTGTCGTACGCCTACGTGTTGGAAAGAGTTGGGAGAACGACAAGTTCTTGGACCAGAGTTGGTGGCAGATACTGAAATAAGGTTAAGATGATCAAGGATCGGTTAAAGGGAGCGTCTGATAGACAGAAGTCGTATGCTGATCTAAAACGGAAGGAAATCGAGTTCGCTGTTGGGGATATGGTATTTTTGAAAGTTTCGCCGTGGAAGAAGATCTTGAGGTTTGGTAAGAAGGGCAAGTTGAGTTCGAGGTTTATTGGGCCTTATCGGGTTCTTAAACGGGTAGGGCCAGTAGCTTATCAGTTGGAGTTACCGCCGGAGTTGGACCGTATTCATGACGTCTTTCATGTGTCCATGCTAAGACAGTATCGATCGGATCCTTCACATGTGGTACCAGTGGAAGAGATTGAAGTAAAGACCGATTTAACTTTTGAGGAGGAGCCTGCGCAAATTCTGGATTGAGAAATCAAAATATTGAAGAAGAAATCAGTTCCGTTGGTGAAAGTACTTTGGAGCATTCACGGTAGAGAAGAGGCTACTTGGAAGCCTGAAGAGGCGATGCGTCAACAATACCCTTGCCTCTTTGGATCAGGCAAATTTCGAGGCCGAAATTTCTTTAAGGGGGGTAGAGTTGTAACGTCCTGATTTTCGGGATTTTTTTCGAGTTTTTGCGATTTTTTGTGAAATTTTGAGATTTTGGTATTTTGGTTACTAAAATTATGTTTAAGTGTGTTAGTGGGCCTTTAGAAGGCCCAAGCCTAAGTTAAAACCCGACAGAAAAATATCAACTTTGATTTTAAGTGAAAGGGACTTGGTTAATTGGGCCTTTAAGAAAAAGTTAGCAAATTGAGACACAAAGAGGGCCTTGGTAAAGTGGCAAGGGGGCGCCACTAAGCTCCTAAAAAAAGTGGCGTGTGAACTGAGGTTAGGGGCCAGAGTTCAAGTCACAAGGTAAGTGTGTTGTTACTTTTATTTTTGTGTACATCTACCGGGCATGTGATAGAGCTTAAGTGGAAATTCGGCTAGGGCTTTAGAAAGGTTGGGCCGTGAGTCTGAATGGCCATTAGGGCAAGCTTTATTTTCTTTTTGTTTTGCCGAATTAGGGTTAGCCACCTAGAGCCTTCACTTTCATTCTATTCTCTTCTCAGTGTCGCAAAAAGCCGAAAACGCAAAGTTAGATCTCCTGAGTGTCGAATTCTTCCTTCTCTTCTCCTCTCTTCTTCTATTTTCTTTTCTCCTTCTTTTTTTCTCTAGCCGAAACATTCCTACCATTCTACTCATCTCCTCTTTCATTCCTATTCTTTTCTAAACCTCTATAGCCGATTGCCATAAAAGCCGAAATCTCGAAAGTTGTTTCTTGTGCCGATTTCTTCTAGCCAAAATCCTCCTTTTTTTTATCTCTTTTGGCCGATTTTCACATCCTTTAAACCCTAACCCCTGTTGGCAATACCATTGCAAAACCACCATACCAAATCATCTACCTCTTCACAGTTCCAAAAGCCGAAAACATCATAGTTTTTAGGGACATATAGCCGAATCTTTAGATCTCTAAGATTCAATTTCTGCTAGTGTTTAAGGGCTAGATCTACATCAGATCTGAGTAGAAACTGAAGTGGAATCGTTTTGGTTGAAAGAACCTGTGGTAGGTACTCAGATCTATTTTTTATTTCGGGATTTAGAAAAGCCAAAATCCCTAAAGGCATAGGGAGGCTGTCGATTGGAGCTTAAGGCTCTAAGGGTTGTAACAATTGATTTGTTTTGGCGTTAGTGTGATCTAGAGGCTGCTGATTGAAGTCTTGGACAAGTGGAACGACTAGATCTAGATCTAGTCACTAGTTTGGCAAAAGTAGGATCTCAAGGGCCATAGGTATTAATGGCTGATTATGGTAAGTAAGTTTATGATGGTTGCCATTTTATTTTGGATCTGATATGTCTAGTGACCGATTGTAGGATATTGTGGGAGATTTCGGTAGCAGTTGTCGCAAATCAAGTGTGTAACGAGCACCCTTCTGTAGTCTAAATCGACAAAAGCTGAAATGTCAAAATTCTGGTATTTCGTGGGCTTGTGGGCGTGCGAACGCTCGTAAGTTGGTTGGAAATCATTGGATCTGTAATCGCAAGTGGTAAGATGGTTGAGTGCGCAATTCCGTGCACTTTGCTAAGTTTGGGCTTCGATGGGCTAAAAGCGGGCCTAAAGGGCTTACGAGCCCCTACGGGTAAAAATAGGCAATAAATGTGTACGGATAGACGATAGGTCCAAAACTGTTAAAACCGGTAAATCGAACATAAAAATTAGACTAAATGGGCTTAATTAGCTTATAGACACTGTAGGGCCATTAGCGGTTTTAGGGCCCAATGACTGTAATCTGTTAAAATGGGCTAAATAAGCTACTGAGATAAAGGTTAGATTATCACTGATTAAAATGTGTATGAAACCCTAAGAATTAGCACAATTACTGAAATACCCCTTATGGGTGGAAATTATTATGTTACCCCTAGGTGAAATATGACCGTTATACTCCTAGGGATAAATATGACTGAAATGCATGATTTACTATTTTTAACTACTGTATGTCATATCATGAATATCTATTGCATGGGACTGGGATGTTGATGGAGGAAGTACTGAAAGTGGCTTGACCACGTACTGGAGGCTTCGCTTCATTTTATTGTTATCTGAGCAGCTATGCTGCAACTGTGGAGTATAGGGCTGGGTGAGTTGAGTTATTCCCCACATGGAGTGTAGGGTAGTACGGGTGGAGTGTAGTGGATGGACATAGGTTGGGTTTGGGATTGCATTCATAAATGATATTTGTTCTGTTAATGTAATGGGCCTATGGGCCGTACTAATACCTAAAAAGGGCTAAGGCCCAGATTATTGTATCTGAATAGGGTTTCGGCCCAGTAATTACTGAGACTGTATAGGGCTTAGGCCCGGTGGGCTTGAGCTGATTTGGGCTTTGGATGGGATTTCCTTACACACTAAGTTCCCAAACTCACCCCTTTCTCTCCATCCATGCAGGAGAGCCCTAGATTGGTGGACTTGGAGCTGGGAGGGATTTAGAGTGGCCACATGGACTGTAATTTATTTAATTAAGGTTTATTTTAATTTAATTTATTTCCGTATATAGAGCTCCAATTATTTTTATTATGGTTTTGGGTTGTAATAAGGCCGCTTAAATTATTCTGGTTTTACCTTTTTACTTATTTTTAATACTGTGAACAAAGCTGCGTGGGATTTCCTAAAATTTATGCAAACGTTTTCTAAATCAACCACACGTTTCAGACAAGTAACAAAACTAATCTTTATAATAAATGTCTTATTAACTAGTAATGAGTAGGACCTTCACCAATAAACCGGGAACTTCTTTTAAAACTTTAATTTCGGTTTTGCGAAGCTCACCCTAATCTTAGTAATTAGGTACCATGGTTAGTTGTAGGTGATGTGACACGCCAGACTTAGCCGTAACGTCTGGGCCAGGTTTAGGGTGTTACAGAAAATATGGAAAGAAACAAAAACCTAGAGGGGGAGAGTGTTTACATAAAAAGATGAACAACCAAATAGAGTCACTTCACCCCCTATTTATAGTACTAGGAAGATAGTCTAATTTGACTTAAATTCTAAAAAGATAAATATATTTAATTAAAGATAAATAAAGATAATTAAAATAAATTCCTAAAATTAAATAATCCTAATAATTATCTTAATATTAATTATCCTAATATAAAAATAGAGTCTTATAAAATAAAATCTCTTCTTTTTGCATTTTCAGTCCTTGTGTCTTCCATGCTCGCACTTTTGGCACAATCTTTTTCCTGTGTCGCATATCAGCCCATTTTGTCTCCAAATTCGCACTTTTGTCCCTTAATTTTGCTTATGCCTCCAAATCAGTCCCTAAAAGATAAAAGATTATAAATAGCATAAATTAGCAGGATCATACTCAGAATAATCACATAATTAATACAATAAAATGCATTATTCTGAAGTATTATCAATCACTCATACATACATGACGAGAAAGTTCTGGCTCAAACACTATATATATAGTCGCTCACTCAAGTTTTGAGATTATAATGACTTAACTGCCAAATTGACGCAACTCTGGTCGCACAAAATCAGCATCGGGGGTCACTGAAATGTCAACCATCGCCTCAATTGAGCACAGACTTCGATGGCACCATGCATTGGGTCTGACAAGAAGTTGTTGGGAAGATCTTAGTTGATGGGAGTGCCCTTGTCGACAGCCACCAAAGCCTGTTGGGTTAGGATGTAATCAAACCGAGGGGACCATTTCCTGGATCCCAATCGTGCTGTGGTAAAGTAGTTATCAACCATGAAGGAAATTCCACAAGCATGCATAAATGGATTTAACGAATCCACTACCTTTATCACACTCTCATTAATGATCTCAGAGTACGAGTGTCCTTTCTTCCTCAATATCTCAATATGAAATTATTCAAACCGGAACAAAAGATCATCAGACAAGTGTAACAGCCTTGGTCTATATCAAAGGCAAGCATCATACCTGAGCATCATCAAGGCCACATAAACACCGGCAATAAAAGGATATAATAGCCCTAAATCACCAGATGGGTGTGCCTTTCGGGCTCGCTCACCAACTTTCCACATGCGTGTCTGATCAATTTTTCCCCTTGGAAAAGCGGGGAGACCATCCTTCTAATATAAAACATGCCAAACACAGAATGAATCTTATTGGTCCAAAGTGCAAAGAAGGCTGTAAACTATATAATGATAACTATGTGCAACCTTAAAGTCCAGATAATGAGAAACTTGTATCCATTACAAGTTGATGTATCAACAGCAGATTAAAGAAAAGACTTACATAAAACCATTGCCCAGCCAATACAACACTGCAGATTTCATTTCCGCTGGCTCCATCTTCGTAGCACTCATACAGTATATCCATGCATGGGTAATAAGATGCGCTATAGGCAATCTCGAATTCCTTTTTCCCTCTTCGGACAAGGAGTTGTACACAGCCAACATGCCCTGTTAAAGGACAGAAATAGAATACAGTAAATAAATACAAACACTTAACAGGTCTGAGTGCACGAACATGAGTAGAGCAAAAGAGAAAAGAAATAGATAAAGATGAGGAAGTATAAGAGGTTTGAGAAATTGGACACAATGGGCAACCTATGTTGAGATGGTCTTTGATATAATTCCTGTAATGAATTTAGCAGTGTTTTTGTAAGCAAGATCCTCGCTTATTCCATTTTCAGTGTATCTTCTAAACAAAGACTCCACAATTCCATGAACAGCACCAAGAGAATGCTTAGTAATAATCGTCAAAGCACAATAATCTAATGAGAAAAAGGAAAGAAAAAGCATTTAAAATTAATTGCAGAAGTCAATAGAAAATTACTTAACCATGCTCCCCAAAGATGTCACTCTTATATTCCTGCTTTAAAGTAGTAGCAAAGGTGAAAGGTGATCCAAGGGCGACCAACCACCCCAAGGCAACATCGGTAGCTCTACCATCAACATCTTGTGCACAAAGAAATTACACAGTGCCTTAACAGTAAAATAATAAATAAATAAATAAAACAGTACAGGACATCAGAACTAGAAAGATGCAGCACAAGGAAAAAATTACCTGATGGACTCCAAAACTCGAATTGATTCCAGCACCATTTATCTCTCAGCCTTGGACATAAAGTCTCCTTACAGATGGACCCATTCCTTTGGGACACACAACAATTACACTAATGTTCTTTGGGAAATCAAGTCCCTTTGACTACAAATGTCCAAGAAGAAAGCCATGGGAAAGCCCCAGGATGCTATTTGGTTTCATATAGGAGAATATCTTCTTATAATTGTCTGCCTGTAAAATCACATAGAATTCAATTCTTTGTGCAAGAAAAATCATAAATAGCAATACCAATGACAACCAGTTATTTTCATAAGCAGTTTAGCCATGCAGCATCAGAAATTAACAGTAACACAAGATCACTTCCAGAAATAGTTTCCCATATATCACCCTATAATAGTTTAATTTTTAGTGGTGTTGAAAATAGTGGTTCGAGACCACTAAATCTGACGAGCGAGTTTGAAAATTTTATTATTTAGTAATTATAAGTTAAATGTGATTTTAGGAAGACTTTTGAAATAGTAATTTGTGTTTTAGAAGAAATTATTAAGTTAAGTGGTTTTGAAAACGAGGCATCGAGACCTTGATTTCATAAACCGAGCTGTAAATATTTTTATAAATATTTGCGGAGTTTCATTAAGTTAATATTAGAGTTTCGTTAAAAAATTTTAACGTTTTGATAGTTAATTAATTAAAAAAGACCAAATTGAAAAAGGTGTAAAACTTGTTAATTAAAGAACTAATAATTAAATAGCTTAAGTGATAAATAAGGGAGGACTAAAAGAGCAAATTAGCCCAAAGAGGATGGCTGAGGCGGCATTAGCAAGGAAAAATCAGGAAATTAAGTGAAACAATGGTAAAATTGGAAATTTTGTAGAAATTAAACAAATAAACAAGAAATTAAAAGAGTTTCTAGCAATTTCTTCACATTTCTTCAGCCAAAAAAGCCATAGGAGGTTCCAAAAAGTTGATTTTCATATTTTTACTTCAAGTGAGTTCAATTCTTACCTTTTTAAAAAAAAAATTTTATGTTCTTAAGACTTTTACAACTTTGTTCAACTATCTAGTTCATTAGTTTTTAATTTTATGGGTAATTTTGAAAGTTACCATTGATGAGTGCTGGATGTTTGTGATGAATTAATATGGATTTAGAGTTTTAATTTTATTATGTGATGATTTTATCAAGTGATTTCAATAGAAATTGATTTTAGGACCAAATTGTGAAAGGATTGAATATTAGGGTTTAATTCCAAAATTCTGTTGAACAAAGGATGTATGATAGTTTAGAATAATTAAATAAATTGTCAATTGAGAAAAATTAGCTCATTTGATAGGCTAATTGGTGAGGGATTAAATTGCAAAAGCTGTAAAAATTTAGGTAATTGTGTAATTTCAAAAATTAAAGGGTATTAATTGTGAAGTGAAATGAAACTGAAAATATGTTAATAAATAAATAATTTTATATTTTAGATTAAGAGCCCATAGACCAACGAGAAAAAGAAAAATTAGCAAAATAGTCCCTGAACTAATACAAATTTATAATTTATCCCAAATAAGTTTGTATGGTTAAACTTTAATATTTATTTATTAAATTGATGTATAGTTTTATGTATTTATTCATATTTATTGTTAAAAATAAAATTTATTGTTAAATTATGAAATTGATTTGAATGTTCAGAACCGAATGGAAACGCGGGATTGAATACAATTGTTCTTTGATAAAGAATGAATTGACGGAAAATGTAAATAATGAATTGACGAAAATATAAAGGATGAATTGACAGCCATTACCTAAATAAATCGAGGTTCAACATTTGTTACAAACTTTTATATTTACTTTCCATTTAGCTCTCAGCTTTTAACTCATATGAGTTTTCGTTTAACCTTAATAGATATAAGGGTGGGCATTAGTTTGAATGGAATATAGTACCGCATGAAGTAAAAAAACCACCTAATATCAAAAAATAATGAAACATATTTTTAATCCATAGTCCCAATTTACAATTATATACATAGATTACATACATAGATGATATGTTTGTCAAAACTAATTTATTCCAAAGAAAAGTAAAATTTTTAAGTAATTATGTCACCTAAAGAACCAATATTCCAATAGAATCTCCATTAGAATATGCTAATAGATTCCATGACCAAATATTGGATAAGATATAGCTTCAAAAAAATTTAATAACCTTAAATGATATCATGTAATATATATTTGAAAATTATAAAAAGTATGAATTGTTAAATTTATAAATTCCTTAGGAATATCAAAATAACTTCAAATATGTACATATACACAAGTAAAATACCTCGCCGAAGAAAATCTTAATAGAAACCCTTCAAGCCCAAATTTGTTATAAAATAGTTGACAAAATTTTTATAAGTAGCCCCTGAAGATTAACGAAATTATCAATATGATACTTGTTCTTTAAGAATGCTCAAGCTACCTATCCTATCAAACCATCAAACTGTTGATCTACCTACCACTAACACAGTTAAATATGACTTATAATGTGGCTTTGACAAATCCGACGCTGACATGCAACAGCACACTAGAACAAAATGCCATTACCATTATCAAACTCCAACCAGCTTTTTCCTTGACTTGCTATTTGCTTTTCTTTTCGCAGTTCTATCGCCAACATTTGATCAGCCCTAAATCACCTTACAGCACCAAACCCTTACAAGAAATTAGAAACAAAGAACATCACTCAAGAAACTAGGCAAGAGTAGAAGTATTTTGAAATCACTTAGAAAAGAATATACCAACCTATATTTATCACTCAACTTTCTTTTGAACGAGAGGCCTATGAGGCTTTGGAGCTGAAAGATACCAAAAGTAATTTGATGAATAATAAGATTGACATAATTTTTCTTCTTCTTAAAAAAAAAAAAAAAGAAATAAAGAAAAATGCTGAGACAACATTCCAAACCTTGCTCTGTTACGAGACCTCTGTATATAACACATATATGAATTAAACAAAAGAAAACATATCAGCTAAATGAGCAGGTATAATACCTTCCTAACAAGAGATTAATCACATCTACACAAATGACTTAACAAAATTTATTATAAGCTTGTAGTATAATCTTGCCTACTAATATTTTTCCATTGCATATTTACGCTACACCAAATCCAGTCTACTCTTAGATATGATTTGACCAACACCATCCTTTCAGACTATTTGTCATAATTTTACCAATTTCAACATATTTTCACCTGAATTGTATACTTTACAGATTCAGGAGTACTGTTTCACAAGGATATGGATTAAAGCAATATGCTATGATGATATCCAAGATTGCATCAAGCTCTACTTCCTAGATAACAACTCCACTATTATAGCGGTCTTAAACTCTGGACAATGTTTGACATGAGGTTGGAATTTTCTTACTAATCTAGCATTCCTAGATAACTCTTTGTTTATATTTCTTTCTTTCATAAACTGATTTAATAGACTAGAAATTCCCCAACGCATTGAAGCAGAAATTACATACCATTAGGATTCCCCTGTTCATAGAAACTTCGGAAAAGAGAGATTGCTTCTGAGGCCATTAATCCCCCTGTACATTTGAAACCTCTTTGTGGAACTTTATCACTAAAAGAACAAATAAAATTTAAAATAAGGCATCCATTTGAATTGCAAAATGTTCCAATAATGAAGAGGATGAATGCAGATAGAAAGAAATTTCAGCATTAATGGGTTATTAGTTTCCACATATTAGAGGAGAAAAAAAAAGAAAAAGGAAAGTCCAATGAAGAGACAATATGAGCACATTATCAAGAAATATTGCATTAACAAGGATGACATTCCCTACTACACATTATTTGAGATGATAAATATAGAAGCACTTTCTTTTTGGTCTGTTTTATCTTTCAAAAAAGCTTAGTAGGTTATAAGCTACCCACACTCTATTTCTATACAGAGAGAGAGAGTCCTTCAGGATCTTGTCTCAAATTAGTTTAGAATTAGAAAAGCAACCAGAATTGTCATTTATTCTGTGAATGTAACAATCACTAAGACAACTTCTACAGCAACATTCAATATATATACAGGGAAGGAGAAATGTTGTCCTTCCATAAAAATGATATAGTCGGGGCAGAGAAAGCCAAATAGCAATGCAATAAAAGGGATTAATGATGTAAAGGCCAGAGAAAACATGGATAAATCAAGTTTTTTCAGAAGAGAAGATGAGAAAGTCTGCTTCAAAAAGGGTAGGAGGATTCAAAGAGGTGGTTGGCAAGGCAGGACAGAGAGGGTAAAAAAACAATGCAAACATTAAGGAGGTTAGTCTTACTTCAAGGAAAAGCTTGAAAACAGGATACCTAAAAACAGACAAAGAACCTTCTGTTGGTTCAGTGGTCTAACTTACATATTCTATTTCTTTTTTAAATTCAACTCTTTAATTCCATTACATGCTATTGTCTTGGGTGATTATCAGAGTGAGCTTATCTCCACTAATCAGAGCGATGCTCGATTAAAGTTATGCTTAACTGACGATCTAACAGAACTTTTTAGTGAGTTCCGTCATAATCACTTCACCTCATGATGATCCAAGAGGACCACGAGGCCTCATTGATCGCACGAGAGTGGGAGTTAGGAGGTGAATCCGTTGATTAGCTCAAATCCATACTCAGAACCTAGTTTAACTCAAAAGATCGCTAGTTTGAAGATTGGAAGATCAAATCTGTTTTATATTACCTTGGCTAATGTACTTTAGGAAGGTCACAATGCGTCTCATTTTCAAAAACTAAAAAATGCAATTTATTTTAAGACACATACAAGCACGATCACAAAGCAATGGCCATGAAAATGAAGAAAAAGTCAAAATACAAAGAAACGATGTTGTGTTCGAATTCCTAAGAAAATTCCAACTAACGCATTTAGCAAACAGAAAATAAAATTGATTTCTAAAAAAGAAAATAGTATATATATTTTATGTTGACATTTACACATCAAAGAAACTAGAAAAAGAAAAGGATAAGTAAATTGCATGATGCCACTAGATATAACTAATAAGTAAATGGAATCAATTCACTTGATTGGTATGAATACAACAAATGCAGATTGCAGAAGGTTTCTACTACTTAATTATATATATGCTGGTTACCAGTTAGCTACCTTATTTCAACTGTGATGAATAGTTGGAATTACTTCATTTGTTATTGGTTATTTTTCTCCCTTTAGAAAAGACAAAAAGAAAGGGAAGAATATTTCACATGCAATATAATTATAGTGATAACAAATTCAGAGCATCATAAAATAATATGTTGAAACTCAACTAGATGAAGACAATGGAAAAACAATGGTGATTAAAATAATACAAAATAAAAGGTAAACATTTGCATGCAAGAATGAATTCCAAAACAGACCTGATGAAAGGCTCTGAGCAACTTGAATGCAAGGATAAAATTGATCCGCACCCTCCAAATTTCTCATTTGCACAACCATAATATACATCTTTTATGCCTAAATGAGAAAATATCCATCAAGAACCAAGATAATGAAAAAAGTAATAACAAAAAATTATATATATTCATAATAATGTATTGATACACTAAAGCATTGTAATTGGAAAAGAACCATACCAAGAAATGACAAAGCTGCAGCACACATTATGCATGTTTCACATGTAACATACAAAATACATTGTGAAAAGTTTTTAGCCACTTCTGCTTTTGAAAGTCCGTCTCTCCGCCACATCTCTAGAAGATCATCTATGGCTTCCATTTCTGCATGCCTTGTTGCCTACACCATGAAAAATGAAGTCGTACAATTTACATGAGCTAACAAGGAAGAAGTAATTTTGACCAATAGTCCATCGACACACAAAAAGTAAACTTAAAGAGGTCTAGAGACTCAGGACATGACCAAAAGTATGATAAGTGATAACTTTACTGACTTGTGGTCAAATTTGTGTAAAATGAATACTATTTTGTGAGGCAGCCACGCACCCATAACCGTGGGGTGGGGATTCATATAATATTTTCCTCATATGAAAAAAATTGTAAAGCCAAGGAAAAACATAAAGCAAATGCTCATAGTAAAATGATAATAGAAAATAAGAGATCAAAATCAAGTTAGCCATTGAAAAAAAAAAAAACGGAGGAAAGTGAATAAGAAGAGGGAGAAGAGGAGGCATGTTTATCTTGCTTGTCTGAGATCCAAAAAAGAATCACAATTTTTAGTTTTGCTCTCGGAAGACTACCAAAAAAAATCCACGGATACAGAACAAGGAAGCCCAAAATAAACAAACCAACAAGCCTTTTATTGTTACTACTTCAAAATTTTACAAATAATATTTGAGGATATTGTATATCTTGAGGCCAACATAAGTATCCTGAAAAAAAAGTTGAGCATGCTAAAGATGGGCTAACATAAACAAATGTAGTACTACTTTTGGCTAAGAAATATTAGATCATTTTTCATTTTCCATCTCTATAGACCATCTACTTCCACCTGGTGGAAGTTAAAACAATGAAAGATAAAAAAAAGACCAAGGAATTTTTCTTAGTTAGATTTGACTAAGAATATAATGCTGCTTGTACAAATCTAATTAAACGTCAAACTGATGAAAGAAAGGGCAAGATTTATTTACATTTCGTGTCTCAGTGGTTCGATTTCTACCCGAGGCTATAACCTCCCCATCCTTGATGATTACGCAACTGGTAGATAAAAGGTATGGTGAAAAGAAAAAAATTGCATTGAAATTTTGCTCTTGGACTATGTGTCATCGACTTGAGCAAAAGAAGACAATTTAGTCTCCAAGTTAAAGCACAGACAAAGATAATGAGGAACTATTTATGTTAACAGATATCTGATGAAGTTTACAGCAACGTAAAATTCTGGTTGTAGCAATAGAGGAATTGCTACATGATTCAAAACTTGGTTATCAATTACAAGAATGTTAACAATCGCTTATGCTTTAACACACAACAATATAAAACTTAACCCACGAGTCAATGACATGGTGCAACCAATGAAGACCAGGAACTTAGTGATATTTTGATTTATAGATTAATCATGAGACCCAAAAAATAATTATGTGCTTGACAATGCTATTTTATTTTAGTCTTAAGTTTATAACTTGTTCTTTTTATTGGTCAAATCTTTGTGTCATTAAATTTTGCAATCTTCTAGGTAGAACTAATGCACCCGTCGGAAAAGCCATTACTTCTTTTCTTTTTAATTTAAATGTTCAAATTAGGTGACCCTTGAAGGCAATAATTACATTGTTTAGAATCTGTTTAAGTTATTACAGATTTCCATTTTTAATCCTATGGAATGTACTATAAATAGGTCCTCATAAACCTTTTAGGGTATTTCAGCTCTTTGTTCACCTTAGTATATTTCTTTATGTCTACCATTGCAAGCAGATTTCATCCAAACATATTAATCATAAAAAGCAGCTTTTCGCTCCTCTCCTTACAGTCGAGTGGCTTTCGCTCCCACACTTCCTCAACTCAAAACTTTTTCAAGTGTTTCTAAATCCTAATAATGTTAATTATATAGGTTATAACCAACCAAATAAGTTCATAATTTCTGTTATATAGATTTTGGAATCTTTATGTATTTGTGTCGTGTTGTACTTCATATAACATTTTTAGTTTTTTTTCCCAGGTCGTGCAAAGCAATGCCAATCTACATTAGTAACAAAAGAGAAGCTAAATTCATATTTTCATCCAATAAATGGAGAAGGTTGGTTAAGGGAGAAACGAAATTTATGAGGTTAATAATTACCCAACAGGCACTTCAAGGCTTTCCAAAGCAAGTTTTGCCTGGAAAAAGAAAGGGGGGGAAGAGCTGAATTACAGTAGCAAAATTACGAAAATTGGATTACAAAAAGGAAGAAAAAGAATGATTGGGATTACCTGGTGAATTGCAAGTTCCATGTATGCAAGATTATCACTTTCCATCTAAGACAATAAGAAAGAACAAAGAAAGTGAAGCAAAACCTAAAAATGACAAAGAGGAAAAATAAGACCAGATTTTAGACGAAATGACTGGTAGCTACTGAGAGAAAAACAAAAAATGAAAAAAAAAAAAACTGCCCAAATACTGCAATTAATCAACTAATTCAATTAATCAATTATCACAGATTCAATTGTTCAGTCTAAGTAATTACTAACTCAAGATTTAATGGCATTAACTAGACCTTTCCAATATCTAGCTAAGTTAATCTTTTTTTTCATTAGCTATATTCCTATGCCAAGGCAAGTTGAGTAAAGTCACTAAGACCAAGTCTATTGGGTTGATTAGGACATCATATATGTTCCTATCATATAAATCTATTGGGTTTTATGAGCCACTTGCATGCCAAAAACTCTACCGAATTATAGTTGAGTGGTAACAGGTTTGCTCGCTCTTGAAAAAAAAAAAGGAATACAATTTTAATTTTGCTCTTACTTGAAAGAGATTGACGGGTGGACCGATGGTGACTACCTGACTGATGAACGATGATGGTGGACCGGTGGTGACTGCCTGACTCGTGAACGGCAATGGTGGTGGCCGTAGGGTGTTGGAGTGGAGAAGGCAAAGTTATTTTGTTAGGGTTAGGGATATAAGCACTAGCTGTTAGAAATTGGACGCAGTGACTTGAAAAGAAAAAGAAAACAAAGGGTAGGTAATTAGGCATTTAATTCGGTGCCGGGTCGGGCAAGACTCATAAATTTTTTATGATATTTATCCAGTTATAGAAGATTGGAACTTGTTTTAAATTTTTAAATAAATTTTTAAACTACGTTTAAGCTGTGGAAAAGTTCCATTCAATCATTATGGATTGAAAATACAATCTTTTCTTAAATATTTATGGGTCTGCTTTTTCGGGGCTTTTGTTTTCCTTTGTGCCTGTTTCATTTTTGGGTTTGTCTTAATAATAGACCAATATTTTTCTTCAAAAAAAAAAAAAAAAAACCCTAAACCGAAGTTGGGATATCCATCGAATGGGATATACCTCTACCGGGATATCCCCTTAATAGTCTTCTGGATTGAAAATATTCGGAGAAAATTCAAGCAAAATCAGTCTTCCGTATGAAATGGTCATAATGACACTGCATGAAATGGAATTCAAAGTTAATGAATCGAAAACCTAACCTGATTAATTTTGAATTCCATTTCATGCAGTCTCATTATTGGGCGTTTTCTTCGACTCTAAATTTCCCTTCTCATAAATCTAATAGACCAATCAATCAAAATTCATAAGAATAACGCGTTTCACATTAACTAAAATTACAATAATCTCAGCAAAGTGTCTCGCTCAACTTCCTTGAAGCCAATTTTGTTTTTACCCACTTACAATCCACTTTTTTTCGTTGTCAAAAGACGACGCGAAACTGAGGAGCATCGGATCCATTGGCAGGCAGAATTTCCCAGCGGCATGGCTCGAGGTCGTCAGACACAGGGCAATATCCGGCTAAAGTAACCTTATCTGCAGTAGCAGCTACGGACCCGAATTCAAACACCGTAACACTCTCCAGTCGGGGCACTTCAACGGCTCCGTTCATTCCTGGAACGGGTTTTGGGTTGTCGTTGGGCTTGGGTACGGTTAGGTTTTGAGGTTTGGAGTTGCCAGTGAACCAAGAGAAAAGACCCATGGTTTGGTTTTGCGAACTTCTAGGGTTTTACTTTTTGGAGAAAGGAAATTGAAGAAGGTTTTATTTAGAAACGGCAGACAAAATCTTTGGGTTTCTCCCTCTCACGAAAAAGAATGAGAGGAAATACTGAAATGAGACCGAGAGAGAGAGAATGGGAAGGAAGCGGGATATGAAAAGGCTGAAGAAAACGAACAGCTTTCTCCTAAACGGACAGCTTTCTCCTAAGAAATTCGGCTAATTAATGGGGGAAAGAAGGGGGATAAGGAAATAGGAGATGATAATTTTTGGTTTTTGTAGTTTTCATTTTATTCAATTCAATCCCAACCTGCTTTTTCTTGATACAAATACATATCTCACGTCAACTTTTACAAGATGATTTGTGAGGTATGTACATGGTAAAGAGTGTGTCAAATAAGGGAGTATCCTTACCAAAAATAAATTAATTTCATTTTAGACCATAAAAACTTATTACTGACCAATCAAATAAGCTTTCAAATTTCCATCGAGATTAGTGTTATTTCGAACGAATTCTTTTTTCAAAATTTGTTCAGACCTATAAATTGAAAACAAGGTGATTTAATCCCTAATCACATACCCATCTTGATTTTTTGAATGATCACCTCATACGGAACACTTCGATTTTGCTTGAATTTTCTCCAAATATTTCCAATCCAAAAGGCTATAAAAGATAAACTACAATGTGTCCATAACCGTTACGGCAGCAGACAGTATTTTTGTGATTTTGGTTATGCAGTTTTAATACCCTAACCCAAGTAGGGTGGATGTGGAGATGCTGAATCAAGTCAAAGATGATGCAAATTGCACTTGGTAGACCAGTTGTTCGTCATTCCGTACCATTTTCAACAATCAGCAATTACATTTAAGTGAGAGAGAAAGTAGCTTATTGCAGCTAATCACTAGTCCATAATTGCTTTTCCTGCTTTCCTCTCACCTAACAAACATTATCTTTCGCTATCAACCATCCCATACCCCGTTTAACAAAATTACATGCTTCATGGCGTTGAGACAAATAAAATATACAAAACATTATTCGTTCCCCCCAGATACCATCTACCAGCATGGCCCTAGCTGCAACCTGTCAGGGGTACATCAGCATCTACAGCTTTTTGAATTGATTTTTGACAGTAACATTTTGCCCCTGTTTCAGTTAGTCATGATACCCATCCTACTTAAAAATTCGAAATCATATTCTATTCATAGAGGAAACTCCTTCTGTAAAAGCTCAAGATTCCTGGAATCACAAGCTTCCACCATATCATTCCGCGAGACACAGCTGCAACAATGAAAACGAAAAATGGAAGATACGTAAGTGGAACTAGTTCGCATGATTAGAAGACATATTCTCTACTTCAGGATGATACCTTAAAGATATTCTTAGATATTGCCATGCATTATCAGCCTTGGGATTCATTGCCAGTGCTCGAACATAATATCGGATCGACTCCTCATACATACCCTGGAAGCAAATTTGTTTACATGCTCAATCAGATTGAACTGCATTGCAGCCCTCAATTGAGAAAAGGAATACTCAGACGGATGATATCCAAATCTTTTTCTTTTTCTTTTTTTCTCAATGGGAAAAATTTAGTGATTCACAACAATACTCTTAACAATTAAAGATTTCCTGAAGCCATTCAATTCCATGCAGCACTTCAAAACTCCAACCAAGAACCATGGTTCATACAGAACAAAGATTTCTTGCAGAGCATATTTTCCAAAGAACTAGTTACTGAACATTTATTTTTCCCCTTTTAATGTGGCGTAGTAAATTTGTGGAACCTGAGTATGCTAGTAAATTTTCATTTAGAAGGATTGACCATCTCAGAAATATGCAAAAGGAAATGAAGACATAAAGTACGAAATGCAGTTCCCTTTTCATGAATGTCAAGACAACGAGAGAACAGTGCAGGATTTAACAAACCTGGTTGGCGTAACTGATACCCATGTTTGCCCAAGCACGCACATAGTTTGGCTTCAAATCTAGTGCCTAAAGATCCAGACATAGACCAAAAGACTAAATTCAATAGTGCTGAAAATATGGCCACCACAGGCAAAAGGAAGTTTATCATCAAATAATTTCAAATGGACAATCTCAGAAACAGAGGCTCAACAAATCAAACTGCATATGCAAGATCTGAATGCATTAAAAAAGGCATTTTGAAAGAGATGATCAAGGGTATATGTAAATTGAGGAAGTGCATGATCAAATCATCTAAATTAACCAATAGCTTCAACAAATCAAATAACTAATTACATGGAGCTTGATAGAAGAGCTAGTTTGTCTTCTAAGGTCCAACTAGGTGCAACATGTTATTTGGAGAATCTTTTTAGCAGCCTAAGGTTACAACGATGGAGCAAGTAAATAATTCAACCCTATCAGAGAGCTGTATAACACACCAATGCATCACTTTACCATTGAAAGATAAGAAAGAAGAGAAATAGAGGAAAACATGATGCAACCCATATGAGTTTGGCACACAAAAGATTGACATGTTGGGTTATCACATGTTTTGCATTTCTTTATGCCATCCTTTCAATTGATTAAGCACAAGCCAAGTCCTAGGCACACTTTTTTGTATAGAAGCGACAAAACCCCCTTGATACAAGAAGCACAAATTTACATATTCACCTTAATTTACTCAAAAAAGTGGTTTTTTTACATCTTGGACTTCAAATGGTTCAGGTAGTTACAGCACCCTTGCCAACATTGTCAACACCTTCATAATTCATTTTTTTTTATTCTGGCCTAACATGCAAAATAGTGAGCAACACGCCATACAAATTGATCCTTAGTAAAATCCTAGTACTCATATATTTTGAATTTCACACATTATAGGTACTCCAACTTGGTAAAGAGAACCCCAAAATTTTAGGATAGGGAAAATAAATTTTAATTTATAAAAAAAGTAACTATGAAATTAGCATATCATGTGGTATACAGATAGACCACCACTATTCAAGGCGGAATCATGAAGAGGCTACCTGTTGATAAGCTAATATTGCATCAGCACTCTGCACACTGTTGGCTTGTGTTGCACCAAGCTTGTTCCAAAGAGAATAATCATTAGGTTTAAGTTTCAAAGCAGTTTTGAAAGATGCAATGGCCTTATCATATTCTCTCGACAAATTATACAGAACACCGAGGACAATGTGTACATCAGCATCCTCAGGAGACATCTGAGCAGCTTCATTGAATAATCTAGCAACCTGCATGGCAGAAAACACTTTGATTAACACCAGAATATAACAATAACATTTCCAAAATGTAATGTTAGGGATAAGCTTCTAGTAATCTTAAGGAAAATTATTTCCTGTCACCGTATGTAAAACTCTAAGTCCAAAATATAATCACTGCAGTCATGGAAATCATATGCAAAAAGACACTCTTGTAATCACAGCATTCACAACATAAGCAAACAATCCCACAGTAACATTAGAGGAAGCGGCTTACACTCAAACCAAGATTGCAGTATCAAGGCATTGTTCCAAAAGACAAAAACCAACCAAAAAAAGAAAGAATTATACCCTAGTATACTTACATCAGCATAATACAAAGAATTAGCAAGCTCTGGTGGCGCAAGAGTACCATACTTTGGATGATGACGTAACCATCCATACAGATACTTTAAAGCAGCAGTCTGTTCCAATTCTGAACTTTTCAAACAGTATTATTTGTTAGACACTCCAAAATTTTAATCTCATCTTGATTAAAGGGATAAGCATTCACTAACCATTTGTATGACTCACACCAAGAGCAAGAAGTACTTCCAGATTGGTAGGATCGGCCTCCTGAGCACGCATCATTGCTGCAATAGCCTGTACAGAGATATCTAATCAGTGAATTACATTTTTTCTACAAAGTCAAATATTTGGACCCCAATAAAGACCACATAAAACTGCAGATGCATTAATCAAGAATAACAGAAGTATAAAAAGATCTTGCATAATCCATGAAAGTCTCAAGATAATGACAAGCAGACACATTAATCATCCAAAACAATTTGCAATAAATGTGAAGCATTACACTTCATAGGCTTGATATAAACATAGTTTAAGATGGAACCTTATCCATTCAAATTAATTTTAATTAAGCCAAAAGGTTTTGACACGGTTCAAGAATAAATAGAAGCGGATGATAAGTGAAATGTAATGCACTACTAGTTCATGTCACAACAAATGATAATAGGTTAGATCCAGAACATTAACAGCCAGGCAAAGACTGCGGCCTTAGATCTGGTACACTGACTGAAGCCTCAGGCCACTAAGATAAACATGACATCAATCATATTGCAAATTTCAATGTTTAAACGAAAAATAGCTCCTTCTATCCCTTTCCAGTAAAAGTTTTCATATATAAGAAATGAATATTGCATGGTACACCAAAGTGGCTATATCAAGCCAGCAAATAAAACACAAAATGTAGCAGTACAAGAAAATAGATCCTTTGTGTTGAAAGGTTTTCTTGCTTGCTAAATCAATAGGTTGTTCTCTTTCCTAAAACATGATAGTATTCACAGGGCATTAGACATGATTCAAAATTATTTAGATTCAGGTGAAATAGAAAGGTAAATGGTCAACCTTGCCAGGCAAAGAATCATAACCAAAGGTCCTGAACAGATGGCTGAACTAGACAAGCAGTCACATCTCTTAATAGAAATTCTTGTAGTATTAAAGAAAACAAAAACAATGTCTTTTGGTGTAAGAATATACATGAACTATCCAACTCTGACAAACTAGAGCAAAGTGTATTACCTGTTGGTCATCATCATTTTCAGCATGGGTTATTCCTAGCAATCTCCAGCCTTCAGCATTCTCAGGGTTTTTCATAACTTCAGCCTCTAGGGCAAGCACTGCTTCACTCAAAAGCCCTTTCCTGAATAGCTCTTGACCTTCTTTTAAAGGATTTTGATGACCAACATATGGATTCATATCAGAAAATACATAAACACCCCTTGAAGCGTCCGACCGCTGCTTAGCAGCTAATTGCTCGTTAAGGAACCTACAAGTTTTCACAAACAAAACATTCATGTAGAATTAAGAGAGGTTATAAAGTAAACTTCTTCAAGGCTACCAGACTTACTCATCATATGAATTTGCCCAGTTATCAGACGAACTATCTCCCAAAGCCCCCTCACCAACTTGACGACCAAATTCTTCTGCCCAGTCATCAACATGCAACTTTGAGAATTCATTGACCCATTGATCATCAACAGACTCTTGTTGCAATCTTTCAGCACCAAATTCATTGGCCCAATGGTCAGGTCCACGGAAAACCTATTAACCATCAAGTAAATTTAACAAAATGAAAAAAATTAGAATATTTCAAATAAGAATAAGAGCTTCACACAGTTTAAGTGTCTCAAAATAATACATAACACGCAGAATCATTAGTTGCAGTTTGTATCCTGAATAAACAAATCAAAAGACCCTAGTTCTTATACAGTAGCAAACTCCTCAGCCCATTGATCAGGTTGAAGAAAATCAAAGAACCACCAACCAGAGTAGCAGATTCTGTATAATAAGAACATTTATACATATTACAATGTTTTTAGCTGGTTTAACACCACACAGAGGTATAAAATTAGAAGAATCATCAGTGACAGTTTATCTTCTAACTTATTATAATCAATAAGCTCTCACTGCTCAATTTAGTAGCAAACGCCATGACTCATTGATTGGGCCCATAAAAATCCTAAGAACCACCAAAACGGTGAGTAGCATATTTTATAAATAACAAATATAGATAATCTCATATAAGTTTTACAGGTTTAGTTGATTTAAAAGTTCAACTGAAGATGTAATAATACAGAATCATCAGTCATCCACACTTTATTTGTTAAATTATAGTAGATATATAGATAATAGCACTAACCAAACCATCATTACCATTTGGGACATTCTCAAATCATCAAACCTTGTTTCAACCACCTCGGGTTGGTGAATGAGATTACTACCTAAGGTCAGTGATGTTAGTTCCATTTTAGTCTATGTAGGCAAGGCAGAAGAAAAAAAGGAGGAAACTGCTAAAAGGAATTTATGACTGATTATCAGGACATATTAATCTATAAGCTTCTTTAGCTTCCACAAGATCTCTACTTGCCTCATCATGAACAAATTCATCAGCCCAAGAAGCACCTCCATTGTACTGTTGCTGATATTCTGTTGCCCAGTTCTCTGATGCTGGTTTGACCTGATTATCGTCAATGATAAGTTCACCACGACTCATCTTTGATACAAATTGAAGAAATTTTGAATTCTGCATGCCCCAAAACATACAGCACATAAGTGCATATATTAACTCATGCATAGTAACGATTATATCATTAAGGGCTATTTTGACACATTGCAAGTATTTAGCCAAACAGTTTTAAGTAACCTGAAATTTAGGATCACTGTTTTGAGAGAGTGTATGTGCAAGCATCCTAGTCTGCTGAATTGCAGCCAAACTTTCTATATTTCCCCCTCTCATTTGATCTACAGATGTTAACTGAGCTTGTTCCTGTATGTTGTAGCTCATTAATTGTGTTATACAAGAAAAGCAGGCTAAAAGATGACATTCACGAAAAGACTACTCAAAGCACGAGATAGTAGCAGAAAGAAAAGGAAAGATAAAGCCAAATGGGAACGTATATCCATCTGCAATAACACAAGAAGACAGAAATATAGTCCAGGAGATAGAAAATAGGATGGCTATGTGGATGAAGACCATCAAGTGTTTGATAGTAATAGACAACTGACAATATACCACTTTAGAAGAGAACACAAGTTTCAATCTGGTTAATTAAAGAATCTACCTATCAACTTCACCTAGAAGCACCAAGTTTTATGTTGCTACAAAACGGATCCATGCAGTCAAGGAAGCTACAATATCATCCACTCACTCCAAAAATTTGATAACCAGTTTTCATTTAATGTAAAGGATTACTGCTTTCCTACCTGCTCAAATTCAGAGGCCCAACCACCAGCACCATGCTTTTGTTCAAATGAGTGAGCCCAAGCTTCCAGATCACCATGGTGTGGTCTATTTTGGCTGAATTCAGTAACCCATCCATCAGCAGCATGAGCACCAGGCTTCAGGACACCTTGGGATTCATTCCAGTAGTCCTCCAGTTCTCTAAATCTCCCAGGCATGGGTCCCCTGGCATGGATATCATTTTCTATTTCCAATGAACTCAAGAGTGCATTTACCTGGAAACATGTTATGAGCAAAACATGAAATGGGGTGTCAAATCAGGAGTGTAATTTTGCACCGATTACACCATGTAGCACCAACCAAATAAAGAACACCCAACCTGAGCATTGATAAATTCTTCACTCTTATCAGCAAAAATGTGTCGGGCCATTATGCTGCTACGATCACGTATGCACTGTTTATCACCTTGAGACAATCCTAACAGAGGAAGTGGGGTGGGGTGTAAAGGAATTCCACTTCGGCTACTGTCAACAAAGGAGTGCAAAAAGCTTGACAGCACCCTTTGAGGTGGTCCTGAAGTAGAGTCAAAGAGTGAGAAGGGTACTGGTAAGGAGTAGTACGTAGAAAGATGAATTTTCTTGACATATAAGAGTAGAGAAGTTGATATCCTTAATAGAAGTGCCTTTTTAAGCATATGTTGGACAGTTTACAGAGAATACTAGAATCAGTTTTTTGTTCTTTTATACCCTCTAAACAAAAGGAAAAGAAAGTAAAACCCAGTAACGAGGATCAAAAGGCCGAATACCATCAAGAGAGGGTTGAATTGGTGGTGCTGGCGTGGCACCCTCGTAAACGCGGTCAAAGTGAGGTTGACGCTGTATCTCTTCCCATGCATCTGCGAGTCCATTGGCATCGGCAGTGCGGAAGCCTCTGATGAACTCGGAGCCCTGAAGGGTGTTTTTTTTTTTTTTTGTTAATAGTAAACGGAAATTACTATTTTTATTAAAACATACTAAAAAGATTTAAAAGGAACCTGGGGATTAGATTGGAGAAAGGGGCGGTCGAGCTCAGAGCCAGGAAGACCAGCAACGGGATCATCGGCGTGGGGGTAGAATTGGGCGTGGGGAGAAGCAGCTGCTGCGTTTGGAATCTCCTTCAACACCCCCTGCTCACAAGACAAAACATCCAAATTAGCAGGTGCTAAAGAAGGGATATTATAATCATAATAAAGATAAAAAGAAAAGGGGACCTGGGTCTTGGAAGAAGAACCGATAAGAGCGTTGGCGAAAGCACCTAGAGGATTGGAGGAAGAGGAAGAAGAACCAGGAACGGCACAAGCAGCTCCTCCCGTAACCAGTTCACGCATCGACATCTTTATTTCCTTTTCTCTGATTGATTGATTGAGAAGTGAGGAAGAATTAATGAAATTAAAGTAAATTAAATTTCTAAAAACAAGGAAGGAATAGAAAGGGTTAGGATGAGAGAAAACGCCTGACCTGGGTCTTGTCTTGCCTTACCTTGCCTGCCTCTTCTTCTGTTTTATCCTCTCCCCTCTTCTCTTGTTTCTTCTTATGTTTAATAATTGTTGGAAATAATAATAATAATAACTACAAACTTTTAATAATAAAATATTCATAATAAAAGTAAAAATACAATTGTCGCATATATTTTAAAAATAAAAATATTAAAATATTCTCAGATAAAATAACTTATTTTAAAATAATTTTTTTTTCTTAATTTAATTAATATCCACGCTTAAATAATAGTACAAAGTAATTCGTCCGGTGATTCTTCCAAAAAAAAAAAAAAAAAACAGCTGCGTGTGGTGCGGGTGATGCAATGGGATGGGACCTCTCACGATTTCCAAAATTCTTATTATCCATTCAGAAAATGTTAAAATATATTATGAGGGTTTTTATTCATTTATTGTTGTTTTCTTCGATATTTTTTCAAAATATTGTTTCTTTTTGTTATTTTCGACGATGTATCATGTTATGTATAATATATTATATTTACTTTTTAGTATTTATATAAGCTTTGGACAAATATATATTTTATTGTTCATGACATTTCGCATTTGCCATTTTAATTTTTTTATTTTTTATTATGTATAAGATTTATAAATAAGAATTTTAATTTTAGTAGGATATTTGCTTAAATAAATTTACTTGATAATAAATTTTATCACACTTGTAATAAGAATTATTAAAATATTTTATTAAATAAATTTACTTGGTAAGAAAATTTATAATACTTTAAATAATAATTTTAATTCTATTAAAAGAGTTCTATTAGATGAATTTATATGATAATAAATAAAAACTATTAACTTTTTATGAAATTAATTTTTATTTATAAGATAAAAAATTTTATTAATTTATTTTATATGATAAGTTTAAATTATTTATCGTATATAAAATTTTTATAGATAATACATTATAAAATCTAATCTAATATATATTATCCATGGCCTATTTAATTACTTGTGTTTTTCAAATTTATTTTTTAAATTATTTTTTTAATTCAATTCCACTCGATACGCCATTTCTTAACGGATCTTGTTGTTTGCATGCTTTGATTGGGCTTCCTTTAACGGGTTTGATCGGCATTTCGTGCCTCTAGCCCTGCTGAATTAGACCTTTTATCAGCCGGTTGGAATGTCACTCTATTCTCCCTCTCAGAAAAATGAGAAACAATTACTGCTACCTGTTAAAAATACATCTCAAAAACATTCAGAAATCGACTAATAAACAAGCCTTTAATTTATCCACATTAGCCTTAGATCTTCTTCCTTCAAAAGACCCATATCTTTTCCCTCCAGATCCCCAACTCAAAAGGTGCCTATTCGCTAACCTCCTTCGGAAACTGCCTTCCTACCCCACTCCCATTGCACACTACAAAAGAATCCAGGCACAAATTGTTGTGTCCGGTTATCAGTCTGACACTTTTCTGATAAACATTCTCTTGAATCTTTACTCCAGGTATGATAAGTTAGGTGACGCGAGTAAACTGTTCGAT
The DNA here is from genome assembly GCA_025698465.1 of Gossypium longicalyx. NCBI lineage: Eukaryota > Viridiplantae > Streptophyta > Magnoliopsida > Malvales > Malvaceae > Gossypium > Gossypium longicalyx. Next base: position 587,200 of record CM046999.1, read on the forward strand.
GAAATGCCTAAAAAAAACTTGGTTTCTTGGTCTACAATGATTTCTATGTATACCCGACATGGGTATATTGAGAAGGCGTTGGCTTTGTTCTTGGAGTTTCGAAGAAGTTGTTGTAAGGGTCCAAATGAGTATATTTTGGCTAGTGTTATTCGAGCTTGTATGCAGATGGGGGATGGAGGTGAACTGGGAGTTCAGATTCATGATTTCGTTTTCAAATGTGGTTTTGATCAAGATGTTTATGTGGGGACTTGTTTGGTTGATTTTTACATGAAAAGTGGGTGCATAGATGAAGCAAGGTTGGTTTTTGATGGTTTAAAAGGGAAAAATGCGGTGACTTGGACGACAATGATAACAGGGTATGTGAAAAGCGGGAAGGCTGAGGTGGCACTACAATTGTTTAGACAAAGGAAAGCAACTGATGTGATGCCAGATCGATATGTACTGTCTAGTGTTTTGAGTGCATGTTCAGTGCTTGATTTTATTCAAGGTGGAAAGCAGGTTCACTGCCATGTTTTAAGGAGGGGAGATGAAATGGACGTTTCTGTCATTAATGTGCTAATAGATTTTTATTGTAAATGTGGTAAGGTCAAAGCTGCATGCAGGCTTTTTGATGAGATGACGGCTAGAAATGTTATTTCTTGGACTACAATGATTGCTGGCTACATGCAAAACTCATTTAACAGGGAAGCTATGACTCTGTTTTCTGAGATGACCAGATTGGGTTGGAAAGCTGATGCCTTTGCTTGCACTAGTGTTCTCACATCATGTGGTTCACTCAAAACTCTGGATCAGGGGAGACAATTGCATGCTTATACTATCAAAGACAATCTTGAGTCTGATGATTTTGTGGCAAATGGTTTGATTGATATGTATGCAAAATGCAGTTCCCTGATTGATGCAAGAAGAGCTTTTGACATTATGGGTGATCAGAATGTAGTCTCATATAATGCGATGATTGAAGGATACTCAAGTCTAGAGAAGCTCTCTGAAGCATTGGAGCTTTTCCACAACATGAGGCGACAGTCACTCCAACCAAGCCTTTTAACTTTTGTTAGCCTTCTTGGGGTGTCAGCTGCACTATGTACCATAGAACTGAGCCGGCAGATCCATACACTTATCATCAAGTTTGGGGTATCTCTGGACTTGTTTGTTGGAAGTTCTCTGATAGATGTTTATTCAAAGTGTTCACATGTTAAAGAAGCAAGACTTTTATTTGAGGAGATGAAGGAGAAAGATATTGTTGTTTGGAATGCGTTGTTTTTTGGCTATACGCAACAGTTGGAAAGTGAGGAGGCACTGAAACTCTTCTCAAAATTACAACTATCGAGACAAAAACCTAACGAATTCACTTTTGCTGCCCTAATGACTGCTTCGAGTAACCTAGCAAGTCTCCAACATGGTCAACAGTTCCACACTCAGCTGATAAAACATGGTCTGGACTCTGATCCCTTTGTTACAAATGCTATCATTGATATGTATGCCAAATGTGGAAGCTTTGAAGATGCTTGCAGAACATTTAATACCACTACTTGGAGGGATATCGTGTGTTGGAATTCCGTGATCTCAACATATGCTCATCATGGAGAAGCTGAAGGTGCCCTTCAGATATTTAAAAGAATGCTGAAAGAAGGAATGAAACCAAATTATGTGACATTTGTTGGTCTTCTCTCAGCATGTGTACATGCAGGGTTTGTCGAGCTTGGACTTCAGCACTTTGAGTCAATGACTACATTTGGAGTCGAACCTGGGATAGAACATTATGCTTGCGCGGTCTCTCTGTTGGGCCATGCTGGTAAATTATATGAAGCAAAGGCCTTAATTGAGTCAGTGCCAATAAAACCAGCTGCAGTGTTATGGAGGACCTTACTTAGTTCATGTAGGATCGTTGGTAATGTCGAATTAGGTAGATATGCAGCAGAAAGGGCAATTTCAATTGACCCAATGGATAGTGGTTCATATACTCTACTTTCAAATATTTTTGCATCAAAAGGTATGTGGGCAGATGTTAAGAGGGTGAGGGAGAAAATGGACTTAGAAGGTGTACTTAAAGAACCTGGCTGTAGTTGGATTGAGGTTAATAATGAAACTAATGTCTTTATTGCAAGGGATAGAACTCATCATGATTCTGGTTTAATATATTTAGTTTTAGACAATTTGATTATGCATATTAAGGGTGCTGGATTTGTGCCTGATATTGCCATTCCTGTAGATGATTGAGATGAGATGTGGCAATTGTGTAATTGACAATGGATTATTCTAAGCTCTTTCTTATGCAGCTCATCCTAAAACTTTGAGCTTATAGGGATATATTGTGCATATTAAGGCTGCTGGGTATGTGCTTCTGTATTGCCTATCTCCTGATACAGAATTCAGATGATTTGGTGCAGACAACCTGAGTTTAGCATCTTTTTGCCATTCAGAGTTGATGTTTGGAGATATAAGCTGGTGGATTTTGTTAATATTTTACGTTTTGCTATAAAGGCTATTTTGCTTCCTTGCTTTATAGCCAAAACCATCAGGATATTGTTGGAGTAGTATGAATGCAAAGATGCTGAAATTATTACTAGCTGATTGATTTAGTATTTGAGATAGAATTTGAGGAGTTAGTAATTGGTAAGTTGGAAGATTTTGCTAAGAGCATATTAGGCATTGAATTTCATTTTTGTTCTTATTCCTTCCAAGGTTTTACTAGCTAATCAAGGTTCAATTGCTAAGCCCGGGGTTGCATTAAAGGAATCCATTTAGGTCATTATCAGGTCTATTTCAACGTTATAACCTTTTATAAGAGGTAAAAGTTATCCCTCTTTCTTTTCTTTGCTTTTTTTTTTTTTTTGGGGGGGGGCGCTGAAAAACATGAAAATATTGTATCTGAATTTAGATTTGTTTGATTTATGTTTTTCCGTATGTGCAATGTATCCTTTGCCATAAATAAGAAGTATTTACAACATACAGGAACAAGCTCAGTTAACATCTGTAGATCAAATGAGAGGGGGAAATATAGAAAGTTTGGCTGCAATTCAGCAGACTAGGATGCTTGCACATACACTCTCTCAAAAGAGTGATCCTAAGTTTCAGGTTATTTAAAACTGGGGCTAAACACTTGCAATGTGTCAAGGTAGCTCTTAATGATATAATCGTTACTATGCATGAGTTAATATATGCACTTATGTGCTGTGATGAAATTAGAGATGGATACTTTTAATGTATTGAGGAAAAACTCACTCAAAAGTATGTATTTCTTAGAAATATGTACAACTATATATACATGAAGATTGAATCAACTTAAGGAAAGAATATCTCTTAATTAAAATCTCTAAAAATCAGTTGTAATCTCTAAAGATACTAATTAATGGTATCAAATAATCAAAAGATTCTCAAAACTCCCCTTCAAGTTGGTGCATAGATGTCTTGCATGCCCAACTTGCAAAGAAGATTATGATAAGTCTTACAGTTGAGCCCTTTAGTAAAAACATCCGCCAACTGTTTTTCGGATGCTAGATAAGTTGGTGGTTCTTTGACTTTCTTCAACCTGATCAATGGGCTGAGGAGTTTGCTATTATATGAGAACAACTAGGGTCTTTTGATTTGTTTATTCAGGATACAAACGGCAACTAATGATTCTGCGTGTTATGTATTATTTTGAGACTCTTAAACCATGCGAAGCTCTTATTCTTATTTGAAATATTCTAATTTTCTTCATTTCATTAAATGCTCTTGCCTTGATGGTTAATAGGTTTTCCATGGTCCTGACCATTGGGCCATTGAATTTGGTGCTGAAAGATTGCAAAAAAAGTCGGTTGATGATCAATGGGTCAACGAAATCTCAAATTTGCATGTTGATGACTGGGCAGAAGAATTTGGTTGTCAAGTTGGTGAGGGGGCTTTGGGAGATAGTTCGTCTGATAACTGGGCAAATTCATATGATGAGTAAGTCTGGTAGCCTTGAAGAAGTTTACTTTATAACCTCTCTTAATTCTACATGAATGTTTTGGTTGTGAAAACTTGTAGGTTCCTTAATGAGCAATTAGCTGCTAAGCAGCGGTCGGACGCTTCAAGGGGTGTCTATGTATTTTCTGATATGAATCCATACGTTGGTCATCAAAATCCTTTAAAAGAAGGTCAAGAGCCATTCAGGAAAGGGCTTTTGAGTGAAGCAGTGCTTGCCCTAGAGGCTGAAGTTATGAAAAATCCTGAGAATGCTGAAGGTTGGAGACTGCTAGGAATAACCCATGCTGAAAATGATGATGACCAACAGGTAATCCACTTTGCTCTAGTTTGTCAGAGTTGGATAGTTGATGTGTATTCTTACACCAAAAGACATTGTTTTTGTGTTCTTTAATACTACAAGAATTTCTATTAAGAGATGGGACTGCTTGTCTAGTTCAGCCATCTGTTCAGCATCTTTGGTTATGATTCTTTGCCTGGCTAGGTTGACCATTTACCTTTCTATTCCACCTGAATCTAAATCATTTTGAATCTTGTCTAATGCCCTGTGCATGCCATCATATTTTAGGAAACAGAACAACCTATTGATTAAGAGATGTGTTTTATTTGCCGGCTTGATATAGCCACTTTGGTGTACCATGCAACGTTCATTTCTTATATATGAAAACTTCTACTGGAAAGGGATAGGAGGAGCTATTTTTTGTTTAAACGTTGAAGTTTGCAATATGATTGGTATCATGTTTATCTTAGTGGCCTGAGGATAAGGCCGCAGCCTTTGCCTGGCTGCTAATGTTCTGGATCTAACCTATTATCGTTTGTTGTCAAATGAACTAGTAGTGCATTCCTTTTTACTTATCATCGCTTCTATCTATTCTTGAACCATGTCAAAACCTTTTTGGCTTAATTAAGATTAATTTGAATGGATGAGGCTCTATCTTAAACTATGTTTATATCAAGCCTATGACGTGTAATGTTTCACATTTATTGCAAACTGTTTTGGATGATTAATGTGTCTGCTTGTCATTATCTTGAGACTTACATGGATTATGCAAAGACCTTTTTATACTTCTGATATTCTTGATTAATGCATCTGCAGTTCTATGTGGTATTTATTGGGGTCCAAATATTGACTTTGTAGAAAAAATTGTAATGCACTGATTAAATATCTCTGTACAGGTTATTGCAGCAATGATGTGTGCTAAGGAGGCCGATCCTACCAATCTAGAAGTATGTAATGAGCCTTGGCGTAAGATTTAGTCACAGGTCTAGACGTGAGAGAATTTTTGCTCTGACTTATGGTTAATCAAAGTGGCAGATTTGTCATTGACTGAACCCCTTCAAGAATAACATTATTATAAAATAATTGTTTGTTCCTTCTTTATTCAATATTGTTAGCCTTTTATATACATTTAATGACAAAGAAAAGAGTCCTGATTAACATAAAATAAATATCCATAACTTAGAGGATCTTGGCTACCAAGACTAAAGTTTATAAAGGAAACAAAAAGAAAACTCTAGAGGAAATAAATAAAACTCTAATTTGTTGACGTCTCCATTTCTATTCCTTCCATCTCTTGATATTGTTTTCCAATAAAGGCATATGCATCCGTACTCATCCTTTCGGAGCTATGTTTGTCCTCAAGCTCAAATTTAGTATAAGCTTTTTGAAAAGAATCAAACAGTTCTAAGGTGGTATCTTCTTGAGGACAACTTGCCCATTGCATTTATAGTTCCTTTCGATCTCGATTGAGCCTACTACGAATAATAACTTGTGGGTGGATAAGGCCTTGCCATTACACACCAAGGCACCAATTTGTAAAGCGGAAGTGATTTATGCCAAAAGAAGCTTATAAAGAACAACAGAAAGAATATACACTAAGTGTTTGAGTAAATGCTTTCAATATTTTCCTATTCACAAATTAGCCTAAGTTGCCATGTCTTTATTATCTGGCCAACCAGGCTTCAATATGACAGGCTTCTCCAACAGCTTACTAAATCGGGTCAGTTCTTGCGGGCCAAATGATCCCCATCTAAACAATAGACCTCCATTGGATGCATTTGGTGCTATGGTCATGGGCTTTGAACTGCGGCCCGTGACATTTGCAGGTGACTCAAGCTAATAGGCCACTGTTCCTATTTTGTTTAAGACCTTAAAAGAACCAAAATACTTCGGGAGCAGCTTGTGATGCTTCTATTTAGTTATCATCAACTGTCAATACGGTTGAAGCCATAATGAAGCCCAATCCTTGACTCCAAAATTCAACTCTCTATGCCTGAAATCATAAGTGTTCTTCATTCATTGCTAAGTTGGCAAGAACCTATTTTGAGCATTTTGTAGAAGTGCATCCCTATCTTATAAAGTTTTATCCACAGCTTCAATCTTGGTAGAACCATCAAAATAGGAGAGAAGCCAAGGTGGATCCTTGCCTATACTAATTAGAAAGGGGTTACACCTAGGGTAGTCTGATAAGAGGTGTTATAGCAATATTCAAACCATGGAACCCAATAAATCCACTTCCGCGCAATTGATATCTCAAGATCCAAATCTTTTCCTCTCTTTTACTCTTTTAAATATTGTTGTTAATATTTGGAATTAAATTATAGATGTTTATATTTAGATCCATGTTTAACTAAAACCCTAGGGAGATCAACGAGTGAAGTGAGATTAATTAACGAAAGTTTTAAGTTTATTCTAGAATTAATTGGATCAGGTTGAGTGAAATAAAACCCTACGATTGACGACCCTGAGAAGTCACTTAGGTAGATGAGGTCGAGAGAATAAGTCTCCTGCATATCTCTCAACTTGTCCCGGTTTGAACTGTAAGGTCGGGAGATAAGTAGCTTCTATCGACTAGTTAATTTAGTTAGAGGCCGAGAGGTAATAACTGAGTTATTTACTAGCTAATTAACTAAAACCCTAAATCAATAGTTAATTATGAACACTGAAACGAGTTAGTCTTTTGTTTGCTTATTCGAGTGATTTATGATTGTTCCGTTATTTTCTTATTTTGCATGTTTTACTTCAAAATATATTTATTTATGATTTGTCATACAATGATTTCAATTAAGTACTATTTAGATTTTTTGGTATAGAAGTTAATTGCAATTTGATCAAGCCTCCCTTAGATACGATTCTCAGAGTACTCCTGTATTCCGTTGTAAAACTATATTACAACCTAACCAGTATACTTATGGACACTGCCTAATTCATATATTTAGTTGCAGTGTTTTCTAGCTCAAACGCTCGTACGTTTAGCGGCAGTCAAGTATCCACTACCTACAGTAATAATTAATCCTCTCGTCGTGGGTGCTCTCCAAATAGGTAAACGGGTAACCATGAAATCTTGTTATTTTCATATTTGGTTTGTTTAATAAATAAGTTTTGAGGGGGTCCGACTTCTTCGAAAGAAGTCTACGAAATGTTGTCCACCAAGCAGTTGACGTTGCCTTCAACAACCGAAAGTCTTGTTCTCGTGGTTGGGGTTTCAACAAGACCATAGGAGCAATAACTTCTATTGTTGAGGGCAGTGTCGACTACCTGACAGACGATGCTTCAACGATTTCTCTTGAAAAAATAAGTAAAATTTTATTATTTTTATTTAGGTAGTTTAAATAAATAAAAACCAAACTTTTATGAATTGTTAATTAAATGATGTGTTCATTTACACCTTCACGTGACACCATCTATCCCCTATAAAGTTAAGTACTTCTAACCCCTATTAAATAATAAACATGTGCTTAGACGTAATATTTAAGATTATTGAATTTTTTAAACATCAGCAATTGTTCTTATAATGCTTGGATAAACCATTGTTTTAAAAAAATTAAGTTATTGAAATTTCATGAATTAAAAATAATTAAAAAATTAATGATAAAAAAATGTAATAGTATTTGTAAAAGAATATAAATATTTTTAATGACATAAAATTTAAAATATACTATATTAGAATTAAATAGAAATGATATAATGAAGATTAAATTTTATTTTATATTAAAACTATGTATTAAAAATTTAATATTACGAGGAATTTTGAAAAATTATTTTTATATCATATTATAGGTTTATTCTTTAATTTTAAAGTATGTTATAATAAATGTCGATAATAGCAATAAAACGATCACAAAATAATAAGAAAAGAAAATAATAACATAAAGATTGTACGTAGAAACCCTTTCGGGAAAAAAATCACGGGCAAAGGATAAGAAGTTCACTAATATTGAAAAACGAATATACAAGAGAAGTTTTGACTATATCTATTTAAGGACTGAAAAACTCTGTTCTAATCAAAGTGAAATATTAGAAGTATAGTTCTATACGGACTCAACTTGTGCGATATGATCCGTATTGCGGGGGGCCCGCCACCGCACCTCTAGTCGCAACTCTAATCTAGTTTTACCATTGTATTTATTTATTTGACAAATGATGAAATTCGAGTCATATAAACTCTAACAAAGTAGAGTAAAAAAGAATTTGCAGCCCAAGCAAAGATGATCATAAACCATCAACCTCCAAAATCAAAAGTCCCAAATACCAATTATCTAATATGTCAAGACTCAATCCCAAGCGGACCAAAAGCTGAAAATGGATCAAGGCTCCATTGGCTACCAAGGTACAACATATTGGTCCATTGCAGTAAGCACAAGTTTCCCTTGTTTGGATGGAGGAATTCTGTGTAAAATCTGCATATTGGCTGTTAAGGCTGTGCAAAAATTGGTGGAAACCCAAAAACCGACACTATAAATATATATCACGGGTTAGTCGCAGGGGCGAAGCCAGAACAATTTTGTAGGGGGCGCCGGAAGAATTTTTAATTTTTTATAGTCTATATCTTTATAAATTTTAAAGGATTAAATTGAATTTTTATAAATTTAGGGAGGTCAAAGTGTAATTTTACCTTTATTAATTTAAAATTTTCAAAAAAATTCAAGAGTTAAAGTAGCAATTTTACATTTTAAGGGGGGCGGGGCCCATGCCAGCCCCCTGGATTCGCCCCGGTGAGTTGTTAATAAATCATATAATTAGTTATTATATAAGATTGTTATTATAAAGGTTTGTGATTTTCATTGTTTTGAAATGACACACAATTGAAAATATAATTTTTCTACAATGTTTGCTCCATGGAAAACATCAATTCATTCTCAATGGGAAAAATGGAAAAATACTTTCCGTCCGCCAAAACCATTTTTGTGGGTTTGATCTAATGTAAGAGCATTTTTATTACAAAAGGTTCACTCTTCTACGAATTATGGTACTTAATGGCTTATTCAAATGGCTCTGAGCAATCATAGGATTGCTTTGGGTGGGAATATTGTTTGCTTGGAATCAATTGTTATTTAGCATTCGAATGTCCCTAGTTAGTAAATTATTATTGGTACATGCCATTATCAACATTAGCCGTGTTGAATTACACGATGTAATTGAGTATCTGGTTTATGACATTCCATCCTCTAAATGCATAATAATAAATGACGCACATAATCGCAATGCTTGACGCTTTCTATGTTATGTTGTCAGTTTTTACTATCCTTATATATAATATCACTTGATGTCAAGCTTTTGAATAGATGACGGAGATTTGAGATTTATTTAATACCATACACACACAAAAAAAGGGTTATCCATCCTAATACAAATTGCTAATTACAGTAAAGACCTCCTTTCACTCTTTCATAATCTGGAAATTTTCAAGGCCCTTATAACTATCCAATAGTAGCATATACCTAGGGTTCTCTTAAGCTTTCCACCAATAATTTCCTATAAAGTTATTCATATAACTCAGCAACTGTGTTTCACTTCGGGTCAATTGCAGTCTTAACACCACAAGGTGTTGAGTGTATTGTATTTCCTTGAATTAAGGTTAGGACTTACAGTTTCAGCAAAAACACCACAAACTTAACATATGCAAAAATGTCGAGGAATGTTAATTATTATACAAAATCTATTGAGACCATAAAAAATTAATGTTGAGGTAGGTTTAAAAAAAACGTATTTTGGTAAATAATTCTTCCCCCGGGGAATAATAATAAAATTTCTAATATCTTAATAAAAAAATATTTTCTGTATTTAAATATTAAATTATAAATATTATTGTTAATATAAGTTTAAGTACGTTCCTCCTTTTATGCTCGAGGGAAAATCTTGAAAATGCTTTTTCATACAAATCATTTCATGTTTTCTGAAAATGCTTTTTGACACCAAAACATAAATAATACCCAAGTGATTACAAAATTTATTTCTATAAATAAAAATGAAAAGAAAAAAATAAAAATAAAAAACAAATTGAAAGGAAAAAATATATTACAAACAGAAAAGCAAAAATTCAATAAAGAAAAAGTTAGCTAAACCTAAAATTAAAATTAGATTGATAGATGGGATGTTTCCTTGGTATAGGCAAAATCTTGTCCTTTTCATGGGTGTGTTGTTTAATAATGTAAGTAGCCACACTGACTACATATGTTAGGGCACAAAATTTGTGTGGAGGTTATATTAATTTTAAAATAAATTAATTAATTTTTATACGATAAATTATAGAGTAAATTTTTTTTTATGTTCAAAATTTCATCTATTTATATTGGTAAAAACTAATATGGCTAATGTATTTTATTTTATATATATTATATAAAATATATGATCCAAAAAAGTAAAAATATCATAAATATATTTTTGTTAAGAGTAAGATTATATTTTATTTTATTTATTCAAAAAATATATAAATTAGTCTTTATACTTTATATCAAAAAATAAATTAATTTTTTCTGTTAAAAATTTTATCTCTTTGTATTGTTAAAAGTTAATTGACAAAATAATCAGATAATAACACATGATATTGTTAAAAACTAATTTTTAAGAATAAAAATAATAAATTAATTTATTTATTATTTAAATAAGAATAATAATTTAACTCTAGCCTCCATAAAAGAGAGTTTAAATTAAGGTGGGGAAGATTGAAAGAAAATATAAAACGTGTTTGAAGCTAACGTGCAATTCCAACAACTTGACTATTAGCATATACCTAGGCTTATGACACGTTTTAAGAGAGCAAAGAAAACGCAAAACTTTGTTTGTCCAAAAGTCAAAAGTTTCGGTATGGTCCATTTCTACACATCAATAGTATTGGACACCAATCTATCCCATCCATTGATATTCATGATTCATATAAATAATATATATTGTTGTTATAGATAGATATTTATACAAAGACGTAACACAAGCATCTTGACTCATCCAGCTTTGTTTGTCACCTACTTATCTTGACTTTTGGTAGATCCTTTTGTGTACTCAAAAATTATACTTTTCAAAGATTAACAATTTAATTCCTTTAAATTTTAGATTTTAGATTTCAAATTTCAAATTTAACCATCAACACATAGAGGTAGTAGTAGGGTTGGGAAAAATGTTAAGGCTGTTTCACTCAAGTTAAAATTCAAGTCTTCTCCCTGTTGTGAATAAAATAAAAAGGTGTTGGTTTCCATGGGCCCTGCCCTTACACTTTGTTCAAAAACATTTTCATCACAAAACAACAAAAGAATAAAAATAAATAAATAAATAAAGGAGAAAAGGAAGGGAGGGAGGGTCCAGACAGTAAAATTGGCCTGGTTTCTTTGCGAGGATTCCGCTGTTTTCTAGTGAAACAAATTTGCTTCCTAAACCTTTATTCTAATCACATGCTCATCAATTTGGTAGTGCTGCATTTGAAAAAGGGAAACCATTAATTCTCGCAATAATCATCATCACTATGATCAAAATAAGCTTTATAGAATATAGAAACACACTCCCTTTCCTCTCCTCTCCTCTCCTCTCCTCTCCTCTTCATCATCATCCCTTTTTTTCACTAAACAAATAATAAAAGAGTACTCACCCTTGAAAATAGAGACCTCGCTAACTCACAAATATTATATGTGTAGAAATTATGTATTTAAAAATAGAGAATAATTCTTACTTTAAGGTAGATATTAGAATATATAGTTTATAGATACTAATAAAATGATGTCCCATTATTAATTTTTAAAGACATATAAATATTATTCTATATTTAATCATATATGATATCATTTCTAATTTAATTTAATTTTAATTAAAATTTTGAAGACTCTCAAATTATATGCCGGAAAAAAAACCAAAAATACATAAAATTTGAAAAATGCTTAAATCAATGATTAAAATAAAAAAACCTTTTAAAAATTATAAAGCACAAATCAAATTTTGAAATTTGGTTAAAGATTAAAAAAATAGAAAAGAAAAAAAATTCTTCCCTAAAAATTAAATACATAAAAATAAAGTATGATTTGAAAGTAAAGAAATAAAAAGATGATTAATTTTTTTAATTTAAAAATTATGAATAAGAAAACATGCTTGTTTATTAAGATCTATAATTTATTAAGAAATTTAATTAAAATTAAATTAAGTTAGAGAAGATATTAAATATGGATGAATGTATAATAAGACTTATATTTTTAAAAGTTGATGATCGTTTTAATATAATTTATTCTCTTAAAAATAATATATATTAAATAATAAAATATATGATTTGAAATTAATTAATAATAACACATAAAATATGTATGATATTAATATAAAAATTTATGAGTAAAACGAAATTTAAACACATAAATACATCAAATTAAGAAGATTAAATGAATACATCAATCATAAGTTGATGTAAAAACCGCGCATATGAAGGTGTAATATATTAAATTATGTAACATTGAAAATATTTTATAAAAATTATCAAGAATAATCTTAATTTAGTCAATTCAAACTTTTAATTATTTTATTTAATAATTATATAAAATCTTAAAAAGATAAAAAGACATCATCATAATAATATCTTTTATCATTTAAAATAAAAAGATATAAAATTTTTCTCATCTGATTAAGTTTTATATTAATTCAATAAAATAAAATAAAAAACCTTAGCTTCAAACACAAAAAAATATATATTATAATTTAAAAATGACAGATAAGAAAAGAAAAGAGGTGGAATCCCACACCCCAAGGCCCCGCGACCTGCCTCTTACAACTTACTCCATCTTTTTATAAGTGTGATTATTTTATTACATTATACTATTAAGTTTGTCTTAAAACATAGTATTATTTGTAAAATAAAGCCACTAGTTTCCCAAGAAAATTGTTGCCTCTTCCCCTTACATATATTGCATCCATCCATGGATTCTGCCTATTTATATAAATATTATTCCCTTTTAATTTGTTTCCCATATTTGATTTTTATACCATTTCTTTCAATATCAGTGATGTAAGAATATTGAATCACATAGTGCATGGCGGATTCATAAATTCATATGCTCCTAAAAACATTGACCTCAACAACCATTTTCTTTTAATTATTCAGATTTATCTTATAATCAAAAAGGTTATATTTTATTTTATTTATTAAAAAAATACATAAATTAATCTATGTACGTTAGATTAAAGGTTAGTATCCTTAAAATTGAATAGTGTTGTGAAAATTTATTTTAGAGAAGTGCTTTTGAAAATTTTAATAGTGTTTACTATTATTATTCATAAGTATTCTTGGAAGTTAAAATATCTATTTTAGATATGATGTTGCAAAGTAGAAGATTTAACGGGTGAAAAGTGATTTTATTGAAAAACACTTTTTTCAAAAGTCAAAAGTTAAAAATTTTGGCTTGCTTAAAATTCCAATTTGGTTTGAAAACATGTTTATTTACCAAATCTTTTTATTTAAAATCATAGTTTGGTAAACACAACTCAAAGAGTAAATTGGTCATTTCCATTGAAAATTTTATTCATTTGTACGGTTAAAAATTGATGTGGTTAACTAAATAATTAAACAATCACATGTGACGTGTCACGTAGATCTCATGCTAATGTACATAGATAAAACCTTTAACAAAAGAATCGATTTACTCTTTAATTTAATATACAATGATCAATTTACTTAATTTTTTAATAATGAAAGTAAAATATAATCAACTCCTTGTAAGAAACTTTGGAATACCAAGTAGGTCGAATACCAAGTAGATATATATTGTAATTTGGGAAGGAGTGGGTGGGATACCAATAACTTCATCCCTTTAGTAACAAGCATAACTCCCACTTGTTCAGGAAATTAGAACCAATTAATTAAATTATCAGCAAATGGAGAAGACATTATACTTTATACATGTATGTATGCATATACAGATGATTTTATGTGATAAAATACGGTTCTTGGTTTTATGCTGGCTGTAATTATTTCATTGCTGTGCTTGCCATTTAAAACCCAATTGTCGTTTTTTAAAGAAAAGAAGATAGATGAAACCAAACGGTCTGCTGGTCAGTTAGTGTCCTGCTGGGTTAAAGAGCTGCATTGAAGAAAGAAAAATGTAAATTGCATTTTTGTGTTTGTGTTTAGTTGTTTTAGGAATTTGTAGTTATATATAAGGATAAAAGTTTTGGATTTATTTGCTGTACTTTTTAAATTGTAATATTTATTAAGTTTTGTTTGTTTTAAAATTTGATGCAGAGAACACATTATTATATGTATAATTTTATGTCAACTTGTTATTTTCACATATTATTTACTAAAAATCTAATTAATAGATTAATAATTGTGATTTACATTAATATTAAAATTTTAAAATTTGAAAAGTATAAGGACTTGAATGATTTAATTTGAGAACACTTGTACGCATAGTATATGAGTTGTAATTGGATTTAAAAATTTGAAAAAGTAAAAGGAATAAAATTAATTAAATTAAAATGTAAGACTAAATCCTAAATTTGAAAAAGTATAGGGAGTAAGCAAGATAAACTAGTGTAGGAAAAAAAAATTAAAATGGAAGTAGGTGGGATAAATCCAAAAAGAAAAAGTGACAAAGAAAGACGTACGTGCGGGGCAATTGAGATTTGAGAGAGTAGAGAAGAGGTGGGGCCCAGAAAAAAATGGGGTAGAGCTTGGGAGAATCAAAAGTTTGACCGCTCCGCTCCCACAAATCACTCTTTTCCCTCTCTCTACTCTTTCAACTTGTTCTCTTTCTATTCTCCTATTCTTTGTAGCTTTACTACTTTTGCGAATAATACCACTTTACCTAAGTTGGTATTGTTCGTAGATTATGCCAAATTTCTCCCTCAACATCACCTGCTGAATGCTGACACCACTGCAACTCCAACTGCTTCTTTCATAGTCTGTCTGTCTCTAGGCTCCAACACACAAGAAGACCACACTTGCCTTTCCTATCTCTTATCTGCATGTCCGCATACAGGATTATATCCCTCCGAGTCCCAATCTCCAACTTGTACTTGCCTGCTTTCAGTTCTGCACATCGTACCCACCGTCCCGATCTCACTCACTATCCTCCTTACATCACACCAGGTACTTCTCTCTCTCACTACCCATTGACCATATATAATACTATATTTTTATGTCCTTTATACCAATGGTATTTGTTAGCGTTTCTATCTCCTGATTTTTTTAACTTGTATCATTATTTCTCAAGATTCAGCTCTCCAAGCTGCTATATGCTTGGAGAAATTGGATTGTCAAGAGATCTAAAAGTGAGGTTAACAGAGGAGTCTGCAGAAAAGAGATCCATGGCCGAGAGACAAGTAGTTAGAAGCCCATCAAAAGCATTTCCTTCGCAACCACCCTTATAATTACTATGTCCAATCTTGCACTCAACAGATACTTTGTACAAGCCGCTTTTTAATATTTGTGTCAGCCCGACACGCCATTTCTTGATGTAAATCTGAGAAGAGGAAGGAAAAGTAGGGGAAAAAAATGAAGAAAATATGGAGGGTGATAGTATGTTTATCATCACCAGAACAAGGCCTGACTGGGATCTTTGGTTTGTGGTTGTTGCTTCTATTCCACCATCTCCAAGCCAGACAACTGGTTTCAGCCCAAAAGCAAAGCAATGATGATGTGATTAAGTTGATGGCTTTCAAGCGCATCTCCGTTTCCTCTGACCCCCACGGTGTCTTAGCCAACTGGACTGAAGATTCTCCCAGTCCCTGCTCATGGCGTGGCGTCTCCTGCTTTCCTGATGATGGCCGTGTTACTGCCCTCAACCTCAGTTATTCCGGCCTTGTCGGTGCTCTCCACCTCCCAAACCTAACAGCCTTGTCTTCTCTCCGTCATCTTTACTTACAAGGAAACTCGTTTTCTGCTGCTGATCTCTCTGCTGTCTCATGCAACCTCGAAACTCTCGACTTGTCCTCCAACGCCATCTCAAACCATCTGCCTGCGCAATCATTTTTCTCCGCGTGTAACCGTCTGGCTTCTGTTAACCTGTCTCGCAATTCTATCTCTGGGGGCAGTCTTATGTTTGGTCCTTCTTTGCTGCAGCTTGACCTCTCTCGTAATCAGATTTCTAATTCTGCCCTATTGAACTACTCCCTTGCCACCTGCCAGAACTTGAAACTGCTCAACTTTTCTGATAACAAGTTTACGGGAACACTTGGTTTCTCTCCCCTGTATTGCAATAATTTAATAGTTCTTGATCTCTCATGCAATCTCTTTTCTGGACCCATACCACCGAGTTTGATGCTAAATTCTCTGGAGCTTCTTGATCTCTCCCACAACAACTTCTCTGGAAAGTTCTCCACCCTAAATTTTGGGCAGTGCAGCAACCTCACTCAACTCAGCTTGTCTCATAACACCCTCTCTGACTCTGGGTTCCCAGTTAGCCTCAGAAACTGCCACCTTCTAGAGGCACTTGACTTGTCCCATATTGGGCTGCAGGGCAAGATTCCAGGGGGCTTGTTGGGAAATTTTAAAAAATTGAAGCGTCTATCTTTGGCTTATAATCTGTTCACTGGTGAAATCCCTCCTGAGTTGGGACAGGCTTGTGGAGCTCTCGAGGAGCTTGATCTGTCATCTAACAGACTCACAGGTGGATTGCCTTCAGCTTTTACATCATGCTCTTCTTTGCAACTTTTGAACCTAGGAAACAATCTACTTTCAGGAGATTTCCTCAGTGCAGTTGTGAGTAGTCTCCCCAACTTGAGATATCTTTATGTACCATACAACAATATTTCCGGTTCTGTGCCCTTGTCCCTCACCAACTGTACTCAGCTTCAAGTGCTTGACCTTGGTTCTAACGCCTTTAAGGGGAGTATCCCTCCAGGATTTTGCTCTTCAACCTCAGCCTTGGAAAAGATTCTTTTAGCCAACAATTACCTCGCAGGAAGTGTGCCCATGGAGCTCGGAAACTGCAAGAACTTGAGGACACTGGACCTTAGTTTTAACGGCTTGAATGGTCCCATTCCCATAAATATTTGGAATTTGCCATATCTTTCTGAGTTGGTTATGTGGGCAAATAACATCACCGGTGAGATCCCAGAGAGCATTTGTCTCAGTGGAGGAAACCTGGAGACCTTGATTCTCAACAATAATCTCATCAGTGGAAGCATACCACAGTCCATTGGCAAGTGTACCAATATGATATGGGTGTCACTTTCTGGCAACAACCTTACTGGGAAAATCCCTTCTGGCTTTGGAGATCTTCCGAAGCTTGCTATCCTGCAATTAGGTAACAATTCTCTGACTGGGCAAATTCCACCGGATCTTGGTAAATGCCAGAGCCTCATTTGGCTTGATTTAAACAGCAATGACATCAGTGGTGCCCTTCCACCAGAGCTTGCAAACCAAGCTGGCCTAGTCATGCCCGGAGGTGTATCGGGGAAGAAATTCGCATTTGTAAGAAATGAGGGTGGAACAGCTTGTAGGGGTGCTGGAGGTTTAGTTGAGTTTGAGGGAATAAGGCCAGAAAGGCTTGAAAGTTTTCCCATGGTTCATTCTTGCTCATCGACTAGAATTTACTCTGGTATGACAGTATACACCTTTACCAATAATGGAAGCATGATCTACCTTGATGTCTCTTATAATAATCTGTCAGGTAGTATTCCTGAGAATTTTGGTACAATGAGCTATCTCCAGGTCTTGAATTTGGGACACAATAAGCTAACGGGAAACATTCCTGAAAGTTTTGGAAGCTTAAAAGCGATTGGTGTCTTGGATCTCTCTCATAATAATCTCCAAGGATATCTGCCAGGTTCATTAGGGACTCTCTCTTTTCTTAGTGACCTTGATGTATCCAACAATAACCTAACCGGTTCCATCCCTACTGGAGGTCAGCTTACCACTTTTCCAGCCTCCAGATATGAGAACAACTCTGGACTTTGCGGGGTACCCTTGCCTTCTTGTGCCACTGGAGGCCATTTGACAAGCCTTCACCCTCGGAATAAGAAGCCACCTGTGGCAGTCGTGATGGTGGTTGGCATCACATTCTTCCTTTTGTGCATCCTTGGATTAACATTAGCTCTTTATCGAGTGAAGAAGAACCAGCTTAAGGAGGAAATGAGAGAGAAATATGTTGAAAGCCTACCAACTTCAGGCAGCAGTATCTGGAAACTCTCTAGTGTCCCTGAGCCTTTGAGCATCAACATTGCCACTTTTGAGAAGCCTCTACGAAAGCTGACCTTCGCCCATCTGCTTGAAGCAACTAATGGTTTCAGTGCGGAAAGTTTGATAGGGTCTGGAGGGTTTGGCGAGGTCTACAAAGCACAGCTGAGAGATGGCTGCGTAGTTGCAATCAAGAAGCTGATACATATCACAGGACAGGGAGACAGAGAGTTTATGGCAGAAATGGAAACTATTGGGAAGATCAAGCACCGGAACCTGGTTCCTTTGCTGGGTTACTGCAAGGTTGGAGAGGAGAGGCTGCTGGTTTATGAGTACATGAAATGGGGAAGTCTGGAGTCTGTTCTTCATGACAAGGCCAAAGGAAGAGGGTCAAGGCTTGACTGGGCAGCTAGAAAGAAGATAGCTATAGGATCAGCACGAGGTCTTGCATTCCTTCATCATAGCTGTATTCCTCACATTATCCATCGGGACATGAAATCGAGCAATGTACTCCTTGATGAAAACTTTGAGGCTAGAGTTTCTGATTTTGGCATGGCAAGATTAGTTAATGCCCTTGATACTCATCTTAGTGTCAGCACACTTGCAGGGACTCCGGGATATGTTCCACCCGAGTACTATCAGAGTTTCCGGTGTACGACAAAAGGTGACGTCTATAGTTATGGTGTCATATTGCTAGAGCTTCTTTCTGGCAAGAGGCCTATAGACACATCTCAGTTTGGCGATGACAACAACCTTGTAGGGTGGGCAAAGCAACTTCACAGAGAGAAGAGAGTTGATGAGATATTGGACCCTGAGTTGATGATGAAGGAATCTGGTGAGGCAGAGTTACACCATTATTTGAGGATTGCCTTTGAGTGTCTCGACGATAGGCCTTTCCGGCGTCCGACCATGATACAGGTGATGGCAATGTTCAAAGAGCTTCAAGTTGATTCAGAGAGTGATATCCTTGATGGTTTCTCACTCAAAGACGACATTATCAACGAATCATGAGGGAATGAGCATACAACTTGGGTTGTAAATGAAAAGGTGTTTCTTTCTTCCTGCCATCCTGCATATGTGGTGAGGTTGAATCTGCAGATGATGTAGGTCTGATATTTGCAGATAGCCTTTCATTCATAAGTTTTTGCTTAGTGTAAATAATAGAACACACTGAAAGTTGAAAGAAAACGTGGGGGTGGGGCGGGGTCTTCAGTTCAGATTCTAAAACCGGACTGCATTACAATTTGTTTCCTTTAAACTTCCTCTGTCACCTACACTTTGCTCCATTTTCAATTTCCAGCCACAATTTTGCTAACTTCTTTTATTTGTTGTCCATTAAAGAGCATTATGTAAAGTTTAGTGAATTACGATAACAGCAACCGGATCCCAAATTGATTCACAAATGCCATTTATAACCATGATTTCAATGTAAGATTTCATTAAATGGCTATGCAGCTGGATAACCATTGTTAACCCCATAAATAAAAAATAAAAATAAACTTTGCTGCAGTGGCATTATTGGTGTTGAAAATAAGGCTTTGGAATGACAATATATTATAGCATATTTCTTTAGGCAATAAAGTCAAAAAGAAAAGAAATTCTCTCTTTATTTATGTCTCTTGAGATGTAGGCTTTAGCTAGCAATGTTATGTCATCATTTAATTTGTAAATGTTCAATGTTTTCAATGTCTTGTTTCGTCTGATTATTTATGGATTCTTTTTGGTGGCAAATCAAATTTAAAGTTTGATTTATTTGAAAAGCAGCAGCAAATACTAGGGTAATGAATGATGTTTTTGACTTTAGGTAGCATAATATCGCCATTATTTAATTTCATTTATATACGTATCATATGTTTAATGTTTAATGCTTAATATTAGTTTGTTGTAATATTTTTGTTTAATTGATAGTTAATTAACCTACAAATATAATGATTTTAAAGTCAATAGGTAAATCAAGCTCGTAAATATTTTTATTTGTAAATATTTTATAAAAATATATTATAAAATATTTACGGAGTTAATATATAGGTGAATTGAATTTTAGATAGGTAATTTTCTCGAATTAGTAGTTTAATAAGGTTTAAGTACTAAATTGTAAAAGTGGAAAAATTTTTAATCACTATAAATTTTTAACTGTCCGAAAGTTTAAAGAATTTATATGGTAAATATACCAAGGTTTTAAAAGGAAAATATACCACTTTTAAGTATAGTGGACTGTTGGTGGATGTTTCTTTTCATTAATATTAAAATTTGTTTTAATTAAATTATTTTAATATGCAAAAAACATAAAGTGAAAAGTCAGAATTTTTCATTCTTTATCTTTCAGTGAAAATGCAAAAGAGAAAGCCAGGAAGCCATTGTTTTATGCTTCAAAGGTTCGGCCATATGTATGTTAAAGGATTCAGGTTCCGTTTTTTGTATTTTTATTTTTATTTTTGAGATAGTAGAAGTTCGATTTAGTTAACCCATGTTTTATTTTTCAAAACTGTTAAAGTTTTTAAATGTTTCCATTGATGAATGCTTGAAGTTTTTGGCGTTAAATAGTTAGATTTTAAACTTAAAGATTAATTTGTTAGTTTTGAATATAGAGACTAAAGTATAAATATTTTAAAATTGATGATAAATTTCTGCAATTATAGATAATAGAGATTATAGAAAGATGAAATTGAAATCGGATTTCTTTTGATATATTTGATATGTTTGAGATTATAGTTGAAATGGTATAAAGTTGAGTTGATGTTTGTTTTATACCGATGTAAAATGTTTGAATGATGGTGAAGATAATGGATAGCAGAATTGTGAATGGAAATGCATGGAATGGTTAAATGCACGATTAACCTAAGTGGATGTAAAGTGAATGTGTATAAACTATGTATGTTGCTTTAATATGATATATGTTTGAACAAAAGAATGAAAATGTCTTGTCTGTGTATAAATGATGTATGAAATGGATTTTGTCAAGAGATAAAGGTTGTACCTTGAATGATTGTTGGATGTGAAATATAGTTTTTGAATGAGTTACAACATAATGTGTTTAGTGACAATTTTGATAGTTTAAATATGGTATCTTGATATTTTGATGAGAACAATCAAGTGTTATATATTAACTAATGTTTTAACTTGAATTGAAGTAGGACAATTTGTTAGAATAAATAAAAGTAATGCATGTCTGAAGCATGGTAGATCAATTGGTTCCAAAGATAAAAAATTATCATAAAAGAAAATAATAAATCAAGATGGTTACATAATGGAGGCGAGTATTCTTGAAGAGACCTAAGACATAACTAATTATCAAAACTCCAGAAAAGATTCATGTATTTTAATATGGAAATAATGAAAAGAAAGATATCTCGATAAGTTATGTTAATATGAGAAAATATGGAACTGTGTAAAAATAGAAAAATTGCCAGCAACAATTTTGTATGCAATAATATTATTGAGATAATAAAAGAAAATGAGGATCTTGAAGAAATCTATTGAGAAGTATAGACATGGAAAAGCTTGACCAAAATGGAAAGACACAATTCAAGTAGAATTAAATTCGTGATGTTTTTGAACTAGTAATCCAAACATCTAAAAGTATAAAGCTAGTAGGGTACTAATTGAGTAATTCTGCAAAAAACGAAATGAGAAAAATAAAAATTTTCATTAAGTCTTGGAATTGAAAAGATATTACTTATGGTGGATGTAATAACATTTAGTCTATCAGTTTATGAAAGATTTGACATGTGTCAAATCATTGTTGTTTTAGACTTTTATATGAATCACAATATTGTAAAAGTTTATATTAAAATTTTTGAAGGATTTAGAATGCTGGAAGTATACAAAAATTCTCAGGAAATTGTTCAATACAATTGTGTAAATATTTATATGAATTGATTTGAACATGTGTATTAGTATAGAATGATCATGATCAAAGTTATATTAAGATTATTGTTGGAACTTCTGAAAAGATCAAAATATATTTCATCAAAATTTTTCCTCACTTATGACATTTAGATGAAAGATAATATAAATGTTTAGCAAATCCGTTCAAGTGATTATTTGAAAAACTAATATTCAAGATTAAATACGTAGAATATGAGGTATAATGTGATATTGTCATGAGGGGGAATAAATGCGCGTTGTATTCTTTTTGTCTTAATTGAGGTTTTATCCCATTTGGTTTTCCTAGTAAGATTTTTAATAAGCTAACATGTTATGCGTATTACAGATATGTGTACTCTTTTTCCTTCACTAAGAATTTTTTTCCCACAAAGTTTTTATCTTAGTAAGGTTTTAATGAGGCACATTATATACTAATGTGTAGTGAAATTTCGACTTTAAACAAAAAGTTTTCAATCATAGCAAATAATTAAAATTTTGAAAATCGAGCGAATTATCTTTATAGCAATAAACTTTTTTCGAAAAGTACATGTGCTTTAAGTGAGATAGATCTTAGATGTTCTCAACTTTCAACAAAATTCCCTTCTCCACTATTCTCGTACCACGAATTACTTCAAGTGTGGACTCGAACAATCATGAACCAAACATAGAATCAAAAATGATTTATTACTTTCGGTGGGAAAGTAATTATCTCTCAATAGAAACTAGTAAAATTGTTATACTCAGAAAATAAAAGTTATACTTAGAAAATAAATTCTCATTATTTTCTAACATAATAACAATATTGAAAACTTATGTGAAACTTGTAACACTCCTAACTCGTTTCCGTCACCTGATTAAGGTTACAAAGCATTACCGCACAATCAGAAATATTTTAACATCATAACATTAAATAATTTAAGTATATCATAAAATATTCATTCTCATACATTTTGTCCCTAAATCGAGCCATTGAGGTCCTAAAAATAGCTTAGAAGCAATTCGGGACTAATTTAAAACAAATTGGAAAGTTTATGAAAAAGTTGTAAAATTTGGAAACAGAGGTCACAGGGCTGTGTGACATAGCCCTAGGGTGTGTAACTTTCGAACAAGGGACACACGGTCGTGTCCCAGCTCGTGTCTTCACTTGTGTAACTCATTAAATAGGGTCATACGGCCATGTCATACGCTCGTGTGTCAGGCCGTGTAACATTCTAAGTTGCCACACACGACTGTGTGCTATGCTATGTAACTCACTGACTTGAACCCTAAGAAAATCCTCAGATGACACATGATCGTGTGACATTCCATGTGAATCCAAAATTCACCTAAAATCAAACCATTTTAAAACCAAACCATGGATAAACATTTAATCCATTTGTGCACACTTTCAAGGGACCTAAACATCATTCAAGCACATATAAAGATGTCATTTCAAGACCCTAATTCAACTAATCAATATGCCATTCAAAGGCACCACAATTATATCAAAACAACAAGTACCAAACATGTCAATATTGCCCCATTTCATGCATGATAACCTATTCCAACTAGGTACCAAAACATACCACATATAACCATTTTCAAACCATTCAAAACATACCATAAAGAGCCTTATTTACAAGCATACCAAAACATCATACATTTCAATTACCCTAAAGTAGTCATCAATACCTTACTTAGCAAGATTTATAAGTTCATCAACTAAACATAAACTTCAAAGACATAAGTATGCTAAATCAACCATTTTATACATCCATAAACCATCAACACAAAAGACCTACGCATGCCATTATTAACCTTGGCAAAAACGCTCAAAATACACCAAAATGATTGCTGGATAGTGTGATAGGTCTCTGACGAGCTTCCAACTAAATCGAGCTTTCGATGATATATAAAACAAAAGAAAACAACTACGTAAGCAACGAGTGCTTAGTGAGTTAGTATAAACCTTAAACATAACTTACCATTTCTATAATACAATTCATAGAATAAGTATAAACCAAAATCAATGTCATAAGCTTAGTGTAAGCCTATACAACACCATCACACTCACAAGTTAGTATACTTGTTCATGATATATATGAAATCAACCATAAGATATGTGGTTTACCATGTATAAACATAACATTTCACATCATCAATGTTACCATAATGTATGATTCATTGCATTTGCATACTTACCATTTTCTTTTCCTTTTTTTTACCCATTGAACCATCAAGAATTACATCGGATACTCGGGAAAGCTCACACGAAGTGTGCCTTTACATACAATTATAACCTTTCCTTTACATCAATGCTCACATGAACTGTGAAATGGGCCTGCTCATACGAGCTGTGGGTCGGAATGTAAGCTATAAGATGCTGTTCACATGAACTATGGAGAATCATCAACAAAATGCAGGACTTTGATCATCGGTAGGATATTCAAGACTAGCACCCGAAACATTAAAAATCCCTAATAACATGTCATTTGTATCTTAAGAATTCTTAAGGTTCAATTGTGACTCGATATCCGTCAATTCATCATAGCATTGATATATTTGTATATTGATTTGTTTACATCAAAACAACATAATAAACATTCAATTTAAACAACATTAAAGCGTTACAGTTCATACGAACTTACCTCGATAATTAGGGGTTTAATAGTTAGATTGAACTAATCTGAAGCTTTAATTTTTCCTCGATCTAAGTCCGAACGTGGTTTATCTTGATCTAAATGGATAATTTCAATCAATTAAGTACTTCTAGAATTCAATTTAATCCATTGTTCATATTTATGCAAAATTACCAATTTTCCATAACATTTTAACTTTTCACAATTTAGTCCTTAAGCTCATAACTTAAAATCTAACCATTTAAACCTAAATCCACGTTAACCATAGATGCAAGAGACCTTGACACAACCCATATTTACCATAATTTCACAATAAAACCTATAGATTTACTCCTTTAACAATTTAATCCCTAATTCCAAAATTAATCAAAATCACTTAACAAAACTTGTTTATTTTTCAACAAAGATTCATAATCTAACAATTAACATAAAAAAATCATTCATGGTAAGTCCCTAAACCTTTAATAGTTTTGTAAATTACCCCTCGGGCTTAGCTAGATTAATCTAAAACAGACTCAGAAACATAAAAATCAATAGAAACAGGGCTTGGAAACCTACCATGCATGAAGAAACTCCATGAGCGAAAGCTTCCCCTCTTTTAACAATGTCTATTCAATTTTAGGGTTAGTAAAATAATGAAGATGATATTTTTAATTCATCTTATTTTAACAACCTTTACTTGTTTTAATTAATTACAAAACTACCACAAAATCTTTCCAGTAACATCCACTAATTCAAGTCCATTAACTTTCATTTCCAGAGCCATTTAGCTTTTTTAACTAATAGAATTCAACTTTTACAACTTTTTTTTTACCTAATTAAGCATTTAAATATTAAAATTTCTTAACGAAATTTTAATATGACCTTAATATAATCTCGAAAACACTAAATAAATAATAAAATAATAATTCGCTCATCGAAATTGTAGTCCCCAAATCACTATTTCTAGCATCACTGAAAACTGACTGTTACAAAACTGTTGTGTTAATAACTCTTCTAATGCCATTTATTTATAGGGAGAGATAGGAGAATCTTGGTTAAATTAATAAAATACAAATAATATTTATTTAATAGAAAGACTAGTTTTCTAGTTTAACTAGAAGAGGGGGAGACAACCCTAGTGTAATATTTATTGAACTAGGGAGTGTTGCCGTTCATATGTAATATGAGAGAATTGAGCTTCTTCTATATTGGGTCTAATTATATGTGATTCCTAAACTTTTAATCCAGTACTTTATAATTTAATCCAATCCAGTAAATGTTTTTCTATTTCCCAAAATAAATATTAATTAATTAAATTAGATAAATTAATGTTTCCAATTAAATAATTTTCTCAACCCAATTCTAATTCCTTTAAAGTCATGATAACTTAACTGTAAAAAAATCTATGAGAAAACATATTTAATTTCCATATTCAATGAATTCACAATGGCTAGTTAATTTAATTCCATTTTTGAACTACAATTATTTAATTAAATAGTAAATCAGAAATCTTAAATTAATTCTCAAATAATTTCTATACTTAGTGAGTAAACACATTCATTTGTGAATGTGACCCATTTCTCTAACTTCATCATTTCCATCCATTCCTATTTATTTGATTCTACATGTAATTCATTTCTTATTTCAACGAGCTAGCAGATGGGTTGATTGGACATATATAATTAGGTCTCAAATAATTTATAATAAAGTTCTAGCTTTTTGTCTATTAATTATAAATTTGTTTAGCTATGAAATCATTCCACTATAGTATTTTGACTGAGCTCTCCCTTATTACATACCATTATAAAAGCTACTTAACCAGTGCTCGTTTAATAACATTATCATAAGTGCGTTACCCTTATAAGATATTCTTAATCTCTTTGGGATAAATTCGTTCTTCAAATATGATCCTATTTTATTTTATGATAATCATTACACATTCTTTCATGAAAAGTTAATCACTATCAAATAGTAATCTAGTCATTTATCATAAAGACAAATGACTCGTGGTCATATTTACTTTTCATCTATCATGTAATGCCGATAAAAGCATATCATTTGCTCATTGGTTGGACTATGAATTTCATTATTGAGAATGATGCTATATACTGCAAAAGTTGTATACCCAGCGCAACAGATTTCAGTTCCTTATCTATTTGAACTCAATGTTTTACTTACATCAAAATATACGAGTCACACATACATAGTCCATCATTTATTTAGGATTAAGGTATGTCATACTATGAACGTTATAAGTAAATAGATTCATAAACAGATCTTAGATCTATTTTACTTGGGTCCTGTCTGATGTATTGTCAGTCCAGTCAGTTACATCTATGTCTCTATTTTTTGGGAGTCATCCACTTTGATGCTTAAAATAAAGCATCTCCCCAATTAGACTTGATAGATGACATATTAGTCTTTCAATTGGTTGCTCATTTCCTATAAGATCAATGACATGTTTAGGTTCATTTACTAATAAAAGCTATCTTTTCGTATTACGATCCGACCACGTAATACCGGTTAGTATTAGTTAAATATTAGATAACCAGTGAGTCAATATTATTAAACCAATTTATTCGAAAAATACAAACGTATATAGACAAAAATACTCTACTTAGGGCACCAGATCCAACACAATGAACATTCAAATATTTTATTATTAAGTTAATGTCTATCAAGATCAAGACAAGTATTATTTATACTTCCATATCTATAAATAAAGACTTCAAAAAAGTATTATAAATATCCCTATGTTGTTTTGCTTCTTATATTTCTTTTGTTCTATTTATTATTTCGTAATAACTATTTTATTTTACAATTCTATTTTACTTTTTATTTCATTATAAATATAATAATATAAAAATTTTGTTAGACTTGAATAAAAGTCTAAATTTTATTTAAATGATAACCTTTTTCTTCTTTTGTTTTGTAAATAAATAAATTTAATCAAAAACTTATAAAATTTCTTTTTAAGATTCAAAAATTATAAAATTATTACTTAATAAAAAGTAAAATTACATCTTGA
This sequence comes from Gossypium longicalyx, assembly GCA_025698465.1. NCBI lineage: Eukaryota > Viridiplantae > Streptophyta > Magnoliopsida > Malvales > Malvaceae > Gossypium > Gossypium longicalyx. The sequence continues at coordinate 615,006 of CM046999.1, forward strand.
CTCCTCCAAAATTTACAATAGATTGAACCCTAGTAAAAGATTTCTAATTTCGTTTCGATGATAAGCATGCATAAGCTTATGCGAAATACTGATATAAGCAGCAAGTGAAACAAAGTAGTGAAATTTCCTATCCCATCCAATCAAATCCAATCCACGTGAAAAAAAAAAAAAAAAAAGAAGTCGTATTTTACACGGTCAACAAAACTGAACTTGTATCCCATTGAGAATGGCTTGGGCTATATATAAAAGATAAAAGATATTATATGTGTCATATCTTGCTCCTCATTCTCACCAAGTTTGCAAGTGTTTCTTGAGCAGCCAATGTTTGTGCATGATTGTGCCCCAGCATGACTGTTCTAATACTGATACAAGTTCTGCACAGCTCTTCACCACTGTCAAAATGCCCACCTCTTAACAGCAGCTTGGCTCTGGTTTCCAACAAGGTAGCCTTCAACAATGTCACATCTTGCCATACGTACTCGTCCACCCTTTGCTTCCCTTGTAACTTGTTTCTCCAACATAGCGACCCCTGGCACCAGTCTTGTATTTGAGATACAAATGACTTCTCCACTTCCTCTAACACATTTGTGCACACCTTCAATAACTCCAATGCCGAATTGCATCTTGAGAATGTTGTGAAGGCTCTGATTGCCAATGGTAGTGCCGTTTTCTTGATATACATCACCATATCTATTGCTTTTAACTGCACGATAGGAGGTTCCGACTTAAACCCGAATACAAGAAATGCAGTGGCCCATAGATGATCAGAATTTATCAATGGATTCCCGGTTTTTCTTATGCCTAGGACTGCAGCTTTAGCAGTCGATAAGCATTCTTTTCTCTTTGCAAATGCTTGAGTTATAGGATGGAACTGAATCCAACATCCATTCTGCCCATTAGCTCTTCTTGCCAATCCTAGCTTTACTAGGAGATTGGCACAATCTTCGTCACTTTGAGTAGTGAAACCACATCCGCCACAGCAGCCCAATGCGAGACTTAGACACTTAGTCCACCTTCTGAATCTGTTTCCAGCAACAGGCATATACTTAGCTGCAGTAGCTAGCAAATTTGCAGGTATGGATGATGGGGCAAACCAAGCTCCAACAAGAAGCATTCGTGAGGCTAGAATACTGTTCCTTCTCCCATTAACTTGATGCAAGACCGCGAAGCAAAAACATAGAATTTTCATCAGGAAAGGGTTGTGTTTGAAGAACTGCTCATCAGTGGGTGAAGTAGAGGCATCTTCAAGTGAGGTAGAGACTTGGTTCACAGCTTCAAAGAGTGCAGATGGAGAAATGGACAGCTCGGAAAGTAGTGAACCAATAATCCACAAACCAAAGCTCAATCTTCCCAATTTCTCATTGAATTTTGTCAAGAACTCCAACTCCTCGGTCGGATAATCCTTTTTCTTTCTACCTCGTACTAAAATCATAGCATCGGATAAAGGCAATGGAGGAAGCTGCATCATGTCAAAAGTCATCACCTTTGGTAGCCTAGTTGTGATGATCACATGAGTCCCTCCAGTGTTCCTAGGAATCAAGTCATGCAGGCCTTTTCCTTCCCACCACTCTCGCTCTGTCTCAAGATTGTCAATGATCAACAGATAAGGCATGTCCCGGAAAAGCTCCCTCTTCACTCGCTTGAATGCTTCAAATTCCTGCTCCTCGAAGCTTCGAATCCGGCCTCTTTCCTTCTCATCTTGGGCACTCACATCCAACCCCAAATTGACCGACAAATTCAGTATATTCTGCCGGAAATATCTGGCCTCTCCACCAACCCAAAGAACCATCTTATATCTCTGGGCATACCTATAGGCAAACTCAAGAGCAAGCTCGGTCTTTCCAATGCCAGCAACGCCATTTATGCAGATCACACTGCTGCCTAAGCTCTTGTAGTTGCCACTTTTTGACTTGTTGAATTTGGATCTTTTCGTTGAACTTCTTCCCATAACTGGTTCAGACGAAGGCTCTTTGCTCTTGCCCAATTCCAAATTAATGTACCTCCCCCTGGTAGAAACAATATTATCACTTTCTTCATCAGCAAGCCCTTCAGATTGCCCACTTGCTTCACCTTTGATAATGGGCATAGAGCAACAATAATAATCTTGCTCAGCAACTCCAAATAAGGCACTCTCAATCTCCACAATCTCCTTGTCTCTTCCCACAAAAAAACTGTTTCTGGGAAAGGGCAGCTCAGCAACAAAGTCTTGCTCTGCCACACTCTTCCTTCCAAGCTTTGCTCGCAATATTGCTGCAGCTTTAGCTACACAGCTTCTCCAGTTACCCTGATTGGCTTCCAATTTGAACTCATGACACTTGATTACTCCTTCAATTGCTTCTTTGCATTCTTTATCAATTGAATTGCAATTGAGAAGTCCCATGATCTCAGCAGGCCCCGTGTCAAACAAGACAGGAATCAAGTTCTTCTTTTGAGTAAAGAATCTAATTTCCTCCAAGCTGAGATGGTTGAGAAAGCTACAACTAGTGACCACCACAACTCCATATGTGACTGAGCAGATGATTCGGTCCGCAATCTCATGGCTCTGACCATCCGAATACTTGGCCCTGTCTGCAACAAAGCAAGCAATTCCCTGAAGCTCCAGCTCTGACTTAACCCACTTGCAGAAGCGACCCAAGTTAGGATTTTGACCGTGGAAGCCAATGAAAACGTCACAACTCCTGAGTTTGGCATTAGATGCCGGAGAAACAGGAGCTTTTGCAAAGGAAATTCGAGGCACTGGAAACGAGAATGAGATGCGTGGACCAGGATCTGGGACTGGAACACAAGTTACAAACTTCAACTTGGGATCTGCGGGGTCATCAGAGTATTCATACTGGTCCGACGGGGGAGTGTAGGAACTACTGGGTATATCATCAGATTGTGAACCCCCTCTGTATGATGAGACTGGTGGCGATGGATGCGAAACAAGACAAGGGTTAGAGTTCTCTTGGTCTTGGGATTTCAGGATTGTGGCTCTTGGTGATATATATGGTGACTGCAAAGCTGAAACGAATGCGGACGATGGTGGGGACACCAAGGAGGGAGAGTTGTAAGGAGATGACTCCATTGATGATTTTAAGCTTGGAGAATGCAGATCCCTAGCCACCAAAGTTGAAGCATCTTTACCAGTTGTCTTGATGGTTAGGCCGCCACTGGGGTGGTTCTCTTCAGAAAGCTTGATATTACCTGATACCGATGCTTCTTCTTCTTCACCCATACCCACAACCATGCTATTAATTACAGTAGATCTCACTTGTACAACGTTTCTCCTCTAAAGCCTATGCCATAATAGAGCTATTACTTGGAAAGTTATCATCATCAGTTCACAAAGACAAAAACTCTGAGCCACCCCTTCCTGGATTCTCCAGCATCAATTATCTATGACAGAAGCTAATATAATTGAGTGAATGGCACTGCCTCTGCTTCTGCCTCTGGCTCTGACCAACGGCTACGGTACAAGTTGAATGCAACAGTGATGTCAAATGAGAAATTTGCATGTGATTCTGAGATTATTTATCTCAGTGGGCCTCGCTTTCCATCACACTACACCTGTTTCCTTTTGCCCATAGACATGGTGGAGTAGATTCATTTAGTATTAAACAAAAAGGACAATAGTCGATTAAACCTTCATAAACTGCTATCAGCATTCATTTAGTAGGATCATTCAGGCTTTGCTCACAAACACTGGAACAATAAATGGTTGATTGATTCAATTAAAAGCAATTACATTACTTTACTAGGACCGACCTGATATAACAAGCCTGTAAGCAGTGCCTAGTTTCATTTCATATATGTACACTACGCAATGCAACATAAATTAACTTACCTCAGCTCTGTCGAGAAAGAAGAGAAACCCTGTGCTGCAGATCCTGAAGGGCCATCCCACAAAACCAAGCTGTGGAGAAGGTGGGGGGAATCTAATGTTGGGCTGGATGCGTGGGGTTTTGGACATAAAATATTACATAAAATGGTTAAAAAGAAGATGCAGATAAAGGGGGAGGGTTAATGCCTAATGGTGTAGGGTTAATTAATTTATGTGATTGCCTTGGGCTTAGCCATTTCTTTTTGTTTTATGTGTTGTATGTAACATGCGGGAGTGGATTCTTACATCTCACCTCACCTTGTCACGGAAGCCAAAGATTGGTGAGAGAAAAACTGAGGGAAGAGGACATTGGAAGGGGAACCATTCACTGATCAGAACTCGTTGGGAGTGGGTTTAATATTGCATATTAGATAATTAAGCATTTACTTATTATATGTTGATGCAGTCCAGGTCTTCATATTTATGTGGCAGTGTACACATCACATCTGACACAATTTGAATCCATTTGCACCGGAAATTGGACCAAAGACCAGTCCAACTCAGAACTGACTACTACTGTCTACTGTATTATTATTTTTTCTTTTTGAAGAAAATGGACTGTCCACTCTCTTCGTTTTTTATATTTTAATATTATTTATTAATATGTTTATGATAAAATTATTTTTCAAATATCTCGAAGGTATTGAGTTTGGTTAGCATGTTAATGCCGCCAAATTATCAACCCTCCAGTGATATTATATGATTATTGCACCCTATCGTTAATGATGTTCATGGTTAAAATTTAAAAGTATACAATAACAATATAATTTAATTTTGAAAAAGATGCGAACAAAGTCTAAACTCTAATTTTCATATCCACAAGTGCCATGTTAACAGGAATTTAAAAGAATAGAATGGAAAATTAAGTTGAAGCTGATACCTGTGGGTATCAAGCTTATCATATAAACTCTAAATTTAAAACATATAAATAAGGTTTTTAGATTTTAATTTTTAATAACCATTCAAAATAAATAATCTTTTATGTTCTACGCTAAACCCTATCTAGTTAAGTGCCTCCAAATTACAATTCTCATTCATACTGTCATGGTTACCAACTTATTAAGATTTGAAGGAGGACATGTCTTTGGATGTTATTTTATTATGTATTTTCTTGTCGCTCAACTTCACGACAATATGAGTATGGATCTGCATAATAAGAGAATAATTCCCTAATTAAGTGACGTCGGTTTTCATCATGTAAGTAAAATTAGGAGAGTTATTTACATTCTGACATTCCTATTTGCTCTGATTGAACAATGGATACCAGAGATCCATACATTTCATTTCCTGTGTAGTGAAGTGACAATAATGCTAGAATATGTAGCTTTGTTGATAGGGCTACCAGTGGACAAGTATACTATGACAGAAACATTTGAATTTAATTTATGCAACGTTTAGAATAGGAACCAATATTTTGTTGGATTTCAAAGGGCAACGAGTGAAGTTTGATTGGTTGAAGAGGTACTCCGAGAATCTCCACAAAATCTAACACTTGTTTAGATCGATTGTCATGCTCGATTGTACAATCTTCGTTTGATTGGAGGTGTGCTAATGCCATACAAGTTTGGCAACTTAGTTCATACTATGTACCTCACGTTATTATCTAATTTCCAAATAGCCTAGTTCGTATAGTTAGGGCATTGCCATTTTGGCTTGCCTATACAAGGCATTGTGCAAAGGGTGTAAAGTAAGGAATGAGGAAGTGAATTATTGCCTTGTGATTTTACAATTTTGGTGGGTGATATCGACTTTCATTCATTGCGCTTTTACCCTCTGAACCTTTCATTTTCTCACTAATTAGAAAGTAACAGTAGAACCTTTAGCCGAAAAGTCAATATCTATAATCTAAATATCTTATATTTGTAGTGACATTATGTAATTTAATAGGTGGTCCGAGCATCATGAGCATACAACATACTTGGAAAGACAATTTGGTATTAATAAGAGGAGCATTTGATAGGTAACCCAATGATTTTCCAACACATGAGGCCAAGGTTTTGCTCGAGATGGTACTACTACTGGAAGTAATCAGATAAAAGGTGTTGATTCTATTGTTACTTAACTTGATGCTAGAGTTGTTGTTCAATCCTATGTCGTCTGCAATTGAAAGGAGGGTGATGTTGCGAATGTAGTTACAAGTATATTTTCTTTGTTTTCTGTACCAGTGCATTGATCTGCCATAATTTGATATGGTAAATTATATTCTTTTTTTATATTTAAGGAGCTTGTAATCGAGCATTTTTATGTTATTTTCGTAGTTTTATGAATTATATGTTATCTATACTTAATTGAATAAAACAAGCATTTATATGATGTTTATCGACCAATTAGGCCAACTTGAACCTAATGAGTTCTAACTAAGCTATGGAGTGGTGCAGGAAATGACTTGAACCAAATAGAAAAGGAGAATATAAAGTCGCGACATTGAAACTACACACACTTGGAAGGATTTTCGAGCAACATTGACAAGGCAAACAAACTGTGACTAAGGTCGCGATATTAGAAGCTAGGAGTCACAACATTGGAAGTTAAAGTCGCGACATTCAACACTTAAAGTCATGACATCCATGATTTGTTTATATATAACTACGATTTGTCATATAAAATGTTTTGAAAGAAACTAATAAATTATTAACTGGTGTTGGATGTAATAGTAAGACATATTATATGTTAACTTAATGGGAGGATTTGAGTTCAAATCTTAATAACAATATTATTGAGAGGAGTAACCGCGAATCTCGAAAGGCTTAACTATATAAATCATAAAACTAACATAGATATACCTTAATCTCCCTAAAAATAAAAAATTTGTTTTGTGTCGTTGGTTGCATAAAAAAAAAAAAGGAAACCCAGAAATTAAAGCAGGAGAAAAGCAACAATTTCTTTTAACACAAGAGAGGAACTACACAAGGGTTTACAAAATAGAGAATAATTAAGAAGACGAAGCTGATGTTCAGCCAAAGAATTTGGGATCATAGCCATTGCTTGTGGTGGCCAAGATGTAGTAAGCAACAATATGGCCAATAGATCCCCAAGCAAGAACATCAACGATGTTGAATCCCACAGGGTCGTTGGACTTGAGAAGGCTAACATACTCCTTGGCTCGTGTGTCCCCAGCCTCAAAGTGGGTCAACCCATTTTGCTCAGGCACTTGCTTGGCAACGTTCTCTCTTTGGAAGTTGAAGAACACAAATCTACCCAAGAAAAGGGAGAGAGCAGTGCTGACGCTTATCACAACTTGGGCGCTCAGCTCTGCTTTGATTGCAAGCCTAGCACTAGCAGCTGAGTTTCTTGAGAAGGAGATGGCGTTGGATGAAGATTTGCTCTTGCTTAGGGGTCTAAGGCCGTGGAATGAGATGCTGGAGGGGGTAACAATGCCATTGTTCTTTTGGACGGTGGAGAAGATAGGGGTGAACAAAGCTGAGGAAGCTGCCATGGTGCCTGCACTGAAGAATGTGGTGTGAAAGTGAAAAAACAAAAAACAAAAACAAAATGGATGAGACGAATTGGGGGAAGTGGTGTAGGAAAAATCATATAGGAAAAACAAGTGGTGGTAGGAAGGAGGGAACATATGCGAGAAAGATTTTGGATGCCCACTTGGCTTTGTTTCATTGGTTTATTTTGGATCAGATATCTTTAGTTCCTTCCATGTCACAACATGCTTTAAACTCTTGGGCCAAATCTTGGTTATTTGCATTGCAGATTGGATAAATCTGAGGGGTGATAATGTATTTGAGTGGAAACACTGAATTATAGCGACCGTGATTAAGGGTTTGTATTTTTTTCTTTGATTCTAATGATTGGTTCCAATTCCACGTTATATAATTTGATTATTGTGAAATCATGTTATTTTATAAATACTATAGATTATCATTTATGAAATATTAGGTATTGATAACTTTAATGTGAAGATCTTGAATTGTTTATGCTTCACACATGCATGAGTTCTAATTGAACTCAAAATTCATTCTCAAAATCGTATCCAAGATGAGTGAATACAAAACAAAATATTAACTTTTTTTTCTAAGACAAACTCTCAAGAGTTAACTACACATGCTTAACTAAAATATTTACATCTTATCCATTAATAAGTCTCATCAGTTTCTAGGTTTACTTCATCTATATCTAATAAATTCTATAACACCCCTAACTCGTCTCTATCACTAGATTAAAGTTACAGAGTATTACAATACAAAACTAAACAATTACTTCAAAATAAAATAATTATGCAATCTCAATAACAACAATCAATACATCAATAAAATTAATGAATAAATACAATTACGACCTTAATTTAAGCCTACGGGGCCCTAAAAATAGTTTGAAAATATTCAGGGTTCCTTTTGAAACAAAACAGAAAATTTTGGAAAAAGTTAAAAATTTTGAAAACAGGGGTCACACAGCTGTGTGGCCAAACCGTGTGACATAGCCCAGACTGTGTAGATATTAGAAGTCTGGATACACGGCCTTGTCCTAGCCCGTGTGTTCGCTCATGTGGATATTCAAATTAGGGCCACATGGTTGTGTCACAGACTGTGTCCTAATTAACAAACATCTATTGTCCACTAGAAAATAATTAAATAGGGTTTATTAACCATTTTGGCCCTTTAGATAATTGTTAAGTCCACAAACATTTTTCTAATTAGAAATCTATAGCAATTAACATTTTACAATTTAGTTATTGGCCCCAAATTAATCATAATTTTGGCTAAATTGACTAATCGAATCTCAATCCATCCATATATTAACTCTGTAAACATCCCTATTTAATATTAACAGACTCAATTTAGGGAAACAAGGTCCCAAAATTGTAATTTTTGGCACCACTAGAAATCGGGTTGTTACATGTCTAATGTTTGTATGTTGATGATGGGTAGTCACTAATCTTATGGTGGTTGTTTGATGGAAATGTTACATGTTTAGTTTTTTGGTCAAGGATTAAATCACAAAAATTAGACTAAATTAAATAAATTTTAGAACCTAGAATTGCGCCTCTAGGCAAACATTTAGATAGCTGAAACCAAGAAGAGAGTCTATTGAGAACCAATTCGATTGTCCCAATTTAGTTTAGTGAGATCGAGAGATACACCAGAATAAATTGTCTAATTGGGTAAAATGGTAATCGAAAGGTAAAATTGGACCAATTAAGAGTTTGAACTATTTAGAACCCTAATCCAAGAATTGACTAGCAACATGGAAATCAACCAACCACTTTAGTCCATTGAATTATATTTGTGCATTTTTGTCTGTTTTGCAATTTAGTCCTTCTAGGTGTAAGTTGGTGTAGTTAATATTTGATGATGATTTGTCACACTATAATACTTAGTGAGTAGCTAGCTGGAGTTCATATTTGCATGCATTTTCATTGTTAGTTACTTTATTACTCAATCTCTCTTAGGTTCAAATCCTTGGAATACTTTATCTTCCATTGTAACAAAAATATTACAACTGACTTGTCACACTTGTAGATAAGTTACTTTAATTTTTTATAATTTTGTGTTAATTCTTTAATCGGTGTTCGTATGCTGTGGGACGGTCAGTAACCACGCTAAAGAGGTCTTAACCACCTTTGACTTGGATTCTTGTGTGTGAATGAATCCCAAAATCCAAATCGGTGAGTAATAATAGTAAGATCATTTTGGGTTGCCTAGGAATGAATCCTAACCGTCAAAATCAGTGAGCAATAGTCGTAGGATCATTTTAAGGTTGCCTATTAATAAAGAGGCACCCTTCCAACTATATGAAGAGCACAAAGAGCCTAATAGAGTAAACTAGTAAAATGTGTAGGATAGTGTAAGTACTTGAGGGTGTACTAAGTTAATACAATTCCAAAGCATTCTCCTATAATCTTCCTTGTTTGCCTTCATCCTCTCTTGTAAGTGTTATCTTGCCTTTAACCTTGTGTGTCCTTTTGCTTTTGGCATTGTTCGTTTTTCCTTTATCATTGTCGATTGTTGAACGGTTGTCGAACTTAAGCATTGTGTCTTAAGTTACATGCTGAGCCAAGCTAAAGCCTCAATCATGGACAAATCTAAAAAAATACTTCTTTGACTATTTATCACAATTTTTATTTAATATATTTGGGTATTAGTCAATATATTTGGGTATACTAGTATAGGAATCTTAGTTGAGTCAATTCCACTGTTCATAAATTCAAATTTAAAACCTGTAAAGTGTGTAGCTCCCCACCAAAGGAAACCATACACGTCTATCACTCTTGTTCAAATTAAGAACACTACCTAATTCTACCCTCTCCCATTAACATCTTATACCATCAGAAAACTAAATTCTAATTCAACAGCAATCACCTAAAGTTACATAATTCGTTTCATTTTACATTTACATCTACAGTAAACCCTCTTCTACAGCTTGAAATGATACAAGTTCCTCAAATATCATAAACTACACCAACATACTTGTTTTGCCGGCATCACAATCAACTCACATTAGGGAATCAAGATATAAGTAGTTCCTCTGCCGGCCATACTCAAGAAGGCTGCCATATGTACGATCCCATACGCCAATAAAGAGAGACTCCGTGTCCGGACTAAAGGATAGGCCGGATATCTCACCAAAGAAATCGATTTCTTGCTCATTCTCGTACCCACTTTTCACGTCATACACATGCACAAAGTCAGCAGGCTCAGCCATGGCCATATACTTACCATCAGATGTGTAGCGAATGGACCGTATTGCTCCAAGGTTTCCCTTTAGAACAGCAATTGACTTTGACAAGTTTCGAACATCCCAAATTCGGCATGTTTTGTCTTGGTTCCCGGTTGCAAAAGTGACACCATCAGGATGCCATGCTGACGCAAATGAAAAGTCCAAGTGTCCACGCAAGGGCATAACAGTCTGCAATTAATTTCAGTATCAGCTGATGCTTTGCAATCTCCAAAAATGTAAACAATATTGCAAAAGCAGGATGACAAGTACCTTCCCTGTATCAGAGTCTACCAACATAATATCAGGGTTGTCTCCAACTATTATTAGAAGTTTCCCATCAGGGCTCAGAGAAGTATGCTGCAAAAGCAACATTACAAGCATAGCTTTTAAGCATTTCTCACCATTTGCCTTTATTGGATTAACAGAATCAGAATTAATAATACACAAAATAACATTAGTGTATGTTTACAGATCTGAAACAATGAAATCCCAATGTATGTAACTTACATTGACAGGCCAAAGAAAATGAAAATGCTTGGAAAGCTGATATTTCTCCATATCAAAATCTCTGACTCCACAGTCATTATTTGAGGCCGTAAAGTGAACTGCACCACTGGTAATTCAGGAACAAAGCAAATTAGGTTCAGGTTGATTGAGATCAATGTCAACAGCAGATCAGGAAACAAGAAATACCTTGGAGTGACATAAATCTCAACAGCATTTGTAATGGCATTGTCATCATAAGTTGTCCTGGAGCAGAAGCTAATTCCAGGTCGATCTAAATGCTACATTACAGATCAAAATCGACTAATTAATTCTTAAATAACTGGCATCAGGAAAACAGCAACCAAGAGCTAAGGGGAAAACAGAAACTATCCAAATACATTTTTTTACCTGTCATTCACAAAGTTTTAAGCAGTAAGTAGTTCAAAACAAGACAAACAAGTAGATAAGGTTTGGAACAGAATGAGCACAAAATCATTAGCTCTAAAATGCATAATAGAACCTTGAACTCAGATCCATCTTACAGGATCACAGATATGTCCAACAATAGATTGTCTATAACAGTTAAGATATAAATGTTAGGCTCCAAGTGACTTGCAAAAACTGAAAAGTAGCTATATTGCATGGAAAAGCAGCTCCGCAATCACTGCACAAAGGCTTATCCCTCTTTCTGACCTCTTTTTTCTCAATGAAGGATTGAAGGGAAAAAAGTTGCTCTCCTTACCTTGCATATTAGTTCACCCTGGAATCCTCCAGCAACTAGCAGCTTATCCTTTACTGCAAGAGTACTGACTTGAGTTTGCGTAAAACCTTCCATCAGACTTCCAGGATGTTTCTAAAAGGGAAAAACACGCAAATCAATCTGAGGAAACAATATGGGGGGATAACAAGAAAAGAGAAGGAAGAAGACCAACAAGTCAGATAAAGTGCCAAATCACTGCCAGAACACAGACCTCAGATGGTGCCACATGCCCAGAAACATTAAGAATTTCACGCTTCTTGTGTGTCAATGAAGACCAATGCATGACAGAAAATTGTGACATGAGATAAACATCATGTTTTGATGTAGCCCATACCAGGTTCCTCAACTGCATCACCACAAATTGATATGTCTATCACTAACAATAATGATCACACCACAGTCAAGCAGTAAACGAGGAAAGGACTGGCCGTAAAACTACAAGATATGAGAAAGTACTTTAACAAGAAAAATATAAATCCTTCTATGAAAACTTTTACAAGAAAAAGATAAATCCTTCTATGACGTCACAGGTCTTGAATGAAAATTCCCATTCAGCTAACCTGAAAATGAAGTATTGTTGATTTCACAGATCTTGAATTTAGCCTGAAGTCATAGTATGAGGCACCCTTCTTGGTAATCTTGCAATCCTACATACAATTTGAAATTTCAATTTAGCACATTTTAGAAGGAAAGCAGGCAACTTTTAAGTACTTTTACCTTCCCTGACACTTCCCCAGAGTGGGGGATATTCTCATAGTTCTTGTACTGTTCTAGCCTAGTTTGCCTGTACTTTTCCCTAGTGATGCTTAGCTGATCCCAAGGTATTCCCTGGATGTCTTTTCCTCTTCTAGCTTCAGCAGCAGAAGTATCAGATATTTTATTATTCTGCAATAAAAAAAATTTGATACATGAACTAGAACAGAAGTTAATGGATGGCTAGCAATCCATGAGGACTAGAACAGAAACTTAAAAAAAAATTTAATGGATAAATCTCAAAAACTACACATTAACTTCAATCTAATGTGCAATTTGATACATGAACTTTGATTTGATGCAATCATACACATGAAACTTCGATTGTAGTTCAAATGTATACTTAAAACTTTGATTTAGATTCAACTGTACACATTTTAAAAAATAATTATATCAATTTTATTTATTTATTAGATAAAAATAATTATTTATATATGCAATATATAATTGTAAGGTAGCTCTTTATTTATAATTGTGTTAATGATTTGTGAAAATTGAATCAAATGAAAATTTCAAGTATAAAATTGCACAAAATCAAATTTTATGTATAACATTGCACATTTGTTCAACGATGATGTATAGTTTTGAGATTTATCCCAATTTTTAAAAAGAAAAAACCCTTATGTTACGTTTGCCTAAGTTATGAATGAATTTAATTTAAGTCCAATTTGCATCTTGTAAATCATCAAACAAACCGAGTAATCAAATTCATCAACATCAGACTCCGAGCCAGACATATCTCTGCCGCAGAACTCTTCATCCATGTCATCTATGTCCTCCATGTCATACTCTTCTGCCATGTATTCAGCATCATCATCTTGGTAATAGGACATATTCCACCAGACAAAACTACACCTGCACCAATATTAGCTTCAAGCATTATAGTAACCCAACAATTATAAAATAAATACCCGTAGAGAATCACACAACATTTAATTGGAAGATACTCTTCCCATTGATTTCTAAGGAGTAAACTCTGTGCTACGTACTCTGGTGAAGAGATGATCAAAATTGATCAGATGACGACATTTAAAATCATAGGAAAAAGCAACATGGCATGACAACTGATACAAGTTACAATATAAACAATGATATGTTTAGGACAATAAAATGGATTAACATTAATTATAATTAAATTATCCAACAGTCTAATTTAAGGATATTGTACAAGTGGTAGTAAAGGATACTAAAACCTCATCCTAGTCACATTACAAAGAAAACCAAACCTATTCTTATACATAGGAATCCAGCTAAAGGAAAAAGAAAGGGAGATGGAAACAAATATCTAAAATAACATGCCCAGAGAATCACAAATCCTTTATATTAGTAACAGTTTTATGCCAATTCTCAACATGTACGAAATACTTCCATCAGCATATAGATAAACTAATTAAAGACTGAGAGTGCACAAGTCAATGCCGCCATAAGTAATTTCGAGAAATTAACTACATTTTGAAGTTATTTTTGCAACATTTTCAATTCAATTATGCCATAATAATGTTAAGACAGATAAGAGATTTGCGTTTTTATTCAAGAATGAAATATCCGAAAAGCAAGAGTAAAACAACTTTGTCTATAGATTTGGGAACTTTTGTCTCAAAAAAAGATCGAGCTTTTTTTTTTTCTTTCTATTTTACATTCCCATTTGCGGAATTATTCATCCTTCTGGATGTTGGGGGCCTAACAGAAAAGCCAAGTCTTCATCAAATTTATATACATGAGAACTATGTGTCCATGAATGAAACACGCAATTACTGGTAAAAAGAGGAAAAAATGGCACAAACAAGAACTGCGCTGATTAGTATGAACCCTAATTGAAATTCCAACCAAAATTTAATGTCCCGGATCATAACAATCATGCAACAACGGCAGGGAACAATCAATTGAGAATAATAACTGTTATCCATAAACAAAAAAAATAATTAATTAAAAAGAAAGGGGGCAAACTCCAAAATTGTTATAGGAAAGTAATTAACATCCGTACGCACCTATGAAGCGATAAACAGAAATGATCACATAAAGAAAACTGACTCGAGATCGAAGAATGCAAAAGCGAACAAGAAAATAAAAAATAAAAAGCGAGAGAATTGACCTTTTAAAATGTAAGAGATTCTTACGGGAAGGTGATTACCGACGATCTGCAGATCAAAATATCTGTACTCATATAAAAGGAATGACTAGGGCCTTCTTACATTACACATATCCTTTTTCCATTTTTCTTACATGAGAAGATAATGGTTAAATTTCAGTTTCAATCCCTTTATTTTTACATTTTTGAGATAATATAAATAGTGTATTTTCGCTTAAATTTAAAATTCAATTTCCATACGTTAATTTAGACTTAGTTTACTACCTCCATTAGATAGTCTAAATGCTTTATATATTCCAAACCGACCTAAATTTTAAAATTTAAAAAGTAAAGAGATTAAATTCCTAAAAATAAAAATATGGAGATTAAATTTTAAATATATAAAGAGTACAAGAACTTTGAGTTTATTGTAACCTTTATATTTTTTACTTTATAATTTAATAAAAAAATAATTAATCCAATACGAAGCATGGGTGAAACCATACTAGTTAACATCAAAATTACATTTATATATATATATATATATACACACTTAACTATACACCAACTCTGTTGAAATTAACTAAAGTGATTTCTTTTTTTACAAAGTAATAAATCTATACTTAGGAATGACAACGGAGCGGGGCAAGTAGATATTGTTAAATCCACTCTACTCCATCACTCACCCCGCTTTACTATATATTTATAATCTTAAAAACATTACTATATCTATGAATGTTGGATGCTTTCATTCCCGTCCCACTTCAATTTAATTATTGCTACTTTTATTTAATATTTTTAATCATTTTAAGTTAATTGTAATGACCCGAAAATTAGGGGTAACGAAAAGTATGGTTTCGGGACATCATTTCCGTAAATCAGAATTGTAAATATTTTTATTAAATATTTATGGAGTTATATAAGAGGCGAATCAAATTTCAGTTAAGAAATTTTATCGAATTAGCGCCTCAAATAAATATAAGGACTAAATTGCTTAAGTGTTAGAAGTTGAACTATAATGAAATTAGGAATTAAATTATGATTGGGGGACTTATTAAGTGAATAAACCATAATTATATGTATAGATTTGTGTGGCCGATATATATGTATTTTATTTTTAAAAGCTTTAGTCAAATTAAGGTTTAATTTATAAAATGATAACAAAATGAAATTAAAAAGAAAAAGATAAAAGCTTGTTGGATTGAAAGAGAAAATGTTCTTTCTCTTTTCACATGCAAATTTCGAAACCCCTTGGGAAGAAAGAAACTACGAACGGCTAAGGAATTCATTATTCAAGCTCAAAAATTGGTATGCTAAATTTAGTCATTTCCTTTTAATTTTTATATTTTCGAAATCTCGATACTTCGAGCTAGTTGACCTATATACTATTTTTCGTTACTACTTAAGATTTTAGATGTTATCATTATTGAGTAGTTAAAGCTTTAGGGATTAATTTGATAGATTTTTAAGGTTAGAAGTGAAAAAAGACTAAATTGTGAAGTTAATTTTTGATTTTAAATAATAGGGACCAAATTATGAAAATTCAAAATTATGGGGTAGAATTTAGAAATAGGGAGCTAAATTTGGATTAGAGTGAAATTGGTATAAAAATTTGAGGTTAAATGTGGAAGTTAAGTTAGTTTTGGTTTTAGGGACTAAATCAAACTTTATGCAAAAATAGTACAAATTTTGTAATTGAATGTGAATTAGGTTTTGTATTGTTAATTTATTTTAATCATTTCGATCCTTAGCTAACATTGTTCCGGAATCCTCGAAAAAGAAAGGAAAAGATAAGGTCAACGACGAATAGCTTGAAATTTACTATTTGTGTTTCTGTAATCTAAACTATTTAAAAACGTTGCTTTTATACATTGTATTATTCGGTAAGTATATATATAAGATGAGTTATTCCTTTGAAATAATTTCATGAGATGTGAATTTTGTGACACCCCAAACCCGACCAGAACGGATCGACCTGAATCTGAAGCGATACATTAGCCACCAAAGTGACTCTCCAGCACAAAACCACCCCAAAAGACACTCCAGCCTTATAACACCTCAATTCTAACTAATAACTGTCTAATCTTATTGCGGAAGCGATTTGTGAACCATTTTAAAACTATTTATAAGAATTTAACCTTAAGGGTATTTTAGTCATTTTACCACTTAAAACTAAACAATCCCTTTTTTTTTTGTGAAAAGAAGCATAACAAAATTAAATTACATGAAATATTCGAGAGGTACAAAAATTCCTCTCTTTATCTGAATTAAGGAGATCTAACACTGCATCTAGAGGGGTCTCAACTAGTTGTAAATCATCTTTCCTTTCAAAGGCTAATTTGGCAAGATAGTCAGCACATTGATTCTCCTCCCTGAGGATATATCTTAAAATCTATTGACTTTCTTAGGACAAAATACGGTGTATTCTTCTGATTAGGGCAGAGTTTGAGATCTTCGAAATATTGCCATGAATAGTTTTGACTACCTCTAAGCTATCAAAATGAATAACCACATTGCTATGACCCCTACGTTGGATAAGTTTTAAGCCATGCAAAATGCCCCAAAGTTCAGCGTAAAAAATCGAACAATTCCCTAGCAATCTATTATAACCAATCACCCAATCACCAGTACCATCCCCATACCACTCCTCCAGTAGCTGCTCTTCTTGACGTTACTTGAACAGCACCATCGGTATTAAGAAGGTCCAATCCCTGGGTAAAGGCTCCTCATGAGGTAAACATATGTTATCAATCGAACCATCTCTAGGAGCCAAAGAAGATTGTTTGGCCCAACACATAGAAACTATAATGATCTCGCTAGAGTTCCAGGATTTCCTTTGAAAGATGAAAAGATTTTGATTCTTCCATAAGCGCCAAGCTAATAATCCGAAGAGACAAGCTCGACTAATTGAGATATTCTGAGCCGTTACTACAAATCAATCCTATAAGTTTGCACGATTATTTATACTTCTAACAATTTTTATATTCTATGTTGATATAATTTTACTAAATATGATTTTGTATAATAGCATGATCTTGAAAAAAATGAGATACTGATTCTATTGAAAATATGCTCAATCTAACAATACCCACTGGTTTTACTGAAAGTATGCTCAATCGAGTCATACCCATTGATTCTACTAAAAGTATGCTCAAACGAGCAATATCTACTGAATATACTGAATGTGAGATTTTAATAAATGAAAAAATTAGTGATTAAATCCCTTATGCAAAAATTCACTGTTAGCATGGAAATTAACCAATCACTATTGTTGCCTATTTGTTAATTTAGATAATTGGATTTTTGCACATTTATTTTCTTATTAGGAATTGTAAGAAATCATTTCTTTACCATTGTCGTAATAAATAGTTGCCTTAGTTGCTTAATAGTTTTTCCCTTGCACGTCATTTTGGTTCTTAGCATTTTGATTACTTTATCTCCCTCGGGTTCGACGTTCGCATGTTGACGGTCAAATACCGAAGCATTTTCCTACAATCTTCCTTGTGTGCCTTTATCATCTCGTCAGTGTTTTCCTTGTGTTATCTTCTCTCTCTCTCTCGCTCAAGTGCCTTTAACCTTGTGTGTGTGCTTTGGCATTGACTATCTTAAGTGCCTTTATCCATTAAGTGTTATCCTTACGTTATCTTCTGTCAAGTGCCTTTAACCTTGTGTGGGGTTTTTGGCATTGACTATATCTTTTATTATTGCTCCTTGTTAAACTTCTCTCTCAAGTGCCTTTAATCTTGTGTGTCTTTGGGTATTAACTATATCCTTTTATCATTGTTGGTCGAGCTTATTGTCCGGCATCTAAGGCCGTATGAATAGCCGAGCTAAAGCTTCAACCCATGACAACAGCTCGACACATGAACAGGTTGAGGTAAATAAAAATACCTCCTTTAATTATATCACTATTTTTTATAATATTTGGGTATACTAGTATACGAATCTTAGTTGAGTCAAATCCACCGTTCATAAATTCAATTTTAAAACCTGTAGTGTGTAGCTCCCCACCCAAGGAAACCATAGACGTCTTTCACTTTTGTTCAACTTAAGAACCCTATCTAATTCTACCCTTTCTCCCATTAACATCTTATATCATCAGAAAACTAAATTCTAATTCAACAGCAATCACCTAAAGTTACATATTTCGTTTCATTTTACATTTTACATTTTACATCTACAGTAAACCCTCTTCTACAACTTGAAATGATACAAGTTCCTCAAATATCATAAACTAAACCAACATGCTTGTTTTGCCTGCATCACAATCAACTCACATTAGGGAATCAAGATATAAGTAGTTCCTCCGCCGGCCATACTCAAGAAGGCTGCCATATGTACGATCCCATACGCCAATAAAGAGAGACTCTGTGTCGGGACTAAAGGATAGGCCGGATATCTCACCAAAGAAATCGATTTCTTGTTCATTCTCGTACCCACTTTTCACGTCATACACATGCACAAAGTCAGCAGGCTCAGCCATGGCCATGTACTTACCATCAGATGTGTACCGAATGGACCGTATTGCTCCAAGTTTCCCCTTGAGAACAGCAACTGACCTTGACAAGTTTCGAACATCCCAAATTCGGCATGTTTTGTCTTGATTCCCAGTTGCAAAAGTGACACCATCAGGATGCCATGCCGACGCAAATGAGAAGTCTAAGTGTCCATGCAAGGGCATAACAGTCTGCAATGAATTTCAGTATCAACCGATGCTTTGCAATCTCCAAAAATGTAAACAATATTGCAAAAGCAGGCAGACAAATACCTTCCCAGTATCAGAGTCTACCAACATAATATCAGGGTTGTCTCCAACTATTATTAGAAGTTTCCCATCAGGGCTCAGAGAAGTATGCTGCAAAAGCAACATTACAAGCATGGCTTTTAGTGTTTCTCACCATGTACCTTTATTGGATTAACAGAATCAATAATTAGCATACTGCAAATCGAAGAGGTACATAGAATAACATTAGTGTATGTTTACGGATCCAAAACAATGGAATCCAATATATGGAACTTACATTGACAGGCCAAAGAAAATGAAAATGCTTAGAAAGCTGGAATTTCTCCATATCAAAATCTCTGACTCCACAGTCATTATTTGAGGCCGTAAAGTGAACTGCACCACTGGTAATTCAAAAACAAAGCAAATTAGGTTCAGGTTGACTGAGATAAATGCCACAAGCAGATCAGGAAACAAGAAATACCTTGGAGTGACATATATCTCAACAGCATTAGTAATGGCATTGTCATCATAAGTTGTCCTGGAGCAGAAGCTTATACCCCGTCGATCTAAATGCTACATTACAGATCAAAATCAACTAATGAATTCTTAAATAACTGGCATCAGGAAAACAGCAACCAAGAGCTAAGGGGAAAACAGAAACTATCCAAATACATTTTTTAACCTGTCATTCACAAAGTTTTAAGCAGTAAGTAGTTCAAAACAAGACAAACAAGTAGATAAGTTTTGAAACAGAATGAGCGCGAAAATCATTAGCTCTAAAATGCTTAATAGAACCTTTTACTCAGATCCATCTTACAGCATGACAGATATGTCCAACAATAGATTGTCTATAACAGTTAAGATATAATTTTAGGCTTCAAGTGACTTGCAAAAACTGAAAAGTAGCTATATTGCATGGAAAAGCAGCTCCACAATCACTGCACAAAGGCTTATCCCTCTTTCTTTCCTCTTTTTTGTCAATGAAGGATTGAAGGGAAAAAATTTGCTCTCCTTACCTTGCATATTAGTTCACCCCGGAATCCTCCAGCAACTAGCAGCTTATCCTTTACTGCAAGAGTACTGACTTGAGTTTGCGTAAAACCTTCCATCAGACTTCCAGGATGTTTCTAAAAGGGAAAAACACACAAATCAATCTGAGGAAACGATATGGGGGGATAACAAGAAAAGAAAAGGAAAAAGACCAAGAAGTCAGATAAAGTGCCAAATCACTGCCAGAGCAGACCTCGGATGGTGCCACATGCCCAGAAACATTAAGAATTTCACGCTTCTTGTGTGTCAATGAAGACCAATGCATGACAGAAAAACGTGACATAAGATAAACATCATGTTTTGATGTAGCCCATATCAAGTTCCTCAACTGCATCACCACAAATGGATATGTCTATCACTAACAAAATAATGATCACATCACAGTGAAGCGGGAAAAAAAAGGAAAGGACTGGCTGTAAAACAACAAGATATGGAAAAGAATTTTAACAAGAAAAAGATAAATCCTTCTATGACGTCACAGGTCTTGAATGAAAACTCCCATTCAGCTAACCTGAAAGTGAAGTATTGTTGATTTCACAGATCTTGAATTTAGCCTGAAGTCATAGTATGAGGCACCCTTCTTGGTAATCTTGCAATCCTACATACAAATTGAAATTTCAGTTTAGCAAATTCTAGTTAGATCCAAGAACTGTTATAGAAGGCAAGCAGGCAACTTATAAGTGCTTTTACCTTCCCGGAGACTTCTCCAGAGTGGGGGATATTCTCATAGTTCTTGTACTGCTCTAGCCTAGTTTGCCTGTACTTTTCCCTAGTGATGCTTAGCCGATCCCAAGGTATTCCCTGGATGTCTTTTCCTCTTCTAGCTTCAGCAGCAGAAGTATCAGATATTTTATTATTCTGCAATACCGTCAACTTATGTAAGGAAGGCTAGCAATCCATGAGAACTAGAACATAAACTTAAAAAAAATTTAAGGGATAAATCTCAAAACTACACATGAACTTTAATCTACTGTGAAATTTTATACATGAACTTTGATTTGATGCAATCATACACATCAAACTGTGATTGTAGTTCAGATACTTAAAACTTTGATTGTAATTCAATTGTACACATTTTAAAAAACAAATATATCAATTTACTTACATATTAGATAAAAATGATTATATATGTATGAAATATGTAATTGTAAAATGATTCTATATTTATAATTGTGTTAGTGATTTGTGAATATTGAATCAAATGAAATTTTCATATATAAAATTGCACAAAACCAAAGTTTATGTATAATATTGCACATTTGATCAAAGTTGGTGTATATTTTTTAGATTTATCCCAATTTTTAAAAATAAAAAATCCTTATTTTATATTTGCCTAAGTTAATGATGAATGAATTTATTTTAAGAAGTCCTATTTGTATCTTGTAAATCATAAAACAAACCGAGAAATCATATTCATCAACATCAGACTCCGAGCCAGACATATCTCTGGCGCGGAACTCTTCATCCATGTCATCTATGTCCTCCATGCCATACTCATCTGCCATGTATTCAGCATCATCTTCTTGGTAATAGGACATATTCCACCAGTCAAAACTACACCTGCACCAATATAGTTTCAAGCATTATAGTATCTCAACAATTATAAACATAAATACCCATAAAGAATCACGCAACATTTAATTGGAAGACTGTCTTCCCTTTGATTTCTAAGGAGTAAACTCTGTGCTAATTACACTGGTGAAGAGATTATCATAATTGATCAGGTGATGAACGTTTAAAATCATAGGGAAAGCAACATGGCATGTACTGCCACAACAACTGAAACAAGTCATATACATGAGAATTATGCGTCCACAAATGAAACATGAAAATTACTGATAAAAAGAGGAAAAATTGGCACAAACAAGAATTGGGCTGATTAGTATGAACCCTAATTGAAATTCCAATCAAAATTTAATGTCCCAGATCATAACAATCACGCAAGAACAGCAAGGAGCAATCAATTGAGAATAATAACTGTTATCCATAAACAAAACAATAATTAATAATAAAAAGGGGGGGCAAACCCTAAAATTGTTATATGAAAATTAGCGATAAACAGAAATGATCATATAAAGAAAACTGACTCGTGATCGAAGAATGCAAAAGCGAAAAAGAAAATAAAAATAAAAAGCGAGAGATTTGACCTTTTAAAGCATATGAGATTCTTAAGGGAAGGTGTTCACCGACGATCTGGAGATCAAAATATTAGCATCAAAATTACATTTTTAAATATATATATATATACGGTAGGGTATCTCAGTTCAAAATAATTATACTGAATTTAGAGGAATGGCAATAGATTGGGGCGTAATCCCTTTATATAGATGGATAGTCTTAAAAACCATTAGTACTAAAAATACATACATAATCAAATTTTAACTTAAAATAACATGATTTTTAATATTTTAGCTTTGTCATTTCAATTAAAGTGTTATTAATTTTATCCATAAATTTTTTATAAATATATTTATTACTGTTAAGTCCAAAAGTATCAAGAGAGTAAATTAATATTTTAAAATTTCAAAAAAAAATTTATAAAAGAAAAGAGTTTGGACAATCTATCTCTACTACCTTGATATACCTCAACTAGTGATTTTCTAATTCATTATACTTGAACAGTTACCTTTCAAGGAAAAGATTGAACATTTCCCCTTAAGGTTTTATATCTAAAAACTTTGAAGTAATCTTGTTACGACAAAGAAAAGATGAACAAACTAACATCAACCTGAAGTACAAAGATATGAGAGTGATAAAGATTTGACTGGTTGAGTCTCTCAGGTATGTGAAACTATGTTTGAGTAAAGGATAGTTATTATTGTAATACTATAAGTAAGACAGTGAAGGAAGGCAAAGAATTTGTTCATTGGAAAAGATAAAAAGATACTACATCGTTATGAAAGCAACTAAATGAGAGATAAAATAAAAAGAGATTTTTAGTTTTCTTCCTCAGTCTGTTGATCAGTGGGTACGGCGGCAACCTTTTCTGTTGTTAAGATTTCTTCTATTTGTCTCATACCCTTTGGAGCTTATTCTAAGTTAATTGACTCTTCTGAATTTTCTTCATCCTCTACTTTGGGCATACTAGAGGTGAAGAAACCAACTGTTTGCTTTCATTTCAATTGAAATTTTTCCACTCTTTTCCCCCGGGATGATAAACATTGAAACTTAATGAATCAGTAAGGATGTCTTTAAGAAAAATCAAAGTCTACCTGGCTTAAATCCATCGGGCCTGCAGTTACTTCAGTGTGAAGAACCAAATTAGATTTTAACTCAGGCAGGGCCTTAGTCAAGTTTCTTGTGGCATCTTATTGATATTTCTTAAAAGCCTCCTCACTGGATTGACGAAGACTATTAAATTCAGCCATATGACGCAGCTCTTGAATACTGAGTTGCTCCCTTAAAGAGGATTCACCCTCCTCTAATGATTTAACCCTTCTTTCCAACTATATGCACTTCGTCTCCGTGGTTTTACACTTAATCTTCCAAGCCATAATACAAGAATTGAGTTGTTCAAGCTTACTCTCTTAAACCTGGTCATTGTGGCATAGATTATCTATCTTTTGATTATCAGCTTTAATGGTCTCCTCTAAGCTGGTAACCTCGGCCTTATGGTGATTGTAGATTTCTTGGAGGATTCCACACCACAGTCCACACTCTATGGATAGAGCTTGTGCAAACTCAACCATTTGTAAATGGGGAGATGAATCTGGTTTGGATGAAAGGTAAAATTAGAGAGACTCTTTCAATGGAGGAGGTATCATACTCTATTGACTTTAGAAGATAGAATTCAAAGAAACAGAGGATAGCCTTGGTGTATATAAGTCACACCAAGGGAAGAAATTAATTGTCTTTGTAGTTGAGGGTTGTTGAGGTTGAGAACTGGAGGAAACCACTAGTAGTTCGGATGGAAATGTTTCTGTAGGGACCTCAACCAGTGGAGGGTCAATATTCTGAATTGGGGAGTCTGTGGGGTGGGCGGACTCCATGGGAACTGTAGGGACTGAAGGAAGTGTTAGAACTATAGAATAAGAAATTCTTGGTGTTGGGAGTCCCTTTTTAAGCTTGCGCAACTTGAGTTGTGGACGTTCATCCACATCAGATTCTTGAGTGTCCTAATTTACTCTGGGTTTCTTCTGATATTTTTTTATTATTGACTTCTTCGAAGGAGCAAAAGTGGTTTTCTCCTTAGCACAGGCTTCATTTAAAAGAGCAGTGGTGTCCATATCGGATGCTTAGTTGGGCATGGTATGATATTTTGAAATTGTCCCTACACCATCAATATAAGTATTAACCTCGCTTGAAGAAGAAGAAGAATGAAAAATATCAGGAGTGATAATCTAGTTACGAGAACGAATCCCACTGACTTCATAGAAATAAAAAGGAGGTTCTCCTCCTCGCCAGGGTCAAGATTTGTGCTAGATTACTGGTTCTATTAAATGGTCAGGCCTCTAAAGCTGAAGGCACATTATAGTTATCTAACCAACTGATGGGGTCAGTATCCCGGTGACCATTGGGGCTTTGATTTTGAAAATAGTATTGGAAAACATTCCTAATTGTAACTAACTCCACTAGTTCTAGTGTTCACCCTCTCATCAGATGTTTAATCTGTTTCTTAGCAACTTTAGAATCAACAAGTTCACTGTGGGCGCAAATGGATTCTTGAGGAAGTGACCAAAAAGTAGGAAAACCAAAACCACTTTCAAGTTTGCAAATTACTCTTATGAACTTTTCCTTCTTCCAATGTATATTAGAAATACTATTATGAATGATTAGATCATAGCCTTGCCGAACACTGAAGTGGGCATTTCCAGCTGCAACCCCTTGCCTTGTAATTCTCAATTGATAGAATTTCTAGAAAACTCCCATGAGTGGTGGTTCATTACTCATGAAACAATTGATGAAATAGGCTATCAGAGTCCACCAAGACAGGGCTGATAGTAGTCGTGGTGCGATGCCATACCCAGTTAAAACCTAGCAAAAGAATGGATGCAATGGTAAGTGGAAGCTAGCTTCTAGTAAAACCAGTAGAAGGATGAAACCTTGGGCATTGTCACTCAAATGACACATTGGTGGTCATCTGAAATCATAGGCAAAATTCGATTACCGAATGCCTCGAGCTCTTAAATATTTATGTATTTCCTCTTAAGTAGTATTACACTCATATGAAGGAGTTGATATGCGTGGAGGAGTATCATCGGGACCTTGAGGTCCGAAGGAGAAGAGGTTTTTGGGAGGGGTATTTTGATTACCCTGGCTTTGGCCTCTACCTTGAGTGGTTGTTCTAGACATCTCTAAATGTAAATAGAAAAAAGAAAGAAAGTGAAGAAAATAAAAAAAAAAAAATTACCTTTTAAGAAATCTGAGATTGAAGATAATGAAGACATAAAGATTGAGCAGAAAAGAATTTAAGGATTTGAAAGATTTAGCAAAAGTGTTGATAAAAATGTTTGAGTCTCGGATTTATAGAAGTAAACATGTGCAAGAAGTTTACTACTATGTGAAAATATTGTTCAGGTCCTCTAATGCAAAGTGGACATCTATCAAACGGTAAATGTGTAACGTTCGAATTTAAATAAGTAACCGCCAAATTTTTTATTTTGTCCAAATGAGCAGATTGATGGTATTTTCTTAATAAGATTTTCAAAGGAAAAAAAATTGATAAGTATGTGGATTCGCCTAATTGGTTTTACATGTTTGGCACAAACAAATAGTTTCATTTACAAATTTAGAATAATTCAATGCTATAATTTCGAGGGCAAAATTTTTTTAAAGGGAGGAGAGTTGTAACACCCTAATTTTGGTAGGTAGTCATAAAATCATATGTTCGATGAAGCATTAACTGCCCAATTATCTCTTCCGACATATAGATTAGGCATATAGAAATCGTCTAGTTTGGAAGTAAAGATTTATTTTGGAATACCTTACTATATGAAGAGGGAGAATTTATAAAATAAAAAGGATAATTATGACTTGAGTTAACGCCAAAGGTATATTACGCCCTATTTGTCTAAGTTACTGTGTTAGTTAGTTGTTAACTGGTTTTGGTTAGGGATCAATTGGATAAATTGGTCTAATATTTATTATATTAGATTTTCATTTTTGTTTCTCTCAGAATCTGTAGACCATTATGTGGTACAAAATTTGAATTCAAATGAAACTTGTCGAATTTCAGTAAGTGAGTTAAGGCTAGAGATGCATGTGAAAAAGTTCTTGAGAGAAGTTTTCCTTCTTCCTGAATATGCTATTATCTGGTTCCTCTACTATGATTCAACGGCAATTCTTCCTCCGTAAATTGAAAGCTCAAAATCTAGATTTAATTAGTGGTTACTTCATCCCTCGGTAAGTATTACCATTTTGCATGTTAAATTCTGAAAGAGCAAATCTATAACAGGCGAACGAACAATAAGATATAATTTTAATATTTTGCATGAGAATTAACAGTGCTTGAAACAATGATAAGAGGTATATGAATAAGTTTTAATGGTGTTCTTATGTTTTGTAAGCAATGTGGTGGTTGTTGTTGTTTTATGGGGGATGTTAAAATCTGGAGTTTAAGCTTCTGTAGGTGAATTTCTACGCTGACTCTTGCATGTGTATTGTTCATATTGAAGTACATCTACACGTGAATGGTCAAAATATGGAATGGAATCATGGATAGTACAGTATGAATATGATACTTATACGACTATAGGAATGAAGTTATTCTAAAATTGATTGAGTACATGAATAGTTTAAATATGTCAAGAATTGTGTATTGAAATTATGATTAAGCTAAAAGATAAGTTAGTCTGCTTGACTGTGAGTTTTATTGGATGTATTATGAATAACACGAAATGTGGAGTTTAGGATGTGTCTATGTTTGAGGAGCTTGTAAAGTGGGTCGAGCCACTACGGTGGTAATTGATAAAGTTCGTTGAGACAGTAAACACGAATTCTGATATGAAATTCTAAAAGAAAAGTCCATGGTGTACTCTATATGATTGCTTGTATGGCGTATTATGAATGAAGGCATTATGACATATTCTGTAAATTGTACCTTTGCATCTAAAGAGTATTCTGAGTATAGCCTGGGAGAATAATCTGTTTGAATCCTTTTCGTGCTTCATTTTATAAGTATGGAATAAATGATGAAATGCAGTATGATAAATACAGTATAATTTTGATCAGATAAGGAAAGTTGGAGTTGACTGGTATAAATGGATCTGTAAGTACTTGTACAAGATAAAAGAGGATGTTTGTAAACAACAATGAAAATTCATGTGTTAAATGAATATTCGCCATATCTAAATAAACTGGGTGTAACCCTGGAATTATAGAATCTGAGTAGTTCTCATCCTTCGGTACATACTAATATTTTAAATTGGAAAATATTTCATCTAATAATATCAAGTACTGTGACTTAATTGAAACGGTAATAGATCGAGAATTGATGGTTTATAAATTATAGTTATCAGCTATATCTTTAGCATTGATTTGTTGCACGTTTAGCATTTCCAAAGGGGTTTTTGTCTCATGAATAGTCAAGTGATGTGCAAGTGTATACAATCGTTGATAAGTAATAAAGTAGTAGTTATGGAGTATCGTCTCCATAGAGACTAAATAGGCAAATGTTATGAAATAATCAAAGGTGAGTTAAACTAACTAATTTGGTTAACTAAAAATTACCTAAATAAAATTAAATAAAAAGAAAACACATAAAAAAAAAGAAAAAATTTCATAATAACATAAATGTGTTAGATTAATTATCTACTTTAATTATGAATTGTTAAAATCTAGTAATGATGTTACGAAAAAATCCGCGACAACTTGGCTATTTATTAACCAATGAAATCATACTTATTAAATCAACTTAGTAATTTTAACACAAGTGTATGTTAAATCAGCTTAATAATTTTTATAAGCAGTCATTCATAACAAATGAGATAACAAAATATTTTTATGTTGAAAAAGTTTAATCACATGAATTTTAGGTTATGCAAGGTAATAAAGTTCTTTCGATATTATTACTAAATTGACCTAATTATTCATAAAATAAGATCAACCATGTACCAATAAGATATTGTATCAATTAATTACAATCTGGATCTAATTAAATAATTAATTCAATTGCATCCACACATTTATAATGCACAAATAACATGTCATGATTTTATTTAACTAAATGAACAATCATGACACATAACATCATTAACAAGAAATCTAAGGTAAATAACATAATCTATCTGACAACAATAAAATTAAGCCATTATGATTGAGTTGAAAACAAAAAAAAAATATTTAACAAGCATGTTCATCAAGGCAAAAAACAAAATAAAAGTAAAAGAGGAAGAACAAGAAGACAAATCTAATGTCTTTTTGCTCGTGCTCCTTTCCTTATTTCTTTTTCCTTTGCGTCCTTGCACATTTTCCTTAGGAATACCAAAATTGTGCTACTCAACATGTCTTTGAATTGCTTCCCTCAACTTTCTATGTTTTTCTCTCAAATAGGAAGTAGAAAAATGGAAGATAGAAGAAGAGAAGATGAGTGAATGAATGATTAAAATGAGTGATCCGCTAGGGATACATGAGGAGAGGGGCTATTTTTAAAAATTTTGAGTCCCTAAATTTCTCCTCTCAATGGTCGACCTTTACTTCAAGGAGAGTGGGTGGAAGACTTTTAGTCGATGCATGCATGATTCATGATAGAAGGAAGCTTGAAAATGGGAGAAGGGTTGTATAGAAAATGGAGAGTGTTTTATGGTTGTTTTTAAATATTTTAAATCAGCTTTGAATAGCTTATTTGGGCACCTTGATGGACAGTTGGGTTTCTCTCTCTTAATGGGCAATTTAAGCTTTTTTCACCTTAACAGACTGTCCAATTGTTCTACCTATTTTCTGAGTTGGGTCAAGTTTGTCACATAACCCAAAAATTAATTTAATTGGGGCGTCCAAAGCTGATTAATAATCAGCCCCTCTTTGCATGGTGACTGCTCCAGGGATGCTATAACATTTGAGCTCCAAAAGGTGACCATCAAGACCGCCATTTCTCCTAATGCACGAAATTGCTTCAAATTGGAAAAATTGTGTAAGTTTAGCATATAAATAATCAGATATAGAGATGTGTTTTCAATTTTGTCCAACTTAGGTATTCTGTAATAAAATTACAAAATCTGGTAACAAACACTTAGAATTTGCATGAATCATTAGTGAAAAAAATATTGTAAAATTTCAGAGTTATTAATCTCCTTAGCACTCCGATCCACCAATCTAATGTTCATACCATAATGAACATCCTTGGCTTGCTAGATTGTCGAGAATATTTTGGTTCCACCTTTCTCATTACAACTCACCGACACAACGCATTGTCTTATGAGTATCCAAAATACATATGCAATCTGCAAAAATAACTAATAGTGCATTAATTTTGTCAAGGAAATTCAAGACGAGCAAAGTCATAATTATCTAAATGAGTTGCATCAAAATCTTTCTTGTCTTTCCATTAACCAGTTTGTAGCTCAAATCCTTGTGCTACTTCCATAGTTGGGACCTCCTTGGAATTAATAGTCTTGAGCTTCTTAGTTAATTTGCTAACCGAGAGACCAAGTTTACTCACAACTCTTTTCAACATAAACAAATCAGATGCCCCCATATCAACAAGAGCACTCCTCCTTCGATCTACGATGTTGATGTGCACAAACATCAACCATTTTTACTTGTAATCCCTCTTCGCTTTTACATATTTAAGTATCATTAATCCAAAGCCTTAATACCATATCCTCAACAGGATCCGTTTCTTCTACTTTACTGATTGCAAATAGCTTGGATCATTATGGTTAGTCTCGCACCCTATGCGGACCAGAACACAAAAAACACTCCACTGGCTCCATCGATTTATTGTTGGGCTTCCACTTTCAATTATATGGTTTTCCATTTCTACCATTTTTATTTTTAACTTGTCCTTCTTCATCTCTCACACCATTGCCTTTCTCCTTAGGCTTGGAAGATTCAAACTTGTCTTTCCTCAGAACAAGCTCAATTACAAACTCTGCTACGGTCATAACTTCAGTAAGTTCTTTGACCCATCAACGTTACAACTTTTGTTTTGCCCAAGGCTTCAACCCATCCATCAAGGAGAAAATGTCTCATTCTTACCCAAATCAAAAAATCTAGAGAATCATCTCATTGAACTCATTCATATACTTCTTAACCGTGTCTTATTGCGTAAGCCATTGCAACTTAACCCGAGCCTCATCCTCGACATATTACGGGTAAAACTACCACTTGAATTCACTCTAAAATTTCTTCCATGTCCCAATAGTAGCTCCACTTAGTTTCTCATATGTGGGCCTACATCGCCATCATAAAGAGTGACATCAATAAAATACATAGTAATATTATTTACCTTAGTAGCATCATCCACCATGCTTTTGGCACGAAAATGCTACTCCATTTCCCGTAAAAAAGTTGCCTATATCTTTTGTAGACTCGTCCATTAAACTCTTTTGGGATATGTATTAGGCTTAGGTGTTGCACCCATTACCCAAAACAACTTTACAGATAGAAAGCTCCCCTTGAGCTCCATAATTTATTCCTTCAAAGTCATCACTATGGTCTCGAGAGCATCATCCTTCTCAGTTAGCTTACCCAAAGTGATATTATCCACAATAGTATTAAGGACCCCTAGCATAGCATCCATATTCGCACTGAGAACATCTGTCACTTGCCCCTTGAGCCGATCTTGTCTCGGTTCCTTCTCTATGATGCGTTCCTCAACTTTCTCAAATGTCTCCCTCACATCACCCATAAAACCCTTGAGTTTGGCAATCTTATCGTTTAAAGTTAATAACATATCCCTTGATTTTCTAACTTTCCTACCCCCACCATGGGTCTTCGTAGGTTCAAATGTCTCGTCTACTCCTTTCGTCATCTCAATTGACACCTTCTAATAGTAGCTCAAATACCAACTATCACGAGGCTAAAATTTAAGTCTAGCAACCTGTGCAGCTTAAGCGATCTTTGCTTCAATTCTGTCTAAGTTAACCTTACTCTCAAAAAAAAGAATTCACAAAAAAAAAAATTCTCTAAGGCATTGAAATAATATAGAAGCAAACTCTAAAGACAAAGGAACGGTCGAAAAGCCAAAGTAAATGCTCTCAAATATATTCAATAATTTTGGGATAATTATAAATAACGGGAAAGACCTCTATTTATAGTTGAGCTCCCCTAATCCAACGATACAATTTAAATTACATCAACGGTCAATATTAAAGCCTATCTATAATATGAGAGTTCTAAAAGATTTAAACTCTATACAATCTTACCCCTTAGGGCCTACAATATTTACCATGATAATTTTTTTTATTGAAAAATTTCATTAAGCCATCAAGGCTCCTAGTAAATAGACTTCTCTATGTGTTTCACGAATTAAACTAATTCAAATGAGTTAAATAAACATCATTTAAACAATTAGCCCCATGAAACACTCTATACGCGTTCATCACAGTACACTAAGTTCAACATGACTTGAGCGAAAAAGTTATTTAAATCTAATTATAAAATATATAAATATAAATAAAATACATGTATTTTAATATTTTATTAATATATGAATAGGAAAAACCAAATTTCAACATGAACTCTAATTATATTTTAATTTATTCTATTTGTCTATTTTATTTAGTATACTATATTATGAGAATATTAAAAAATTATTACTATGATTCAAATTTAAATTTTAACATAAATTTGAACACATTATTTCCAATGAAACAGTTTCCAACATTAATAAATACATTAATAAAATGTATCATCAATTCATGTATAATAAAATATACATATAATAGTGAAAATATTATTTTTAAATATAAAATAGATTCATAATTATTTTAAAATCAACTAGCGTATTCCTAGTTTATATATATAAACAGCTATTAGGAGACTCATTCAGTTTTGTTTTGTTTTTTAAAAAACAACAAAAAACTTATCAAATATGTTGTAATATCCAGCCAAGGTTATTTCTATTATTTACTAATAAAGGATCAACCATGACCTCTTGGCAGACCCTTAATTCGTTGCGTATTTCTGGGTCCATGAGCGAGCAGTACTCTCATATTTGGCTCTATCAGTCTTGTACATGTGAGCAATCTCAGGCACCAGAGGGTCATCAGGGTTTGGATCTGTAAGCAGTGAGCATATTGACAAAAGCACCTATAAAACAGAAAGTTGCAGCTAATTAAAATCTTTTACACCACAACAATCTAAAGAGCGCATAGAATTGGAATAATGTTGATGAATGGCGTGTGTCGTCACCTTGGATATGGTGAGGGCAGGACTCCACTGCTCCTTGAGAATGTCAAGACAGATGCTTCCATTGCTGTTAATGTTAGGATGGAAAACCTTTGTTCGAAAAGAAACCTTCACAGAGGACACTTCAGACAATCAGGTAAAAATAGAATCCACAAGAATCACCGACTTCTAGAGTTGAAAGTTAATACAACAAATTAAGTGCAAGACAAACCACAATCAGCATATGTTGTAGGTATGGAAATACGTTTTATGAAATAAAAGCAAAGGCACATAAAAGAACAGCAAGAAATTTCAGCAACAAAAACAACACATTACAAAACATTCACTTCAACTCTTATAGAAAATCAATGTTATAGAAAGAAAAAACAAAATGTCAAGGTCAAAATTAAATATGGACCAATATAAGGTTCATATGTTTTAGCATACTAAATAGTTTCCTTACACCTCGAGCATTAAACTTTTTCTCTATATTCTCTGTTTATTAAAGATGCTAACTTAGGCTAGTTTAGCATTGCTATAAAAAAAAAAAAAAAAAAAAAAAAAAAAAAAAGCTTGGTTTACAAAAAGCTCATGTTGGAAAAAGTGGCTAAAAACTTAAATGAAAAAAAATATGGTTTCTTGAACTTATCAATGTTTGACATTGCAGTGAAAGGTGTCGAAGGATTGAATTTTCAATAATTACAATATAGAACAAATATAACCCCCCCCCCCCAAAAAAAAAAATAATAATAATAAAGAGGACATTTCTTAATAAGCAGTCAAGCAGAGTTATAGGAGATAAGTAAAGTGTATTTTACCTTGGGTGGCTTGAAAGGATAGTCTGGGGGGAAGTGAATGGCAATAAGAAAGACCCCTCCAGCAAAAGGACTGTCTGTTGGGCCCATGATTGTTGCTTGCCAGTGAAACATATCATCAGCGACAGGGCCTATATTTATGCAACATTATTTTAAAGAAAATGTTAATTAATTACTAGGAAAAAGCTTAAATCTGACAGCATACTCTACTCCACAAAGTGGTCATTATTAGGGTTTACGGATTATATTAATCAAAACCCTGTCTGTTTCCAAAAACAATAACCAGTTTCCCTCGTCTTCAAACAGATCGCAGCTAACAAATTGTGGTATCACTACTGACATTCACTATCTTGAATGATCAACGGATTCAATTAAACAACCCACATATAAATGCGGGGAGATTCAATTATTGAATTTTTTTCAATATGATTGTACCGGGTTTGATTGATTCAACAAATTTACCATTGATTTTAAAGAAAACAAAGGCTAAAACAAGGAAACAAACCGGCACTGCATGAAGCAGGGGGATCCTTCTGCAGATCCTTCAACTCCTTGTTAATTCGCTTTGAAGCCATTCAGAAACCCTCTCCCAAGACTCAAACAAAGAACAGTAAGGTAAACTGCAGTAATATAAAATTGGAAGTAATTAAGGAAACAAATAATAATAATATAATTATATCAGTAATAAATATATAAATATATATAAAAAATAAACCCAGAGGCAACAGGCAGAAACTTCTCAGGATTCAAAAAATAATAATTAGCGTAATTAATGCAATTTATTTACGTTAAGTGGTGTATTCAAAGAAATTAATGCTTTTTGGTTCCAGATTTTCTAGGTAAAGGACACATGAATTATCAACAAAAACAATAATAATTCTTTAAAAAAACAATAATAATACTAATAACAGAGATTAAATTAAAAATTAGGAAGACAGATGAAAGCGTCGATCCATTAGCAAATAGAATCAAGTTAAACAAAAATAAAAAGGGAGCGAAAATTAGAAAAATGAAACAAATATAAAAGAGAAAATTATGGAAAAAAAAATTAAAAGACGAAAGAGTTACCTTGGAGATGAGAATTGAGAACGAAAAAAGTCGATTATTAGGTTATTCTTACGGAGCGAAAGAAAAAAAAATTGGGGCTTTGCTTTGCTTTTTTTTTTTTTGTTTTTTTTATTTGTTTTGTATATGATATACACAATACAAAGAGCTGGCGGTGATTCTCTGCCACGCGGCCCTCTTTTCCTCTCTAATTTGCTTTGCCTGCCCCCACCGCTTTTTTTTTGGTAAAATTACTATAGAGACTCTTGTATTAAGAGTTAGGTTACATTTTTCTCTTCTATTTAAAAATTAAGTAAATTAGTCATTTACGTTATATCAAAGACTAAATTAGTCATTTATATTAAATTTTATATCCTTTTATACTGTTAAAAACTAGTATGGCGGATAAAATAACCAAACAATAATACTTGGCATGCTACGTGTACCTCATGTTGATGTATAAGACCAGATTTTTACAGTAGAAATGAATGAAATTTTTAATAGAATGATCGACTTGCTCTTTAATCTAATGTATAAAGACTAATTTATCTATTTTTTTAGTAGAGGAGTCAAAATGTAATCTAACTTCTAATACACATTCTCCATAATACTTTTACCCCTTCCTTTTCCTTTTTGGATTTTTTTGGTACAATTTTATTTAGCTATTATTTTATCTTGGAGATTAGATTAGGTTAAGATATGACATAGATCATTGTACTCTTCTCAAGATTAGGTTAAAATATGACATAGTCTTTAAAATTTTCATCAATTTTTACTATTAAAAAAATACGTACAGAGGAATATATTTTGTCGGTCACGTTAAAAATTGACATGAGCGACAAAATAACTAGATAGTTACACATGACATGTTATATGTATCTTATGCTGACGTACAGGAATCAATTTTTAACAGTGGACATAGATAAAACTTTTAACAGAATGACTCATTTATTCTTTGATCTAACATATAAAAAACTAATTTATTTATATTTTAACTGAGAAGAGAAAATGCAATCTAACTCCCGCACAATAAAATGGGTAATTTTTCAAAGATAACTTGAGTTGGTTCATCTAACAATGACAAAGTGATGATATTTTGTTTATTGTTAAATGAGAATAGTCAGCGCAGATTATGTAGTTAGTGTCCTACCATTAAACACACAACAGGCGGCACTCAGGTGATGATGATGACGCCATTTGCCAGCCCAAGCCAGGCCAGGCGTCCGCACCTTCAACACATATTCCTCCCTACGCGCTTATAATATTTGCTTATTCTAAATATATACAACCACTCAACCTACACTCCAAAACCAACCCTTCTTTCTCTTCCCCCCAATTAATTCAATTCACCCTTTCTTTGCTCTTGTGTTTTAGGAGGTACCTACAATAAACGTCTTAAACAATCATGCTTAATTTACCCTTTTGATTTCATGTTCATGCTTCTGCTTCTTCTTTTCTTTTGAGATGAAAAGCCAACCATTCTGATTTGATTGTTGATAGTTCATCATACATCTCATCTTTGATCTCCTTTTAATAGCTTTTTCAACTTGTATGGGCAGGCTAGGCAAATGGGAGGTGTCGTGGGAAAGTCTGAATCACCTGAAACAAAACTAGAAGCTAAAATGGTTGAAACTATGCAGCACAGGGCTTCTAAAGGAACTACAATCAAGTCTTTCAACAGCATCATCTTAAAATTCCCTAAAATTGATCACACCTTAAGGAAGTGCAAAGCTATTTTTGAGCAGTTTGGTTAGTAAGCAACTAGTATTTGTTGAACTGATTTTTTATTTATGCCATATACACTCTTTTTTCCTTTTTGTTCATCATCATATATAAATAAAACTTTGAGAAAGAACATGTTTTGTAGATGAGGACTCAAATGGTGCCATTGATCATGAAGAGTTGAAAAAATGTTTGCACAAGCTTCAAGTTTGTTTCACAGAGGAGGAGATAGAGGATTTGTTTAAGGCATGTGATATGAATGAGGATATGGGAATCAAATTCAATGAGTTCATAGTCCTTCTTTGCCTTGTCTATCTTCTCAAGGACAATGCTACTGAATTCGAAGCCGTATCCTTTTTAACACTTTTGAGATTTTCTCTTTCATTTCTTGTTTGTGTAGGAGAATTGAGATACATGCCTTGCCTTGTTTGTGTTTGAGGTCAAGAGGGTGTTATATTTTTAATGGATGTGTTAGTAGATTGTATTTTGTTTCTTCTACTACTTAGTAAATTAGTTATGTGTTAGATAAAAGAGTAAACTAGTTCTTCTGTTAAAAATTTTATTTATTTATATTGTTAAAAATCAGTCAAATGAGGTACACATAACACTTGTCAACCAAGTCATTTTTTAACAATAGAAATGGATGATTTTTTAACAATTTACTCTTTAATTTATCATATAAGGACTAATTTACTCATTTATTAAGTAAAAATATAATAAAATATAATTTAACGCTTAATACAAATACCTCCATAATACTTTTACTCTGCAGAATCAATGACATTTATATTCACTCCTTTTAATTATAAATGTTGGTGTTCCATGACAATGAAGTAAGAAATCGAGAATGGGGGTACCAAACTTGGAGGCCACGTTTGAAACATTGGTGGATGCATTTGTGTTGTTGGATAAGAACAAGGATGGTTATGTTAGCAAGAATGAGATGGTTCAAGCTATCAATGAATCTGGGGAGCGTTCCTCTGGACCAATAGCCACCAAAAGATTTGGTCAGCTCTCTCTCTTTATATATACAATTGTTTGGTACATTATCGACATAAATTTTACACGTATAGTAAAAATATAGTAATATACAGAAAAAGAAAAGGGTTCCCAATATCACATGTAAACATGTGCATAATATGGTGTTTACTTCACTTTGCGTAGACAAATTATGCAGAAAAAATGCAGAATATTATTGTTTAGAAGGCGACGAGAAAGTTGTGTCAGCTTAGATTGTGGATTGCAGTTGCTGTTGCACAGCATCCAAGATTCATTAAATAACTTAGCTGACAGACACAGATGGTTCATGTCAATGTCATGTGCTTTCTAAGTTTTAATACAATCATACATGCATAGGTTGTTGGTTAATAGTGATTGATTTTTGGGATGTTGCAGAAGAGATGGACTGGGATAAAAATGGATCCGTGAGTTTCAAGGAATTTCTCTTTGCATTTACAACTTGGGTTGGAATTGAGGAGGTCGGAGACGACGATGAACACCACTAAAAACGACAACAGCAAGCAAAAGCCACTCTCAGTCAAATTTTATCACAATACTAGTTTCAAGTCCAATCCAGTGTTTGTTCCTTTCTTTTTGATACTTATATATATATATATATATTTCCCTCACCTTTTCAACAACAATAATAACATAGATTTTGAACCAATCTTCCATTTATTCTGAATTATATACATCACTTGGGTTTAAAGTTATTAATATTTGATTCAAAATGATCCAACATTTTATTTATTTCTAATATTTTATCAAACCAAAGCCCCATTAAGCCCTAATTCATTCATTAAATTTTCATTAACAAATGCAATTACTTTTTCTATTAATAATACAAAATAAAAAAAAATACAAGCCCAATACAATTTTAACTTCCTTGCATATACCATACTATACTATAACTAGCGCTATACGACCTAATAACACAGCCAACAGTTTTTAGCAGAACTGCAAAACTCCACACTCATCCATTCCTCATTCTGTAGTAATTTAACCTCCCAATTTCCCAACATTAACTTAAACACACTTCATAACCCAACTCAACTCAACTGCCACACAAAATGTTCAAGTGCCCCGACCGCAGTTGGGGGCATTCACCTCACCTGCACTGTCTGTGGCTTATGGCATGACACTAACACACAGGCCTCCCATATCTTTTACCCCCTTGTCTTTGCTCGCTTCATCCCAAGGCTGTTATTCTGAAAGGGGGATACTGAACCAGACATGGGAGAACCTTCCTCACGAAGAGTACCATTCAGCATTGCTAACTCTCGCAGCTGTTGTTTCTTGTAGAAATCTTGAGATTCATCCTATTTTTCAAAATAAAAGGGAAGACAATTATTTTCACGTTACCACTCAACATAATAACAAGCAAAACAAGTTCGCACTTACCACAGGCTTGAGCAAATCTTCTAGTATCTCTCGGGCTTGCATTAGGCGAGCATCAACTATTTCAACTGGTAATTCTGCCTCAACCAGGATATGAAGAGGTTCATTCAGATGTTCATACCCGGGTTTTCCTCTCATCATTTCCTCCTTACCAATTTTTTAAAAAAAAAAAAAAAAAACAACAACATTACTACATTTGTATCCATATAAAGAGACGGAGAATTTCACATTCTCCCAATAAAGAAATTCAATATCATAATATATACACTCCTTTAGAACTAAATCAAGACATAATTCATTGAAGTTTATCCATCCATCTTTGGAACTGCAACAATGTGTAGCAGCTACATGTTTCATGGGTTTCACTTTCAGACTTGCTTAATGAGCAAGTAACTACTAAGAAAGATACAAAGAGAATGATAGTTACCCTAGTTGGATCCTTAATACTGCCCCTCCCTCTTATCAGGACACGGCACTCTGTATTTGCCTCCACACGCTTGAGAGAGTTTCCCCTAGGACCAAGGAGGCGGCCAACAAAATTATACTGCAACATTAACTTATTTTAGATGCTGAAAAAAAGAATAATTCCTAAAAGCAGTTTTAGGACAGGAGTGTTCATTCATACATTAGGATAGCTGTCTACAGGAATATCCACTCTGATCGTTCTCTTAACAATAAGACCAGAAGAGCTACCTTGAGAACCCACCCAGTTTTGTGCCGAAGAGGGCCGTACTAAACCTGACATCTGCACCATAATATAATGGGTTTTGTTAAAAAAAAGCCAAAGCAACTGATAAATGAAAATATCAATGGAAAACCCATTCTTTTGACAAGCACCAGGGATTCCTCAAGGACATTTCAGACAGTACCTTGAACAGATCAAAAGAACAATTCTACCAAAAATAGTCCACAAAAGAGTAAAACAGAAACCTATGGACTACCAAGCCTAAAAGCAGTAACACGCAATTTCACAAATGAACCTGGCCCCTACTAACACAATCAACCATCAATTCTTCTGATCAGATGAGACTATCTAAGCAGCTTCTATGTAACAATGGGAAAGCTTGTATTTCCACATTAAAAAAAGCAGGTAACTGAAATCAAGGAAACCACTTTAGGCAATTAAAATGACTGTTTAGTTATTGAAGTCAGCAGCAAAGTACACAGTTCAGTTGAATGGAAATACTGTCATCCCCTGCATATCAAAATTTATCTTGACAATGATAAAGGCCAGAGAAAGAATGAGTTGTATAAGTAGGAGCAACAGCCTGAATCAATTTCTAAGCTAAAACTAATTTGGAGAACTTCTTCATGTTAGCTTCAGACTGCCTGTCATAAGAGAAACGACATTGCAAGCTACAAGTCAAACAAAGGTTTGGTTAGCAGGAAATGTAGTAAAACATTAAGTCAGCAATACCTCTAAAAGCAGTAAAATTAGATGGTAAAGAGTTATGTTAATGGTTAGTATCCATACTTCTGATTGAAAACGTGAAGTCCATCCGTTCATATCAGCTCCTCCATTTGAAAATATTCCTCCAGAAGCCAGGGGGCTAGCTTGTTCAAGCCCACTTTGACCTAAAACTGATGCATTCCCCAACAGTGTAGTTACACGCAAAATTTCTGCTCCAAAAATGTCATTTTCAAGAATAAGATGTACCAGTTAGTTGTTAAGAAATCAGTTAGCAGTCACCACAAAATGGAGAGACTACACGGAATGTTAATTTAGTCAGTTAAATATCAACACTTCCTTCATAAATAAGCTACTCTTCCAGTAGAAAGCAATCTGGAACAAAATAAAAAGAGGTAGTGAAATTCTATTTTGGGTTTACATATAAATCAATAAGGAACATTCTTATATTAATTAAAAAGAATTATTTGACTAACTTGCAAAACCATGGAGAAACCAGATCAACTGTTAGAATCTGAAATCATACAAGTGAATGGAGAAAAGAAAAGCACCAGAAGCACAGAAAGAAAGACAACTTAATTGCAATGCCACCAAATTTAGCACAGTTATATGACAATTTTCTACAATAAACAGATGAAAGAGAAAACAAACAACCCCCACGTCTGACTAGAAGCTGGCAACTAAGACCTCTCACAACAAACCTAAAAGAACTAAATCTTACAGGCAAGTCCGCCAAGATTTCTCAACCTCAGGATCCATGATACATTGATGTTACAAAGGACTATTAAAGCAGTTATTTCAGTAATTTTTTAGAAATCTAATATCCTATTGCATTTCGCAGGCTAGAACCTTACCATCCTCACACATCACTGATTTTCTTTAAACCCAGCATGGGCTGCTTCCCAATATGAATACCAGTAGGATCACTAGCTTTCTCTATGCGCTCTTTTCATCATATCCACCTTTCATCACCACTGTTACTGTGGTTCAGAAACCTCCTTTCTGCCTCCTCTTTGTTTCTAATCTCCTCTTTTCTCTTAAGAGTACAGCACTAGAAGTGTCTTCTTTCTTCTTTATAATTGGCTTCCGTTACTTCCTAACATGTCTTATTATCCACTTGTGCCATAGAGGAGCTCGCAAGGTTCATGTAACACATCTTATTGGCCAATTAAGAACCATAGTTTCTGTTATATCATTAATGTTCTACCCAGAAAATTTTGAAAGTTTAAGCACATTTCCTGTCGGGAACTATCAGAAGAAGGCAGTCAACCTCAATCATGATTCCACCAAGTCCTAGTAATTTCCAGTTCTATCTACACAAGGCATGATTTCGTTCACAAGGTTTTGTGAATGTATTAGCTCTAGCTATGAAGATTTTGACAGGAGGCCAGTGACAAAGTGCCCATGGCTTGATCCCTGACTAGCAAATTTTATCAGTTACTTGTCAAGTTAGTATTTGGCACTTAACATTGAACTTCAATTGTTATTTTAAAGACAACAAAGAGGAAAGGAGATATTCTTCTGCATGATCCTTTGGAAAGAAGATTGCTATGTTAAGTAACTCACCCTGGTTCAACAATCTATAGGTATTAGGGAGCACGGGCATAAATGGACTAATCTTCTGACGCTCTGCCAATAACTCTGAGAGATATCTGCAAACAGGAAAATGAAGACCGTCAGCCAATAGTTGATTAACACATATTAACAAAAGAATCATCTCCGGCTACTATCAATAGCTGCAGAAACAGAGTCATTAATGATAATTACAAGCAATCCACAGTTATTTAGCTTCAATCTAATACCCCTACATCCAGATTACAACTTAAACCTGAAAAAAAACACTCCACACCACACAATGAAAGCATCAAACCACTAGAATTCACCAACTTGTAAATCTGAAGAGATCTGTTAATACTACGATGGCATCATCAAAAAGACAGAACAAAAAGCATAACCAGATAAAAAAACGAATGGATCGAGCACTAGATCTTGGAAATTCAATCAAAGCCAACTAAGAGAACAAATTTAACACCAAACTAAATACTTTATAAGCAAAAGAGAAAGATCAGAGCCAATATCACTACAGTCACTACAAGGAATAAATTGATAACAGAAATCGTCGAGTATAATTGAAAGCGAAGGACTAGTAGAATAAAACAGCGAAGATCTCAAGGTATTAGATTAAAATTAACGTAAGAGACGAAAAAGAGAAAAAAAGAAGAGCATACTTCTCCTGATCGAGGAGGGCAGCAGAGGAAGCGGCTGCGGCAGCGACGGAGCGGAGGCCGGAGAGGTGGGGAGAGTGAGGTGCGGAAGGCGAGGGAGAGTAGGCCATGTACCTGCCTCCTCCACCGTCCGATGTAGTCATGAGTAGAAGACGAATGTGCCTTCGGGTAGCGGTAATGGTGGTGGTTGTGTGTGTATATTTTTCTCCTCTTTTGTGGTTTTTTTTAGGTATGCAACAGAAAAAATAATATATATATATATATATATATATGATGTGTAAATTTCTAAATTTCTTAATTAATTAATTAATTAATTATTTGCTGTATAACATTATAATAAAAAGATGTTTGTGTTCGATATATATAGTAAAGAATTAGACGGCAGAAGTGAATATTTTTCTCTCATTTAGTATTAGACACTCGGACTATCTCATTTTAATATATTTAGATAAGATAATGATAAAGTTCAAGAGTTAAAAGAGATATTTGAACTTGAGAAGGGGATAGGGAGATGGCTCAAAGACAATTTGATGTCTAATGCTATAATAAAGTATGGAGAACTCAGTGATTGTCAGGCTTATTGGACATATTATAGGGTTTTAGAGAAGATTTGTCTACTTTGGAAGTCAGTAGGAGATGTTCAACTAACTGATAAAGAAACAAGATTATAACAGAGTTTTGACGGAAAGTTTATGGCTAGTTTATCAGGAGTAAGGACTTCACAATTAACTTCATCCTTCACATGTTGTTTGGGTATGGACATGGTTGCCTGGATTACCTTTTAGGTATTATACAATTAAATTAATGACAGTAATTGCGGTTCTAAGGAATGTAGTTAAAATAGATTATAACACTACGACTAGTAAAAGTGTAATACTCTTAACTCAGACCGACAATAATCCTAATCAAAAGGTACTATACTTGATGCCCATAGGCATCTCCACTAATCCTATAGTTAAACTATGAATACTTTTTGTTTAAGGCAATTCTAGTAAATCTATGTGAACTTCTTTTGCTTTAAAAAGGACATAAAGTATTAATGCATCTATTAAGGGTATAAATACTTGATAGCATGTGGGTATCAATACTAAGATGTAGTGGGTCTTAATAAAAACTCTTCTAAGTCTCTTTTAGGGCAAGGAAACTATTTAGAACCTTAACTGACACTCAAACATGTTTCCTAATACTTCTAAACTCAAAAGAAGCTCACTATCAAACCATCAATAATATAAACTATTCAATCCAAAACAACTAAATAACATATTGTTTAGCTAGGGTTTTATGACCATTTAACATATGAAGACACTCACAATCTAAACAACATTTTAGTGTATAAACTATCTTTATAACCATGCAATAATTCCTTCATGCCAACCATAACACAAGCAACAATATAAAGCCTAAGCCTACTTACAATATGACATTCATAAGACTTCAAAACCTTAATATGTAACACCCCTCGCCCAACCTGATTGTCGGGTCTGAGCTACGGAATGTTACATTCGTTGCCGGAGCAACTATAGTCAATCAGGCACTTACAAACATTTATACATATAATCAAGTGTTAATCAAACTCAAATTATGATAAACAATCATTTTCGGGTCTTAAACGAACTTAAGCTCTTTTACCAACCTGAGCACGAAACATGACCAAACTATAATGTTTTAGAAGTTCAAAGCTAACGTCATGACGTCACCTCTTCCACAACGTAACGTCGCCAAATAGTATGTCACGTCACAACCTCAAGCCACTCTATGTTGTGACATCACTTACTGTTGGCCGACGTTGCGACAAGAAAGGTTGATCACCAAAATGCGACCCCTATTTTTGGAAAATATGTACCATTTGGTACCTATTACATACCCTCCAACCAAACTTTTCAATATATACACCAAATACCATTTTCACTTGGTTAAAAAACATACCAAAACATGTATGTTTAACTTAGAGCAATGTCAATAAAACATTCAATCTAACTACCTATTCAATTTACCATTTCTTTTATATGCAATCCTTGGCATACCTAGATGACATATCCAAATTTATTAAGATCGTCAACTAAACAACATCAACCATAGCTAAACCTTACACATCTGTCACATACCATTTAACATACAATTTAACACTTGCCACAAACATCAAAAGTACCATACGAACAAGAAAGTGACCATTTCCTTAACACCTTAACTCTATATACATGCCACAATCTTAAAGCTAAATTAAACATATTACTGTTAAAACTAATTTAGATGCTTCAATTGAACCATGAATGCAAAAGAATGAACTAGTATCTCACCTCTCTTCCACTTCTTCATCTAATTCTCAAAGCTCCAACTTAAATTCACCTTCTCCTATAATTTAAATCATCCTTGAATAGGTAATGAAATCTAACAAGGCATGATCAATATTCTTATTTAAAATAATAATTTAATCATAAGAATTGAGAGGGAGTGACTTACAACAACGCAATGAGATTTCTTCCCAAGTCTCTTACAATTGAAAGCACGAGCGAAAGTTAGCTAAAATACTCATTTATCTCTCTCAATTAATCAATAGTGGAAATTCATACATTCCCACTAAATAGACAATAGTCGGGATCTCTTCTTACCATCAAATCTCTCATCCAATAGCCCATAATTTATCTTTAAATCTAATTTTAATTTTAATCGCAATTATTCTAATGTTAAAAACTAGTACAA
The DNA here is from genome assembly GCA_025698465.1 of Gossypium longicalyx. Lineage (NCBI taxonomy): Eukaryota > Viridiplantae > Streptophyta > Magnoliopsida > Malvales > Malvaceae > Gossypium > Gossypium longicalyx. Next base: position 659,955 of record CM046999.1, read on the forward strand.
TGTTTCTTTCTCTCTCCCACATATATTGATTTGAAAATTAAAAAAATAATACCTCGCGCTCCACACAAATTAGGAAAAAGATCTAGAAATTTCCTCTACCAACTTAGATCCAACGATGATGGATTGAGTTTATCCTAATGACGTGATTATCAACGGTTAAAGAAAAACTCCCCCACTAGGCTTTAATTAGTACTGGAAAAAATTACCATATAAAACCTTAATTACTCACACGTTTAGCCCCTTTCCTTATTAAATGATAATAATTTCTTATTTTTCAATAATTTATATTAAAAACCCCATACCTGACCCGATCACCAGGTCCGGAGCAACTATGATCATTTACCTTCATTTTATATTACTTGATGATTAAATCCAACTAAAACATACATTTAACACAATATATAATCATTTTCGGGTCTAATATGAACTTACAAAAGCTCAAATACTAACTTGAGGCCAAATAAGGATAAAATTATAAAAAATTCAAAATAGAGGGTTGACGAAGCAACCTCGAAAATTCCTCCTCACGACGTGACATGCTGACTTAGCCTCGCCGCGGCGACGAGGTTCCTCATCTTGCCATGGCCTAGAGCCCAACCCTCGTCGCAACAACATACGTTTGACGTCATGACGTCACATACTATTTTTGCAATTTCTAATTGGATAAAAACCTGCATCTTTCCAAACCTATACTAAACAATTCAATTCATAACCAGGCTTGATAGACAACATGCTCACATCAATTTAAGCATTCTAATATTGCATTCAACATTTTACAAATACCTAAATGTTATAAACTAATTACCTATTGCATATCATACAAAATCATGTGCAATTTTAACTATTTCATCAATATCACTAGCATTATAGCAAAACATACCAAATTTGAAACTATTTACAATTCATGTTCCATTCGCCATATTCAAATACCAATTTTTTTAAGCCAAAGTGCATATACACATAGTTATAAAACCAAAATTAACTCAACCTAGATACATGTCATACTTAAATCAAAACGAGATATACAAATGTTGTTGAGTCAAGGATCGCCCTCTGGATGTTAGAATCTACTTAATGATTGCTCGAAAATCTACTAAACCTGCTCACGGGGAAAACAAAATCATACACTGTGCAAATACACTTAATGGTAAATTTATGGTTCATAACCAAATACATAGCCACTCATATTTTTCATTTTACTCAATTTAGTCCCTATACTCGGGATACACATATTTCTCAATATTTAACATCGAATCAAAATCTAACTTCACATTCTTTCATTAGGGACCCTATACTTCCTATTTGTAACATAATTTCATTAAGGGCCTTATACTTCCTATCTATAACATAATTTCACAATAAATTTCAATTTATTCAATTTAGTCCCTAATGTTACAAAGTTGTCTAACAAGCTTGATTAGCTTTACAATTTAGTTCTTATCATGATCTAAGCTTATTAACTACCAAATTCAAGCCTAATTCATCAATTTCTCTACAATAGCAAATTGCTAAAAACTTAACAATTGAACATATTGATAGATGGGGTAGTTAAATCAAGTTCCCATAATAAAAAAAATCTATAGAAATCAAAGAAAAATAGCTTAGAGACTTCCTTGAAATAATGTTCGAATGTTTAACTAGGTTGAAGGTTTTCTTTCTTTTTTTTCTCTAATGGTGGATAGTGGTGGCTTGGAGAAGATGATGATCTTCTTTCATCTCTCCACTATCAACTTATATTTATAATTATATTAAGAAAGGATTAAGATAATAAATCGTGTTTATGTTTTAATTAACCTTATTTAATATAATTATAATTATATTAACTTAATGACTATCATCATCACCATCCACTATCTACTATTTAAAATTGGTTAATTAACCATTTTGTTCCTTTAGATAATTGCTATCTAGGTCCCCCAAGTATTTTCTAAATTAAAACTTAACAGTGATTGTATTTTTACAATTTAGTCCCTAAACTTTAATTAACTATTTTCTCGGTTAAATTACTTAACCGGAGTTCAATATATTTTCATAATAATTTCATAAAGGTTTATATTTTATCCCTACAGACTCGTTTAATGGAAATGTGATTCCAAAATTGTATTTTTCAACACCATTGAAAATCAAGTCGTTACAAAAGTAATTCTCTCAAATAGAAACTGGTAGAAATCACAATTCTTAGAAAAATAGAATTTATTCTTAGAAAATAAATTCTCATAACTTTCTGGCAGAATAAAAAATGTATGAAACTTAGGTGTTCAAACTTATGTGAATAACTCTACTAGTGTCATCTATTTATAGTGAGAGATAGGAGAATCTTGATTGAATAAGTATAACACAAATAATATTAATTTAATAGAAAACAATATTCTAATCCAACTAGAAGAGGGTGCGGCACACCCTAGAAAAAAACACTAAGGTTGCCGCCCCTCATATATAATATGAGGGGAATTGGGTCTCTCATATATTAGGTTAAATTATATGTGCTTATTGAACTGTTTGACCCAACATTTTATATTTAATCCAACCCAATATTTGTGTTCCATTCTCAAAATAAATATTATTTATTTATTAAATTTAATTTAATTAATTAATTTCCCAATTTAATAATTTTCTCAATCCAATTCTAATTTCATTAAAGAATGACAATTTTACCGTAAAAGAATCTATGAGAAATTATATAATTTCCATATTCAATGGATTCATAACGACTAATTAATTTAATTTCATTTTCAAACTTCAACTATTTGATTATAATTAATTAAATAATAATTTGAAAGCCTTAAATTAACTATTAAGGCATTTCTATACTTAGTGAGTAAACACACTCATTTGTGAATGCAACCCATTTCTCTCACTTCATCATTTTCATTAATTTCTGTTTATTTAGTTCTACATGCAATTTATTTCTGGTTTTAACGAGCTAGTAGAGGGATTGATTGGACATATATAATTAACGCTCAAATAATTTATAATTAAGTTCCAAGTTTCCATCTATTAATTATAAGTTTATTTAGTTACAAAGTCATTCCACTATAGTATCGTGACTAAGCTCATCCTAATTACATACCATTACGAAAGCTACCCAATAAGTGCTCATCCAATGACTTTTTGTGTTGCCCTCATAAGATATCTTTAATCTTTTTGAGATAAATTTGTTCTCCCAATATGACCTTGTTTTATCTCGTGGTAACCAATAGGACCTATTATCACGTTTACTTTTCATCTATCATGTAATACTGATGAAAGGATATTAGTTACGCATTACTTGGGTTATGAATTCTACTATTATGAATAAATCTAGATACTATAGAAGTTGTATACCCAAAGCACTAACTTTCAGTTCTTTATCTATTTGAACTTAGGGTTTTACCTACATCAAAATATATGAGTTATACATACACAGTCTGTCGTCCACTCAATATTAAGGTATGTCACACTATGAACGTCAAAAGTTAGTAAATCCATAAATGGATCTAAGATCTAATTTACTTAGGTCATGTCTGATGTACTGTTAGTCCAATCAGTCACATTTATGTCTCTATTTTCTAGAAATTATCCGTTCAAATGCTCAAGACAAAGCATCTCCCCAATTAGACTTGATAGGCGACATATCAGTCTTTCAATCATTAGCACATTTTCAATTAGACTAATGACCTGTCTATGTTCATCTACTAATACAAGTTGTCTTTCTATATTATGATCCTATCACATAATATCACTTAGTATTAGTTAAATGTTAGATAACCAATAAGTCAATATTTGCTTCAATTTTCATTTAATCATTGCATATTTACCTTAGTTTTGCCATAACATTTCATTTAATCATTTCGCCATAGCATTAACCCTACTTTATTAAAATAATTTGACCAACTTTTTACCTCAATCTGATCATGGTGGGAATGATGCTCACTTATCATTTTTAAGGGCTTATATAAAACTTTATTAGATGTATGAAATTTTTTTATTTCCTATTTTTTGGAAAACATTTTTCATTTTTAAATATTTATAAATAAAAATAAAAAAATATTTTTAATAATAAAAGTATGAAAGAAGATTTAATAATTTTTTTAGAGAATTAATGCATTCAATTTTTACTAATAATTTTTTTCAATAATAAAAAGTGAAATTATTTGATAATGGAGTTTTTAAAATTGGTTGTGAAATACATAATGTTGGTCCTAATAAAAATACATTTGATAAATTTGAAGGAATGTAAATTAATCAAATAATTTTAGTAATTTTCACATATTTTTATTTTAAAAATGTTAACCAAAATTACAAAAATCATTTCCATTAAAAAGAGAACTCTGAAACCAAACGGAATTCATTATTGGTTTGTTTTAAGTAAACCTACACTGACACAAGAAGGGTAGAACTAAGGAAGAGAATGGAGGAGAAAATTGCTTTCAAGAATCTACATAGCAGAGAGTATCAAGGTCACAAAAAGAAAGTAAGGTTTTTTTCTTTTGGATTCTTTTTCCTGTTTCTCTTTCTCTCCTAATTGAAGAATATTTTGATATCCTTTCTCAAAGGTGCATTCGGTAGCCTGGAATTGCACCGGCACCAAGCTTGCTTCCGGTTCCGTCGATCAAACCGCTCGAGTTTGGCATATTGAGCCTCACGGTCATGTAAGCTGTCACCCCTCTTTTTTTTAATTTTCTTCGTTTTTCATTGTTTCTTTCTCTTCTGGGTATTTTGAATGTCGCTTTTTTATTACAGCACAAATAATGAATTGGGATTTGATTCAAGATGCGTCTTCGTGCACTCGTTCTCATGGGCATCCTTTTGCTTAGGCTTTTAGGATACTCAAAATAAATCTTCTTATTTTTGGATATAAAAAATCTTGTTTCTGAGGTTGCTATGATTGCATTAGTATATTGATGAGAAATTTTGATGGAAAATACTAAAGATATCAACGATTGGACTATGATTTTTAAATGGAAAAAGTAAGAAGATAAAATCTCAAAATTCATTCAAGTAAAGTAACTGCTTTTAGGATACACATACAGTAATACAAGCAGTTTTTAGATACCTTGATAGCTGGCGTTTTTATTGTATCTTCTCCAAAAGCATGTTTCCCTTTGCACAATTTATCTGAAATTGATTTGGTTTGTGTCTTGAATGTTGGAAATTTAATAAATTTCCTGTTGTTAATAGTGATTTTCTCTAATGTCTGGTGCAGGGAAAGGCTAAAGATATCGAATTGAAAGGACACACTGATAGTGTGGATCAACTATGTTGGGACCCTAAACATGCTGATCTCATAGCAACTGCATCTGGTGATAAGACTGTTCGTCTATGGGATGCTCGAAGTAAGTGAATACTGTTTTATGTTATTGTTAGAAGATTGAAGAGGAACTACTATGGCTTGTACAGCCATGATTATTATGTTGAATACCATGAAATCTGCTTATAGGAGGTTAACTAAATAAATTGTTATGATGTCACTTAGTTGCTTAACCATCATATAATTATTTACCTTTGCTTACCTCGGGTTTTGCAGGCGGAAAGTGCTCCCAGCAAGCAGAACTTAGTGGGGAGAATATAAACATCACGTATAAACCAGATGGGACACACATAGCTGTTGGTAATAGGGTATGCTTTATTGTCTTATGTCACTTTGTGCACTTCAACACATCTCTGACTTGGAATCTTTTACATGCATTTGTTTTGGCATTGTTCCATCACGATAATAAAAATTAGTTTATCATTGATACTATGTTCTATTTCTCTCAAGGATGATGAATTAACAATACTGGATGTTCGAAAATTTAAGCCAATTCACAGACGCAAGTTCAGTTATGAGGTATTGTTCAGTTCATACTAATTTGCTTTCCTCTCCTTTGTTATTTGATCAACTTTGAAGATGTTAACTTTGGAAAACACATTCGTACTTGCATTTGAGGCCTAGTTTCCAAGGTTTAGTTTATACATAAAACACAAACTTGAGTATATAAAGTACCAAGCACATTTAAGCGTGCAATCTATTCATTTAATACATAATTGTCATTACAAATTGGAACTAATGGCCATTATAAATTACCAACATTTTTACCCTTTTCTCAGTTAACTCTTTGGAAGTAATGACTAATCATGGGATGCTAGAAATTGTTACTTAAGCCGTATATGATTAAACAGATGAATAAAATTTCTTTCTCCAGGTAAATGAAATTGCTTGGAACATGACAGGAGATATGTTCTTTTTGACGACTGGAAATGGTTAGAACAATTTCTTTGTTAGCAATTATGCTTCTCTCTTTGATTCAAAAATGGTTTATTATAGGTAAAAGTATCATGGAGGCCTCTTTACTAGAAGTCAGATTGCATTTTGGCCCCTATACTCGAAAGATGAGCAAATTAGTTCTTGTATCTTAGATCAAAGAGCAAACTGATCTTTTTGTTAAAAAATTCATCTATTTTTACTGCTAAAAACTTGTCCTTGTACATTAGATGAGGTACACGTGGCATGCCTCATGTAAATATCTAATTACTTTGTTAGCCATGCCGATTTTCAACAGTGCAAAGGGATGAAATTTTGAACAGGAAGGACCGATTTGCTCTTTGATCTAACATATAGGGACTATTTTACCCTTTTCTGAGTAGTGGGGGCAAAAGGCAATTTGACTCCTGGTATAGAGACCTTGATGGTACTTTTACCTTTATTATTACTCCTTAGTTAATAGGATGTTTATGTTCTATATGTTAAATGTTCTTCTCAGGTACTGTTGAAGTACTTGCTTACCCATTACTTAGACCAGTTGACACCCTCATGGCACATACTGCTGGTTGCTACTGTATTGCAATTGATCCAACAGGAAGGTTTGGTTTAACTCTGTCTTGATATTATTGGTTTACCAGCCTTATATCTATATGCATCTATCATGTAATGTATGTATTTAATCTTTTTATATTTTTCATACATCCAAAGGTTATTTTTTGTTTCTTGAATACGAGGTAACCATCAATGAAGTTTCCTTTTCCATTAGATGATAAAATCCATTACTCTTCTATGGTAGATACTTTGCTGTTGGAAGTGCCGATTCCTTAGTCAGCCTTTGGGATATATCGGAGATGCTTTGTGTGCGAACATTTACTAAGCTTGAGTAAGTTTCACCTGAATACATGCTTTTTATTAACTTTTGTCATATTTCTCATGGGCATGAAATGACCATTTGCATTCCGTGCAGGTGGCCTGTCCGGACAATAAGCTTCAATTATACAGGAGATTATATTGCCTCTGCCAGTGAAGATCTATTTATTGATATAGTATGTATTGGTTGAACTTCCTTATCTGTAAAACAGTTAATAAAAAAACTATCGTATTCATGTTTCTGCTGTTGTCTGAAACAGTCCAATGTTCATACGGGACGAACCGTGCATCAAATTCCTTGTCGAGCTGCCATGAATAGTGTGGAATGGAATCCAAAATACAATTTACTTGCTTATGCCGGTGATGACAAGAACAAATATTCAGCCGATGAAGGTGTGTTTCGGATATTCGGCTTCGAAAGCAGTTAGTTAATGAGGTAATCCTTTTAGTTCTAGTTGACTATTTATTGTTTTCTCTGCAAAACCAACTGTTCTTGTGTATCCATGGATTTCTAATACTTGATTATGGTTTTTTTAATCCAATAAACCAATTTGAATTTCCTTCTTGCTGTTTATCTTCTAGCACATTGTGTGTGTGGCACATTGCTATTTGCTAATGATCAATTCCAACAAGTAATTTGAAATGAATTTATCAAATCTCTGTCAGTTCCACCTTGAACTTGTTCAATCTGAGTTAATTTGAATCCAAATATCGAGAGCAATTTCGATATTTTAATCCAAAAGAAATCTTTCCTGTCTCTTTCGATTTTGAAATTGAGCAAATTAGTACTTTTAAAAAAAGTTGGAGCAATTTATAATCCTTGTTCATTTCGAAAATAAGGATAAATCGCCAAGTATATGATTTTGATTGGTATAATAATAAATTTAGCCTTTAAAGTTTTCATATTCTGTTAATTTGGTCTTAATAAATTTGTTACTGCCTCATTTATCTCCAATTTTCTAAGGAGGGAGTAATTCAAAATTGAGAGAAACTGGGGAATTGCTTTTAGCAATCCAGAGTGATGGGAACTCAAGTCCACTTAGAAATCGAACCCAAATAGATGAGTGTACTACAAAAGGAGTGGGGATGGGCGTACAAGTTGATTTAAGAAATAATAAAAGAATGAAAGAATTTTATTATTTGAGTTGAATCGAAAGAACTTGTTGTACAACTAAAATTGAGCACACAAGTGGTGTCGCCATTGAAGATCTCAGAAAAGCAAAGCATCTCTTAGATAGTACAATACGAGATCTCAGGTCGCCTCCGTATGAGCGGCAGACGACGGCTTCTTTTATCTGTTGGTGATGTAAAAGGTTTATCGGACCAAGATGCTTCATCCCCAATCAAATATCTCCATTAGCATCCTCCATCCAATCATCTATATAAAACAAATCAATCAGAAGCCAATGATAAATAAAAAAGTTGAAACAAATTTAATATCTTACCTTATCAGAATCCACAGAGCATGAACTTGCAGAATGGGAAAACCAAAGCCGAGATACAAACAATAACAATAGTAACCAAATACTGAGAACACCATGTTAATGGCTTCCATTTAATTTCAACACTGGAACTCTTCATCCTCTTCCCAATATGAGGCTCTTTTGATAAATCAAAGCTTTCACCTTTCATCCTCAATTCTTGAATACACCTAGTAAGAGCTCGGTTATCATTTCGTTCCCTCTGCAATTGCTTCCCTACTTTCCAATACCTACAAAGCTTAACCTGAACCAAAAACACAAACACAAGTGAAGTCGAAAGCGAAACAATGGATGGTATCCACCATTTCTTACAAGTATGGTGTTGTCTAACACCAACGGATGATGTAAACAAGACGTTGAAGAATAAGCCATGGAAGACAAGGAAGAAACAAGAGAGTTGGAAGATTTGTGTTTTGATGGAATCTAGTCTTGATGCTTTAACTGCAATTTTACGATTGAAAAGATCTTCTTCTCTTTGCCATAATTTGAGAAGTAAAAGATGGCCCGGACTTTGAGAGATTTCCATCAATGGATGGTTTTGGATTGCAGTGATTGTGGTTAAAGCAGATGAGAGCTTGTGTTGATGTTCTTCATCTACTGGGATTTCTACAATGTGGGTACTTGCCATTTCAGCCATCACTCAAACAACAACAACAACAATAATAAATTAAAAAAATAAGAAACAAAATTTTTTTAAAATACTGATAAAACAGAGAGAGATTGGCAGATGAGATGAGATGAGATGAGATGAGATGAGAATGGGTATTGTTGTGGGAAATGAGGAGAGTTTCTGATATTTAAACGCATGGCATTCGGTAACGGTAATATTTTGGAATCCCCCAACGGTCGGATTCTCTTCTTCTGTTTAGGCCGTACTTGAAACAAAAGCCCAATTTTATAAGAGAGAGCAAGGCCCAATATCCTAACTGAAACAGCTGAAATATTTTCTTGTGGGCCACTTCTAGTTTCTTTTTTATTTTTTATCAATAATTGTTGTGAGGGGACAGTCAATGGGCTAGCAGGGTCCGTCCGGCCTTCATTTACAATTTTAAATTACTAAAATTAAAATTGTACTTTAGTTTCCTTAAAAATAATAAAAATTTAATTTAATTCTTAAAAAATTATAAAGATATATGCTATTTAATTTCGACTCCCGTAAAAGAATTTTCTGATTTCACCCCTGATTGTTGTATAACTCGTTTTTTCAAGTCAAAGTATTTAGGATTTTTAATAATAATTACTCAATTAAAATTTTAATTTTCTATAAATTAAATTATTTTAAAATATAATTATCCTTTTAAGAAAATTATTTTTTTACCTAGAAATGGCATAAATTCTAGTTGTTCTAAAACTAAAACTTTTTCTTTTTCTTCTTCAAAGTGAATTAGAATCTAACTCCCACAGAGCTAAATCTAAGCTGTTTTATGTTTTTAAATTTAATTTTAGAATTTTGTATTTAATCTACTTAACTTTTGACCTCACAACTTAAACTAGGATAGATTAAGAGTTGCTCAATAAACTATCTTTTCGACTTCATCTACCTAAATTACTTCTTAAGGTCATCAATTCCAGAGTTTGATTGCACTTAGCCCAATCTAACTTATTTCAAGCTTCTTTGTTTAGTACTATATTTTATAGAAAAAATAGTATAAAAATATCTGGAAAAAAAACTAAATTATTCATTCATCTAAAATAAATTATTGAATAATATTTTTAATATTTTATTATCAATTTTAACAATATATGAAGAAATCTAATGTTTAGCTCATAATAAATAACTTTTTTTTATTCAACCAAATCAAAACATCTTCCTTTAAAAATATTAAAATTTCTATTTTTATATATAATATTTTACAATTACACTTAAATTTTGAAGTGAATAACAATAATTTTATTATTTAGGTTTTTTAATATTTTAATTTCATATTAAATTATTTAGACTACAACAGTTAACCTTAGTTATTACTAATTATTATTTAATGATTTTTTTTGTTACTGTTAGTATCGTGCTTCCATATTTTAAATTTGGTAATTTCATTTTGGATATTGATATGTCTACAAGGTAACATACTTTTTTGACCTCATCGTGACAATAGGATTTCTTGTCGCGTCATGAACATATTATTTTGGTAAAAATGAAACAAATGGTACAAGTTTCAATACTTCCAACTAACCTATTCAATGTACTCAATAAATCACCAATTTGACTTGAACCTATCCATAGTAAAGGCATACCAAAACAATCAATTAACCATTTCCATTCAAACCATTCAAAATAAGTTGAGTTTAACATAAAACATACCAATTCAACTCATTCGTTTGTACACCATCCAGCCAACCAACTAGCCATTCAATATCATCATCTTATCTATGTTATTCCATGTTCAAACAGGCTATTTTAATCATTAAACACCACTCAAACACATTCATCAAAACAAACCATTTCAACTAGGCTTTAACATTGCCAAAATCTAGGTTTCAAGCTATGTCCAACATTTAAAGTAAACCTAAATGCCACAATTCGGGACTTAAAACAATCGAAAAACTACCGATTCGAAAATTGGATAGTGTGAGCTTCAAGACAATCCACTTGACACGTTCTGTAAAATGGCAAACTGTAAGGGAAGAGAAAAACAACGGGGTAAACATATTAAATGCTTAGTAAGTTCATAGGCATTTAAACCGAACTTACCTTAGCTTTCTATTACATACATAAAACTACCAATATGCTGATAGAGTTGGGCTAGTTATGACAATTCACAACATCAAACAAGGTGAGTTTAGTATATAATCAAGTTCATATGGCAACAATTAACATGTATCAACCCAATTCACTTTACAATCAACATTTCAATACCATACTCATATTCAATTCACATCCATCCCCTTGAACATTAATCGCTTATCATTCATTTTAATAATTCCATTTTACAATCACCAATTAGCTAGATGAACTCTAATAAACAACCTCGAATACACGAGTAACTACACCACATCAGGTTGCTTGTCTGAGCAGTAACTACACCACACCAGGGCCTCGGTAGAGACATTCAATACTTAATGATCCGCTACAAATGTTGGATCTTGATAAATTCTGTAATGATCTCCGTACAATTACATATCTCATACAAGTGCGCATATAACCTTATCGGCATGTCAATTATATCCTAACCTTTACTAAATTCACCCAAGCATCAAAATCACATATAATCAATATTTTACAATTTAGTTCATCTCTCACCTTATATACTATTTGCCACAATTCAACCACATTCAAACATACAAACACAATACAATTATATAAAAATTTAAACATATTAATACCATATGAACTTACTTGGAAAAATCAGCAATTAAGTTAGAACTTCAAAGACTATTCGTCAATTTTGGCTTTTCCCCGATTATCTCTGATTTTTTTTTATCTAAACAATTATTTTTAAACAATTTATCAATACCAAATATTTTATATCATCTTATGATATGTATAAATCAATTTAATTTATTTTTTCGAATTCCCTTAAAATTTTATATTTTATTCAATTTAGCCCCTAAAATTGAAATCAATTTTGAGTTCGGTTTCAAAACCAATCTCAATCACATTCTTTTATGACCCTCTACTTTCTATTATTATAGAAATTTCAAATCAATTATACAATTGATGCACTTTAGTCCTTTTTAACAAAATTAACAATTAAACCTTACAATCAAATCCTTTTTCACATATAAGCTAAAAATCTATCAGTTTAATACCAATTTCTTCAAGAAATCAATTATGAAAACTTTCAAAAATTTTACAAATTGGTACATGGACTAGCTAAATCAAGCTCTAATGACCTAAAAAACATAAAAAAATATAAGAAAATGACTTAAAAAATTTACCTAATTAAGAAACGAATGTACAAAACTTCACAAGGTTTCTTATTCACGTTTTCTTCTTTGGGTTCGGTGGATGGATGGAGAAGATCAGTCTTCTTTCATTCCACCAAAATTTTACTTTTATACCTAATTAATCATGTTTAATTTTAATTAACTTTAATTATTAACTTAATAATCACATGTTAATGTTATAATCCACCAACATATATTAAAATTGGTTTAATTATCATTTTAAACTTTTGACTAATTTCAATTTAGATCCCTAAACCTTTGGCCAATTAAAAATATATAGTATAAGCTTTTACAATTTAGTCATTATATATTAATTAACTATCAATTCAGCAAAATTACTAGACCAAATTTTAATATATTTCTATACTATCATTGTAAATATTAATTACAGACTTAAATTACGAAAATATAATTCCAAAATTACCATTTTCGACATCACTAAAAATTGAGTTGTTAAAAAAATTAATGAAGTTAAATTGGATTAGACCTTTAGTGAGTAGTTGGTTCACCAAATCCTAGCAAAAAGTAGTACACCATTTATCCTTTAGAATTAGAAAACAACAAAACAGTGTGTGTGGAGTCGGCGTAAGAGCTGAGTAAGCAAACCAAAAGCTTGCTATTACTCCACCTCTCTTTTTTTCTTCTTTGGTTAAATTCTTTGGTGAGCTCCTATACTTTTACGTTTAGTACCAAATTAGTCCCCTCTACCATAAAAACTAAACAATTCAATCTTGATAGCATTACAAAAAAGAAATCCGGTTGACCGTTGAAAATTTACAAGCTACCATGTTTTAAAGTATTATGTATAATAGTCAACAACTTTATAATTCGAATCTAATCATGTTTGGATAAGGGGTGAAGCTAAAACAAATTTTTAAGGGGCCGAATGAAATTTTAATTCCTTATAGTTTATATCTTTATAATTTTTAAAAGATTAAATTAAATTTTTATAATTTTAAGGGGTCAAAGTGTAATTTTACATTTACTAATATAAAATTTTAAAAAAAATTAAAGGACCTAAATAATAATTTTCTATTTTAAGAGGGCCTGGCCCCTCCAGCCCCCTAGATTCGCCTCTAGTTTAGATCAGAAGTGATATTTAGATAAAACTTTCTCAATAATATCGTAAAAAATTGTTGAATTTTGTATAATTTTTTACTCAATTCAAAATTTCGATAAAATAATTCTAAACTTAATTTTATAACAAAAAGTAATTAATCTATACTATATATTAAATATAATGTGAATAAACTCAATTAAGAAATTATTTAGAAAAATAAAATTACCTTTTTTATTAACTCATTTATTCTATTTTTTTTATTTTTAAAAACTATTTGTAGAAAACTGTTAATGCAATTATTTATTTTAAAATATTTATTTTAATACAATCAATTTAAAATGATATTAAAATGATGTAAAGTCAAATTATTCAATGGACTAATGGATGCCACGTCCACTAAACGAACTTGAGTTGGGAAATAGACAGACAAAAGGTCCCTCCCTCTATTTCCCCCAATCACATGTACAATGATTGTGACCTGTAAAAGTCTAGTCTATATTTTAGCTCGATCTAAATTTAGCCCGACCCATCCATAAGTATATTTATTTAGGGATTTACATTAAATTAGTCTTTTTATTATTAAATGAATTAATTTAGTTTACGTATTATTAAAAAGAGTTAAATAAGGTCTATTATGTAAAAAAAATGCCATTGAATGTTTATCAGAGTTGATATTTTTAAAGTTTTTATGGTTTTATGAATAAATTTTTTTTGTTTAGAATTGATATACAATTGAATAAATAATTTTCAATTTTGGACTTATTTGATTCTTTTTAATAGTATAGAGACTAAATTGATACAGTATCTATAATACAGGAATCTCTCATATAGAGACTAAATTAATCTATTCAGTAATAGGTCTAGGCTTTATACCAAAAAGAGCATATATGATTAAAACTTATAACGAGATTGTTCAAAAAAATACAATAATAAAAATATATTTCAAAATTATTATCCATCTACTTAATATTTAATTAATATATTTATTACAAAATTGTTTTAAAAATAAATCATCTCAAAGTGAAATAAAATTATAATTAAAAAGAACTCAAAGAACAAATATAATTGATTTGTTTGTAATTTCTATGAAATTAAAAGTAACAAAAAGTAACTTCCAAATAAAATAAAAAAAATAAAAGCATAATATTAAATTAAAAAAAGTAATAAAAATATTAATGCATAAGTAATTAAAAAATAATAATTTTATATATAAAAAAATTTATACATAAAAACAAATAAAATATATAATTAAAATTAAAATTTATAAATAAGCTATTTTTTTATGTTTTTGCTTGCATTATAGGACTAAGATGAAGGAAAAATAATTATATATTTATTTATAAAATAACTAATAAATAAAAATATCTAAAATAGAATAATAAAATTTAAAATTTATAAATAAACTAATTAATTTTTTTGCGAAATTTGTAAATAGCCCTTATTAAGTCGTAATTTCTAAATTATCCCTATGAATTTTTGTACTACCTAAAATACCCCTATTAACTCCTACGGCTCCCTTTAAGAGTTGATTTTATATAATATATAGATTTAAAGGATGGGGATGTTAACACTAAAATTCGAACATCAACTTTAAAATGTCAATAAAGAACTTTAACCACTTTTTTCTTTGAGTTACTTGCATTTTCTACGTAATCATTGAACTTAATTCATCGAGACAAAAAGTAAATCAGAATGGTAATTTTAGTCTACTATTGAAACGATATTAAAATAGATTAAATCAAAATTAAATTAAACATTATGATTGCCAACACATATTAGGTATAATAGAACGACACATTGCATTTTTAAAAGAGAATGCAAGTTCGAAGCTTAGAAACAATATTATTGGGAAGACAACCACAAATTCTAAACATGAACAGTAAAATAAGCATGAAAAATATAAAAAAAACTAAAATTAAAATATTTTTTTTTATTTTTTTATTTTCTCTAATTATTTAATTACTAGATTTAATTTAACAAAGGCTAGAGTAAAATTGTGATTGAACTTGAAATAAAATCAAGCTATTCAAGTTCCATTCAATTAAATTCATTTATAAAATTTATATACAATATTAAAAGTAAAATCAAAGTTTCAAAAATTAGATGGATGATTAAATTAGTCAAATCATTGATTCGTCGGTCCAATTAGTCCATCCAATTCAATTAAATAAATCATTAAAAATAAAAAAATTCAGTTCGAACAATTTAACTGCGCAACGCAACAAGTTTTTAGCCATATTCAATCGGTCTTTATTGGTTACTGAGTCAATAAATTTAATGCTTTTCTCCTTGTTGATATTTCAAATGATTCTCAATCCAACCGGTCTAGGTGATTTCGAATGACCATGCATAAAATAGTAATTTATTAAAATATTAGAAATAAATAATATAAATAATATTATTTTTTCTAAGTTGGAATCAAATAATTTGTATACAAACATAAAATATCTTATTTGCACCCTAGGCTTGGGTAGGGGCAGCAGCCTAATAAATTTGATGTAAAACGGTACACAATTTGACGGCCCAATTGAAAAAAATCTGTGCGTGTACACAACACAAAACAAAAGAAAAGCTGAAAGTCAGAAATGGAAAAACATTAAAACATATAAAACCATCTATCAGCATCATCCTCGACCTCGTCTTCATTCGTCAGCCCCTCCCTTCCCCCTCCCCAAGAAATCAAATCAATTTCTTTTTAATCAAGAAAAAAACTGAAATAAAAACACAAACCAACCCCCCTCTCCCCTTCAACTCTTCTACATAAGATTACTCTTTCAAGCTTTTCCATATTCATTTCTACTCTGTTTTTCATTTTAATTTCATTTCTCTTTCCCCATTTCTTTCTTTTCTTTTTGTTTGGATCAGAATTCATAGTTTTCCTAAAGCTAAACAAAAACCCAGAATTTTTTATATATAAATATATAGCTTTAGTCTTGGTTTTCAGACTTAGGAGGATTTAGATATGCATCTCTACAATGCATGGTTGCCCCCACCTGTTGCCGAAGAGACCAAGAAGGAGAAAGAATCTTTTTCTCGGGTGGTTTCTTCTCTCAAGGACCTTTATCGACCCGATGACCCGGATTCCGTTTACTCCACTCTCAAATGGATCTCTGTCATCGACCTGTAACCCTCTAATTTCTCTCTCTCTCTCTCCTCTACTTGTTTTTTTTTTTCAGTTTTGATTTTGCTATTGGTTGAATTTCTGTTCAATAATGGCTCCTAGAATATCTTTTTTTTTCCCCCTGTGATTTTAACTACCCAATATATAGATAGTTAAGTTAATTTTTATGTGTTTTTGACTGATCATTGAGTTTTTATCGAGGTTAAGAGTAAGGATTGCAGTTATGCGGGCATTCAATCTTAGATTTTTTTTAGTCTATACCTTCAATGTAGAGTTTTTAGTATTGAGAGTTGGAGTGGGAGGGTGTTACTATATTTATGGGTCCTGAACCAACCATGACCTCTATTTTAGTCTGTCTCATAATCCTTTACCCTGATTGAGAAGCCTTATAATCACATGTGCAGTTGGAACCATGTCGAATGCCTCCAATATGGCTGGCATTGCACATGGAAAACCTGAAATCAATTATAGACTGAGCTCTTCCCTTTTCCAAAGTCAATTTTCTTTCAAGTGCATCCTAAATTAGAATAGAGTTTAGATATAGGTGGTTGACTGTGTATGGCTCATACTACGAGTGCTGAATTTGCTTTATGCTACTTTGACGTATTCCCTTGCATGCCTGACCTGTCAGCATTAGAGATTTTGATATTCACTTCATAAGATGACATTGGGCAGCATAGACACCAATGCTTGAGCATCTATGCAATCAATAAAGCCTTGACTAAGTTGCTTTCACAAGTGAAGTGACACCTCTATATCATTGTAAATAAATGAAGCATATAAAAGAATACATGGGATTTAGATACTTCTAAATATTTTTATTTGATACACTTTCACGCATTCAATTACAAGACATGCTCATTCCTATAGGTAGGTGACTGTTTTTTCTTCCACTTATTATATTTCTTTTCAACTATTTTTTTCTCTTTCATCATTACACCAACTTAGCAGGTGTGCCAAAATTTAGTCTTGATAGTGCTATTTATTTTTAAGAAGTGTTCAGGCATTGCTTTTAGGGATATCTGAATGCTATAAGGAGATGTTCATAGCTATTACAGGGAAATCATTTTCATGTCTAGTCTTGGTTGGACCATCCTATTTTTTCTGTACATAATTCATGAAGTACTTTCCTTCAAATAAAAAATTCTTACAGGAGGCATCTATGGCATTTTTGGAGCATTCAAGTTATGTGAATATTTTAGTTATAATGCTTGCACACACCTTGATTATCTGTCAATAGTTGTTTAAGACTTTAAGTCTAGTTTCTTGAGTACTTGGTCATATGTCCTGTCCGTTTTTAGTGTTACATTCATGGTTATAGTTTTGGCAACAGTCAGATTGGCACATATAGACACTCTACTCCTGGCTTTTGGCTGTAAATCTAATCTTTTTTTTTTTTTTCATGTGTTAAATGATGCCTCTATGATTATTATTCTTGTCTACCATAGATATCAGTACTACGATTGTGAATTTATGCAAGTTACGACTTTGTCATTTTATGAAGAGAGTATAACTTGCATGGATTTTATTTTGACCGACTAAATCTTTTCATAAATGTTTGTTTTGTTTTTATCTCTTGTTTGTTGCATGGTCATGCTTGTTCTCTTTGTTAGTCCATGATAAGTCATAACCTGTCATGAGTGCATCTGAATCACTTTCAGCAAATTAGGTGTAAGTGTACTATGGTGTAAGTGTACTATGTAATGTGCACCATACCTTGAGAGTAAGAGATGATTACAGGGCTTTGGATCTGACTTATTAGTTATTGCTTTGCAGTTTTATAAAGGCCAAAAGTGATATATCTTTGGAGGACGTAGTTTCAGTTGTTCAGATTGGCTTAGAATTATTCCACAAATCACAGAGCAAGCTTTATGTGCAGGTAATACATTGGATACTAGAAAGAATAATCTTTTTATTTGTTCTTCTATCATTCGTTTTCATTTTCTAATTGATTGTTCCTTGTAACATATTAGGTTAGATGGGGAAATATCTTAGTCAGATTGCTTAATAAGTATCGAAAGAAATTGTCCTTGAAAGTTCAGTGGCATCCTTTGTATGATACTCTTATTCATACGCATTTCACAAGGTTAGTTATTCAACGTGTGCTTATAATGCATGGCAGTTGTATTTTTGAAGCCATATTATTGGTCGATGATTGGTTAATAAAACTTTTCCCCCTCACTCTTTTTGGTTCATGGTATGATTTGGACTGAAGTCCTTAACTATCGTGATGGGCATGCCTTAAGGGTTCTCAGTTTAAATGGGCATGCCTTTAGGGTTCTCAATTTAAACTTTTATGATGTGAAGTCTTAAACTTAAGTCTTTAAGAGGAAAGGATTTTATAAGCATATTTTCGTAAATCATCTCTATGTGAATTTCAGCTCTATAATGTATCCTTTCTTGACCTCTTAATGTCCCTTCTATATGCTGCTTGTCCTTTGATTATGTATATTTTTCAGGAATACAGGTCCAGAGGGATGGAGATTGAGACAGCGGCATTTTGAGATGGTCACTTCCCTTGTTCGATCGTGCCGGCGGTTCTTTCCAGCTGGTTCTGCATCTGAAATTTGGTCAGAGTTTAGGCAAGTGCTCTGTGGTTTCCTCAATCAATTTTAGATACATTTTGATTCTCTATAAACTTGTACAATTTTCTGTTTTCTAAATTGGTGTCGAACTGTCTCAAGGAAATTAGTTGCTGTTCCATCTGATTCAGACATACATAAATTCTTCCGTTTTACTGTTTGTTGGAATGAAAATGAAATTAGTAACCGTGTTTGTTTTTTTGTTAATGGAGTTCTATTTTCTTAGAAACAAAAAATTGAAATCCTTTATAATACTATTTTGATGCTAGTTGTTGGCTAGCCAATAAGAAATCAAAGTTGTCATTGAGGTCTTTGCATAGGGACCTTATTGATCTCTTCCTTTCATAATCATGGTTCTCACAAAAACTCTAGGTTTGGTAATTATTGCTAAGATATTTTAAATGCTCCATTAAATATCCAATTCTTTTTTATAATGTATTCTCAGATCTCTTTTGGAAAATCCATGGCACAATGCTACCTTTGAAGGAGCTGGATTTCTGAGACTGTTCCTTCCTACAAATGCAGACAATCAAGATTTCTTCTCAGAGTAAGGATAACATATATTTGGGAACTGTCATGGTGTTGTTTTCGCCTGGGTGCCTTGAGAAAGCTAATTTCTAATCTTGTGGTTTGGCAGTACTTGGATTAGAGAGTGTATGGAGCTCTGGGACTCAATCCCAAATTGTCAATTCTGGAACAGTCAATGGACTGCTATTGTGGCTCGTGTAGTGAAGAATTGCAAATTTATCAACTGGGAATGTTTCTTACCTACGCTATTTACTAGATTTTTGAACATGTTTGAGGTGAGTGTATATGTCAAGTGTCATTGATCCTTATTATTGTTGGTTTGAAAGAAGTAATCCTTCAGATTCAAATAGCTGAATTTGCTTAAACTCCTAAATACAAGCACCCTTGCTGAAGAGTGAGTGATATAAAAAATTCATTCTTCAGGAGCTATTTAACAGAGAAAATGTTTAATACTCAGCTTAGCTTTCTATAATTAAGGCTTCTATATGCTTTTCCTTGCTTATGCTGGTTCTTTTTTGCCCCTTTTTTCTCTCAAATATTCTTTCCTGCTTTTTTTTTTTTTTTGGGTTCTGTTGCATTTTATCGCATGTTTCAGTTTCAATCAGCTTTGTCGTTATTCTTTCGTCTCTTCCTTTCCTCAATTCTTCTTTCCCTCTAGCTTTTTGGTTCTCTTCGAGTTGATTGTATGTTTTAGTTTCAATCAGCCTTGTTGTTATGCTTAATTTTTATACGTTAAATTTGTCATTGCCTCTCTGGTCATTTCAGGTTCCTGTGGCAAGTGGAAGTGGATCTTATCCTTTTTCTGTGGACGTACCCAGAAACACAAGGTTCTTGTTCTCCAATAAGACAGTCACTCCTGCAAAGGCCATTGCAAAATCAGTTGTAAGATGAAAAATCCATGGCCTGTGTTTTCAGGAATTTCAAATTGATGCTCATTTATCGTTCCTTGTATAATTTTTTATACTCAATTTTGAAAATAATATTACAGGTGTATCTATTAAAGCCTAGTAGTGTGGCCCAAGAGCACTTTGAGAAATTGGTCAACCTCTTGGAACAGTTAGTTTACCAACATTTTTAAATGCTTTAGTTCTGCTTTTAAGTTATATATTCTACTCAATTGGTTCTATTTATTGCTTCTCATTTTTGTTTTTTATTTGTTTTCTTTGCAGATATTACCATCCCTCTAATGGTGGTAGGTGGACATATTCCTTGGAGCGGTTTTTGCTATATTTGGTGATTACATTCCAAAAGCGCTTACAGCATGAGCAGCAGTAAGAATCTTCTGACAACATTGTGTATGTCTTTTGTATTTGGAATGTGTTCCACTTATATGCTGCGATTTCAGGAGCACAGATAATGATATTCAGGCTGAGCTTTACTTAGGAAAACTAGAAAGGACTGCATTTGTTAATGTGCTGCTGAGGCTAATTGATCGTGGTCAGTATAGCAAAAACGAACATCTTTCTGAGACTGTTGCTACAGCAACATCAATCTTATCCTATGTGGAGCCCTCTTTGGTCCTTCCATTTTTGGCTTCTCGATTCCATATGGCCTTGGAGACGGTTAGTAATGTTATATGCATTTTTTGTATGATAGTGTCGTTAAGAGATTTTGTTGGTTCATTTATTGTTTGATATGTTTTAATCTTAGTAGTACATTGGTCTGACTAATATGATTCAGTTCTCGTTCCTTGTAAGTGTATGCTTTTTTCCTTGAGTTGACTTCATTTTGCCAACTTTGTGTTTACCAGCTGACTGCCACGCACCAGTTGAAAACTGCTGTGATGTCAGTAGCATTTGCTGGACGTTCTCTTTTTTTCACATCCCTATCAAGTAGTTCAGTTAAGTCAGCTGATCTTGAAGGTGGTGATGATACATTCATTGCTCTTCTCATGATTTCATTATCGAATGCGCTACTTGGTATGGATGCCAACGATCCTCCTAAAACCTTGGCAACTATGCAATTAATAGGCTCCATCTTTTCCAATGTAAGCTTCAAGCCCCGAATTCTTGCAACAAATTGGCTCATGTTTAATCTCTTTCTATTACTTATTTTTTTATTCTTTTAGTGCTTTTCTCTCTAATCCACTTATAATTTCAGATGGCTATGCTGGATGATAATATGGATGAGCTCTCATTCATGCCCATGATTCGCTTTTCTGAATGGCTAGATGAATTTTTTTGCCGCTTATTTTCGTTGCTTCTACATCTGGAACCTAGCAGTGTTCTGTAAGTTACAGTGCTATTTGGTCACTATGTTCAATTCAATTATTTTTGGAATAATTTTTTTTTCTGTTTTTGCAGGAATGAAGGCCTTCATTCGTCAGCAACATCAGGAACTTTTCTAGTTGAAGATGGTCCTTACTATTATTGCATGCTTGAAATCTTACTTGGAAGACTTTCAAAACAACTATATAACCAGGTTCCTTCTTTTTATTTCAAATCACAACGTCATGAATTTTGCCCTTTTTGGAATTTATTCCTGTTAACTTTTCCTTATAATTGGAACAGGCTCTAAAAAAAATCTCCAAGTTTGTTAGGACGAATATTCTTCCCGGGGCAATTGCAGAGGTTGGACTGCTTTGTTGTGCATGTGTTCATTCAAATCCAGAAGAGGCAGTTGTTCACCTTGTAGAACCAATTTTATCATCTGTTCTATCCTCTTTGAATGGGACACCTGTTACAGGATTTGGAGGAAGAGGAACTCTGGATACCTCCGCTTCAACGAAGGTGTTTTTTTTCCCAAGTGTTCTTGATAGTTTTGTTGCTATTCCATATTTTTAGAGTGGAAGTTGATATATATATTTTCCTTTGTAGGTTAAACCCACCCTTTCTCCAGCTCTTGAAACAGCAATTGATTATCAATTGAAAATATTATCGGTCGCCATCAGTTATGGAGGCTCAGCACTTCTCCGTTATAAGGATCAATTCAAGGAAGTGATTGTTTCTGCATTTGACTCCCCATCTTGGAAGGTTACCCCCCCCCTCCCTCTTTGAATAAGATGTTTTATGAACATGTTTTGTTTAGTTTTGCCACTCAGTTTTTATTTTAGGTTGTTTTTATGACTGACTTGTTTCCAAAATCAGGTAAATGGGGCTGGTGATCATCTTCTTCGCTCTCTGCTGGGAAGCCTGGTCCTTTATTATCCTATGGATCAGTACAAGTATTTAAAATTTTTATTTGCTCAAATAATTATGAATTGTCTTTTTAGTTTTCCAATTGCCTTGGAACAAAATAAAGGAGATTCTGGCTTTTAGGTGCACCTTCAATCACCCTGCTGCCGCTGCATTAGAGGAATGGATCAGTGCAAAAGATTATTCTGATGGAGCACTGAAGGGCCCTAGGTGGCATGTTCCGAGTGATGAAGAAGTTCAATTTGCTAATGAACTTTTGATTCTTCATTTTCAATCGGCTTTAGATGATCTTTTAAGAATATGCCAAACTAAGATCCACTCGGATCCAGGTAAACATAATCTTGTCGATTAGTATAGAAGACTGATATGTAAAATATTCAGGAAAATCTGTCTGGATAAGGGTGCTTATGTTTTTCATTTTTCATTTTTGGGGATCTTCATAAAATATTGATTTTCTTAAATTCATGGGTTAATTCATAGGGTAGAAAATGATAATATATATATTTTTGACATTTTCATGCAAATTTTCACAGGCAATGAGAAAGAGCACTTGAAAGTGACTCTTTTACGGATTGACTCTTGCTTGCAAGGTGTATTATCATGCTTGCCTGATTTCAGCCCACCTTCCAGGAATGGCACGATCCAGGACTCCTGTAATCCTTTTCTAATAGCTGGAGCTACAGGTGCAAGGGTTGGAAGCACTCAACTGCGAGAAAAGGCTGCTGAGGTTATACACAGAGCGAGCAAGTAATAGTCTAATTGCTTTGCATCTGAGCACTACTATCTAAGCAGCTATAGTTTCTGAATCTTCTTCTTTGCTGTGTCAACAGATACTTATTAGAGGAAAAGTCAGATGACAGCATTTTATTGATTCTCATTATACGTATCATGGATGCTCTTGGAAACTACGGTAATGGACAGTATTCATGGATGAAATGAATGTCAAAACTTATTGGCGATGCTAATAGTAATTAATAATTTGCTTCAATTGTTTTTCCCGTTCTGACCTGCATCTTCTTTCTCATAAATTTATATTCCAATCTGTTTCATATAGGAAGTTTGGAATATGATGAGTGGTCAAATCATAGGCAGGCTTGGAAGTTGGAATCTGCTGCCATCATAGAACCTCCAATAAATTTTATCGTGTCTTCACATTCTAAAGGAAAGAGAAGGTACAGTGTTCTATGTTGATGTTCCTTTTGACAATTGTACAATACTATAATGTTAAAGAGGATCATGTCATCTAAATTCTGAAGTGATTTGTGCATTACAGGCCTAGGTGGGCCATCATTGACAAGGCAGATATGCACAGCACTTGGAGATCATCGCAATCGTCTTATCATCTGTTTCGTACAAGTGGAAATTTCTCTCCACCAGACCATGTAATTCTGTTGATGGATGATCTTTTAAATCTTTCTTTGCATAACTATGAAAGCGTTCGCATGTAAGTCTTCTCATTTTAATCATTCTGTCATGTCATTTGAGGACCACTCACCTAGCATTTAACTTGAATCTTTTAAAATGTACAAGTACTATCAAGAGATGCAGACATGCGCATAACAAAAACTCAGTCTATACAATTATTTGAACATGTTATAAGATAAATAGTCTAGTACATTTGAACTTCACATGTGACAACTGTTATCATTTTATTGGTATATATATATATATATCAATAAACTATTATAATTTTATTGGTATATTGAAATTATACAGCTGAAGGCAATTTCACTTCTGCACATTTTAAGCTGTTAGGTGAGTAGATCTATGTCAACATATTTTTGGTCTTACCTGGCAATCACTCCTGCTTGTTTGTTAGGCTTGCTGGAAAATCTCTGTTGAAGATAATGAAGAGGTGGCCGTCTTTGATTTCGAAGTGTGTGCTCTCTCTGTGTGAGAATTTGAGGAAACCTAATTCACCTGAACATGCTGTCCTTGGTTCTTGTGCTGTGCTTTCTACACAGACAGTTCTCAAGCATTTGACAATGGTAATCATTCAGCATAAAGTGGGCTTAGTTATATTCTCAATACTGCTTTGCTTATAACCACTCTATTATTTCAGGATCCAAAAGCATTCTCCTCATTTCTCCTTGCTGTTCTATTAAGGTGACCTTGATTTCTTTGCTGGATGTACTTTAAACTGTACTTGAAGTTACATTAAAATATCATTGGCTTTATCCCTTTTTCCACGATTTTCAGCTCCCATCATGAATCACTGAAAGCCCAGAAAGCAATCAATGAGGTATAGTTTTGTCCTGTTGTCATGTTCTGGAGTTCACCTGTCAAATTTCTTGCTTATAGTTTCTCTGTTCTTCCAGCTTTTTGTCAAATACAATATCCACTTTGCGGGTGTTTCTAAAAGCATATTTAAGACAATGGACAATCATATGGATACCCCAGATTTTGCAGATTTGGTGTCTCAGATTGGTTCAATGAGTTTTGATTCTACAGGTTTGCATTGGCGGTAAGGATAACTGTTTGCCCAATTGATATGCTGTTATTTCTTAATAATTGTGGACATTTATGAAGGCTGCAATGCGTTTAAACTTTTATTATAAATTGCATGTGTGCATTATTTCATTTTACACTTCAGCATTATTTTCCTACCATACCTTGAAATAATGTGATATCAGACTAAGGGTCTTCTTTTGTTCTTTTTGGTGTTTAAATCTTTGGTTCCAGGTATAATCTGATGGCTAATAGAGTTTTGCTATTGTTGGCTATGGTGTGTCGCAGTGACCCACACATTTCACCAAAAATCATTTCTGAAACTGCCGGTGAGTGTTTTTCTCGGTCACAATGGAGTTTGTCTTAACTGCCAGTCAGTATTTGTCCCAATAATTTATCAGGAAATTTTCAAAAGTTTTTATCATCTTTTTTGCCTGCTTAGGTCACTTCCTAAAGAACTTGAAAAGTCAACTTCCTCAGACTAGAATACTTGCAATATCGGCTCTTAATACGCTATTAAAAGATTCACCTCATAAGATATCAGCTGATCAACCGGTTTTCTCTACGAATTCACAAGAAAGTGCTAAATCTGTCATTGAAGGAGCATTACATGAGATATTTCAGGAAGAGGGATTCTTTAATGAGACCTTAAATAGTTTGTCTCATGTCCATATAACTGATACGGATAGCGCATCTTCCAGGGGAAATCATGGAAATTCTTCTTTTCAGAGCTTGGCTGACAAATCAATCACCCGTTTTTATTTCGACTTTTCAGCTTCATGGCCACGTACTCCTAGTTGGATCTCTTTATTAGGAAGTGATACATTTTACTCAAACTTTGCCCGTATATTTAAGCGGTTAATACAAGAATGTGGGATGCCAGTTTTATTGGCTTTGAAAAGTACATTGGAGGAGTTTGTAAATTCCAAAGAGAGGTCTAAGCAGTGTGTTGCTGCTGAAGCATTTGCTGGAGTGTTACATTCTGATGTCAATGGTCTTTTAGAGGAATGGGATAGCTGGATGATGGTCCAGTTGCAGCACATTATTCTTGCTCAATCCGTTGAATCCATTCCTGAGTGGGCAGCTTGTATACGTTATGCAGTTACTGGGAAAGGAAAGCATGGAACACGAGTTCCCCTTCTGAGACAACAGATTTTGAATTGCTTGGTGACACCTTTACCTCCAGCTGTAACTACTACAGTAGTTGCAAAGCGCTATGCTTTTATTTCTGCTGCACTTATAGAACTATCCCCACAAAAAATGCCTGTACCTGAGATACAGCTGCACAGTAAACTTCTGGATGAGTTGCTGGGTAATATGTGCCACTCTTCAGCCCAAGTAAGCTTGCCTCTCATCTAAATATGTCAATTTCACTTTACAATTATTCTGGGTGTGAATTGGTGTTAACCTCCTTCTCCCCTCTCTATATATATTGTTCGCAGATCTGTTGTGAGTTGTTGTATGGACAACCTTAAAAATCTGGATAAGAATGTGGATATTATCATGAAGTTCTCTTTTAATAAATCTCTTAAAATTTTGTGTTTGGCAGGTAAGGGAAGCTATTGGGGTTACCCTATCTGTGTTGTGCTCTAACATTAGGCTTTATGTGTCATCTTCACAAGATCATTCAAATGAAAGGGGAAAGACTGAAATTAATAACCAACTTAAGCAGGAAAACTGGGTTCAACTACTAACAGAAAGAGCATCTGAAGTTGTTGTGAAGATTCAGAATTCCAGCCTGTCTGATGTTTTAGATAACTCAACAGATATAAATATCAGAAATGCTCATCAGAATGGTGGTTCACAGGATGATGTCAAATGGATGGAAACTGTAATAATTTATTTTATCTCTTCGTTTTTATTTTTATTTTTTTGAAACTCTTAACTTAATATTGTTTGCTTTTTTGTATCTCTGTTTGATCACTTTTCCTTTGTAACATGAGCAGTTATTTCATTTTATCATCTCAACCTTGAAGTCTGGAAGATCTTCATATTTGCTTGACGTTATTGTGGGGCTTCTTTACCCTGTAATTTCCTTGCAGGTATGTAAAAGAGATTCTTTTAGTTTTTTGTTTTAGATTCTTTTTAATGGGATATTTTCTATCACCTAACAACAATTTGAGCGGGTTATATCCAACTTAATGTGCTATATCTTTTTCTTTCCAAAAAATTATAATCAAAATTATTTTTTTCCAGGGCAAAAAATTATTTGATTATAATGTTTCCGAAAATGGAGAAAGAAAAAAAAGCCCACTATTAATACTGAAAGTTATCATTATGTTAGAGGTGGATTCTGGAAGTAATCATTCCTCGTTCAGTTGAAAAATATTTTCATAGCATTTACAATATGCTTTACTGTCTTTGTTCTTTTTTCTATTACTTTCTAGATTCAGTTTCTATGTTACTCGGACTTGGGTGAGTGTCGGATACATATCTGTATCCGACACAGGTATGGTTAGTTTTTCATATCCTCACATATATGTGTAGGAAATGAGTACTTCATGAAAAGTGAAGAGTCTGAACAAAATATTTTTGTTTGAACCTTTTATTTAGTTCTCCAATTTGGGGCTCAATATTCTTTCCAATGAGTTATCTATTGCAGATAGAAGCCTCTGATATGTAAACTGTGGTAATTTTCATTTAATAGTAATTGAACACTGTAAAGGTTGTGCATCTTGGACTTAGGGTGCAAATACCTTGGTTTATGATTTTAATATACTCTCAATCTTGATTGGCTTATTGGTTTGTAGTTTGTAGCTGGTTGTATATATGCAACTGCCATTTAGTTTGTGCCCACCATCTCAATTGAATTGTTTACTTCTAGCATATTTTGATTTTTTGTTCTACTTCAGCCTCCTCTCTCATGCACAGATTTGTTTTACTTGCCGCTGCACGTTTTTAATGATTGCTGTTCACTAGGACTCAGCTAATCTCTACGCCTGTGTCTATTTTTTCTTTCTTCATTTATTATACCTCTGCTCTCAGAATTCTTGGAGTATATTGACATAGAGCTGCCTCATTTGAACTCTTTATCTTTAAGGCTTTTTGGATAGCTGATTTGCTAGGGTCTAAAATTTTTGGCCATCCCAACTTTTATATCTAAAATATTTTGGCCTTTTGAAGGAAACATCAAACAAGGATTTGTCAACATTAGCGAAGGCAGCATTCGAATTGTTAAAATGGAGAATCATTTTAGAACCCCATCTCCAGAAGGCTGTTTCTGTTATTCTTTCTTCTGCAAATGATCCCAACTGGCGAACTAGATCAGCAACTCTAACATATCTGCGAACTTTTATGTTCAGGTATGTTCCTTCTTTAAGGGGTTGTTAATTTCCTATTTCAGCAAAGCTAGTGGCAGGAGTCAGTTCCATCATGTAGGTTGATAAAAATGCGTTTTAATTTAAGTCATGTGCTTTATTACAGGCATACTTTCATTCTCTCCAAAGGAGACAAACAAAAAATCTGGAAAACAGTGGAAAGGCTCCTTCAAGACAGCCAAGTGGAGGTTTTTTTTCTTTCTAAATCTTATATAGAACAGTTGATATTAGACTTTATCATGTGGGACTTTTTTATTGATAAAGAGAGGGAACTATAGAAGTTACAAGTTGAGTTCTGGTCTCTGAATTAAGTACAAAATAACAGAATTTGAACTCTTGTGCTTTCACAATTATTATTTTACAAGGAATGCCCTGCTTTAATCCGTCTTTTGCCCCAATTTGAGGATCAAGGTCCTTGGGTGGGAGATATGATATTATTACTTACGGCTAAAATGCTACATTTTCTCAGGTAAGAGAGCATGCTGCGGCAGTGTTAGCTGGCCTAATGAAGGGTGGGGATGAAGATTTAGCTAGAGATTTCCGTGAAAGAGCTTACATAGAGGCAAATACCATTCAACGAAGTAGAAAGACAAGGTATTTTTAAGCCAATTATTGGTTTAATTGAAGCTAATTCTTTTACATGCTAAAAAAATTCGGTTGTTTAATGAAAATCAAAAGCAGGAAAAGCATCAATAAAAGCCCACATTTTTTGTGTTGATGGGTTTAGAGATGACTGCAAAATTTTATCCTCAAGCGTTAGAGAATAATTAATTCTAATGTAAATAATGCCATGATGATAATTTTAGTTTCTATAATGAATTTCAGTTGGACATTTGTCTGAAGAAAAACTATCAGCATATAAATTATCAGATGCTTCCCCTACAATGCTTTATAAGAATACTACTCTGCCCAAATCATTAAGACCTGAGCTTTGAAGTTACTTGTTGAATTTATAAGATTTATGTAATGAGTGGATTTTGGACATATATTTGGTCATCACTCGTGTACACTTTCATTGAAGTTATTGTCCTCTTTGGGCATCCACAAGCTCCTCAAGACTTAGTCACCCAATTATGTGCTTCCTTTGGTTCAAACCAAGGACCACTCCTTCAAGGGAGTCCTTTTGCCCATAAGAGTACCGATTGAGGTGCACTGGTAGGTGACTATGCCTTTGAGGGGGTTGTGGGTGCCTAATGAAGATAATTCCTTTGATGTAGGCATACATGTGGGTGATGACAGAATTTCTGTACACATGGTGATGTAGGATTATGCATCGGTGATGACGGAAGGAAGATGTCTTAAATCCAGTCATTTGCAATTTTCTGTGCAACTGCCAGAAAAATTATATGCTACCATCCGGATCAGAAAATTTGTATAAGCTTCTTAATAATAAGGAAATAGCTTATTTACACATAAAGTACATGCATTCACATTCACCTGTGTTCTAGGTCCTGGTT
Organism: Gossypium longicalyx; assembly: GCA_025698465.1. NCBI lineage: Eukaryota > Viridiplantae > Streptophyta > Magnoliopsida > Malvales > Malvaceae > Gossypium > Gossypium longicalyx. Next base: position 690,064 of record CM046999.1, read on the forward strand.
TCAGTTTGCTGTTAATATCTATGCAGGTCTAATCATAAACTTATTCATGCAGGAATAGAAATTCTGGACACTCTGTGGCATCTGTACATGGAGTGGTACTTGCTTTGGCAGCTTCTGTGTTATCAGTCCCATATGATATGCCCAGGTTGGTCTATGTTAAACATGATACATAGTTCAAATGGTAATAGTAATTCAGGAGTTAAATGTCGATCACTTGGTATTTTACATGGATCAAAATCTAAGTGTATTTCTAAATCCTAATGACTGCCCTAGGGGCAATTTTGAATCTTGGCATCCTAAGAAATATCATTTGGGTGATGCAAAGTACTTTTTTAATTTTAGTGATTTTCATTTGATTGCCTACTATTTGTAGAATACATCAGTTTACAAGAACCATATTAATTGTATAGGAAGTATTGTTAAGGTACTCATCAAAACAACATTTATGTTATTTAAAGAAGGTTGGTTTCTCTTAAGTTGGCTTAAAGTAATGGACGGTGTTTGTGTATTTTGATAATATAATTTTTACTGGGAAGTAATAGTATCTCAGAAACATCCATGTACTCTCTTATAATACTTCTCTCCAAAGCTTGTTGTTAGCCAACTAATTGGATTGTTGCTAGAAAAGGGAAAAATGTTTTTTTTTTTTTAACTTACGAAGTAACTAATGAAGAATATTTAATGAAGAAAATATTGGAGAAACGAAATCTCAGTAAAATTTTTCTATGGCTGATAAACTCATCTTTCTTGCATGCTTACAACACTGCGTAAACCTTCTGAAGTTAAGTTATTGGGCATCTAGTTTGGTCAATATATTAATTAAGGTATGTAGACACCTTGACATGCATATTAAATTTTTATTATGCCTCGTTGAGTCTCTGTGATATGGAATTATGTATCAAAAGTGGACCCTAGGGAACTTGTGACTCAAGGAAATTGAGATTGTTTCAGGCTTAGTTTTCAGACAACAGTTGTAGCCATCTAATTATCGGGACCTAATGGAATGCTAAAAGCCAGTGAAACATCCCTCCTCCCACTGTCAGTTATTTTGCTATGTTATTGATGTACAAGTTCTCTTTTTGCAGTTGGTTACCTGATCATGTTACGTTATTGGCACGCTTCAGTGGGGAGCCATCACCTGTAAAATCAACAGTGACAAAAGCAGTTGCAGAGTTTCGGCGTACTCATGCTGATACATGGAATGTTCAAAAGGATTCATTTACCGAAGAACAACTTGAGGTATATCTGCATAGAACTATGAATGATCATGGATTTTCGATTAAGCTGAAAAATATGATGCATAGCTTTTGTTCACTAATTTTCTATTTTATGCTTTCAGGTCCTAGCAGATACATCATCTTCGTCATCATATTTTGCTTGATCTAGATTTGCTTTCCTTTACCAAGAGAGAGAAGATTTAGCAGAAATACAATGATTGAGAATAGTAGTGACAAGTTTTATGATTTACTTATAAGTATCGTCATAGTTGAACTATAGCATGATTTTTATTTACATTGCCAAATATAACCTTTTATCCCCCCCCCCCCCCCCAAGAAGTTTATTGTTGGCCATGTAATAGAAATTCTTGCCTACATTATTATTCTTTGTTGTTAAAGGCTTCTCTATAAATAGGGTTGATAAGATCATCAGATGGTATATCCCATAACACACAATCTGTATTGAATATGCTTGTTGCATTCTTAATTTCTTTCCCACCTTGAAATTCTTCACCATTTTCATCCTTTAATTTCTCATGTGACCTCACTTGTTCCCCTGCGGTACATGTGCTTCCCGTACACATACTCTGGCTCCATGGTGAGCCGGAACCGCCCCCTTCATTGGCAAAAGATGATGGGCCATAATGATGATATCCCGTCACAGATGTAGGGAAAACACCACAACCCCCTTCAAAATTAGCCGATGTTGCTCTTGTACTAGTAGACTCCCATGGTTTATTCAAGGGGAGCATGTCTGGTTCTTGTATAGCCCTTGATAAATTCAGTTTGATCTTCTCAACTGTATCATCTTTCTCATCTTGTTTGCTGTAAGGAACTGTGGTATTATTCCCTTGTCCCGGATTTGTTTGTTGAAGCTGGAAATCGATACGTTTCTTAGTTAGCAGGTGGAGCATTTCATCCTTGAAACACCCTAGCGCCGCTTCAGCTAAATGAGCCACCTGCGGTGGTGCCAATGTAGTGGCTATCTCAGCCATGAGGTGAGAGAAAGGCTTGTGTGTCACAGGATCAATACCCATGCCTGAAAGCTTCTTCTTCAGCTTGGTGTTCCAATGATTTTTAACATCATTGTCTGTCCGACCAGGTAACTGTGCTGCAATCAAGGACCAGCTGCAATGTGGTACAAATTTAGACAAAGTTAATAGCTAATCCCAAAACATGAGCTAATAAAACTACAAAAGAAGCTTGAAATAGGGTGGCATTTTATCTAGTCTTGTTAAAGGAAGCCATTGTTTAGCGTTTGTTACCGGTTGCCAACAACAGAATGGAGCTTCACAATAGTTTGCTCCTCAGCATCGGAGAACTGGCCGTGTTTAAGGTCCGGCCGAAGGTAATTAGTCCATCGCAATCGGCAGCTTTTCCCACATCTTTGGAGACCTAGCAAAATCAACCCCATCCCGATTTCTTTTACTTTTAAAACAACAAAAAATAATACAATTGCATTGCAATCCAATGGCATTGGATATTAGGGTGACAAGAACAAAACACAGACCGGCATTCTTGGGGATGAGACGCCAGTTGCGGGTGCCATGTTGGGCAATGTAAGAAGAGAGCTTGTTGTCTTCTTCGGGTGTCCACTGTCCTCTTTTAACATTGTCTTTCTCACAACATGGAATCCGACCCATTTTTTTTTTTTATTACACTTTTACTCCATGACAAATTAAATGCTAAAAATAAGGTTAAAAGACACGGCAACAAATGGGAAAAATTAAAAGGAAAAGAAAAAGCAAATGGCTGAGTGCTTCTTGTGCTACAGCTAGCTATAGCTTAATAAACTTTGATGAGGTCGAAATAAAGAAAAAAAGGGGCAGGGGGAAGTGAGAAATGTTTGGGGGTGTTCATTTTATTTGTTAAGGTATATTATTTATATACAAAGGGGGAAAGATATTGCATATATGCATGAAAAGACATCCATCAAATGTGCATGATTTTATTAAAGAATTCAACGCTGTTGAGTGTGTGAAGGATTGGCCGGTAGCTCACCCTCAAGACGCCCGGTCAACTCTTCTCTTCTTTGACATTCTTTCAGATTTCATCATACATTACTTACAACCCTTCCAATGTTTCAACTTCCACGTGTGGCCTTGTCTTAAATCACCCCACATACTATTTTTAGGTGAAAGTAGCACGGTGACTCATATATTAAGAGTTAAATTGTATTGTCTTTTTGTTTAAAAAATGTGTAAATTAATTCCTGTATGTTCAATTAAAGAACAAATTGTTCATTTCATCTATTTTTACTATTAAAAACTAATGTGACTGATGGAATAACTAGGTAGTTACACATGACGTGTTACGTATACCTAATGTTGATACGTAGGGATCAATTTTTAACGGTAAAAAAAAGGTAAACTACCAAAATAGTTATTTTTGCTTGCTTCAGGTTAAATTTTAGCCACTTATGTTTGAAATGTTACATTTTAATCACTTACGTTATCGTTTTATTACGAAATACTCTTCCGTTAAGATTTATTATCTCCCAAATGCCAATATGGATGTCCAGCCAAGTAAATTAATTGATTTTTTAATTAAATAAATTTAATTAATTGAATTTTCTAAATTAATTAAAGGAAATTGTTAATTTGGTTTCCTAAAATAATCAAAATCAATGCATCAGATTAATCCTTGAACGGGAAAAAAAGATCCCTTGGTCTCCTTTTTCTTTTAATTTTCATTTCCATTTTGACTGAAAAAATCATCCATTTTTATAATCAACTTTGTTAAATTGAAATAGTAGAAATCAAATTGAGTGCTCGATCAATTGGTTGGATTTTTTTATTCAAAATGAAAGAACAAAAGATCGATTCAATGGGGTTTTTTTGTTCTTTCAATTTGAACAAAAGGTAGTTTACATTGGTAAATGACAAAATTTTTAATAGAAGGATTATTTTGCTCTTTGACTTTGTACAGGGATTAATTTGCTAAATTTTGAGTAGAAAAGACAAAATGTAATCTATTATTAGTATAAAAGTTTTCATGATACTTTTACTGCATTCTTATTATGGATAATGAATTCGTAATTAGATATTTAACTCATTATCTATAAAATTGGAACAGATTGGGATCATAAATATGTGGATCCTGCTACTGCTATAGTTGCATAACTGCCAACATCAACAGTCAAAACAAGTTACTTTTCTTAGTACATGTGTTTAGTCCATTATATCTGATATATTGATTCACAAGGGAGCACTTTTCTTCATTAAATCTCGGACAAATGAAAGACACATATTCTGCACATTCAAATTAATTAAACATTCCTATTCTATGCTCTTCATGCCGGATTTTTTCCCACCCTACCTAATATTAACCCAAGTTATGGCTACTTTTTCTACAATAAAAACTAAAACTTGGATCTTTGATGAATCTAAAGCCTGCCCGTTGGCTCTAAGTTGTATAGCCTATCCATCGACCAGCAAGAAATTGCTGCTCAAAACTCTTTCACAAACAATATGAAGTAAATAAATAGAACTGTCAATTACACTGATCAGATTGATTTTGGGTTAAGTTAATTTGGATATGTTCAATTTAGATTTTGAAATTTGAATTATTTTGGGTTTGGGTCGGTTTCGATTTCATGTCATTTCATATTTGGGTCATAGGTTAATCGGTGAACTTTTCATTTGGATTTGACACTTGAATTCAGGTCATTTCAAGTTAATTGTTAATAATTTTGAGTTTAGGTTATTATCAAGTTTAGGTTAGGCCAGTTCGAGTTATTGATTTTTAGTAGTCAAACTGACTCAAGTAAGATTTAGATTTAAATTAATCGAGTTGGGTTAAAATTGACAAATCTATTTATAGTTCTTCATCTTAATCTACAAGAATCAAGAGATACAAAAATTTTGGTTGGAGAGTTGTATTCTAAGATGTAGGGAAACTAAGCTGAAGTAGAAGAGTTAGAAAATGAAGAATAACCCTTGAACAAGACCAAATCAAGAAAGGAAAAAATAGGAGAAATAAAAATGAAGAGAGAATGAGCTAGTGCTGTAATTTCTTGAAGTTCATCAGATGTTACATATCCTCAATGGATTATTTATGCACTGAATTGAAAGTAAGTTGCTAATCAATAACTGCCAATTGACACTGACAACCAATTAGCTACTTAATTGATTAGTTCTCCCTCATATTAATGCCTCCCCTTAGCCACAACTTTATCCTCAAGGTTAGAACTTGGGAACTTCTGTTGTACATGTATAAGTACACCCAGGTCGCATCTTCAGGGATGGAGTTGGTGTACTGCACCAATATCTGTATGATAGGTTTGTTTCCTCTCTTAACCCTCATTCAAGCCAATACAGATGTTGGTTCCATCCCAGGGGCTGCATTTGGTATTGATTGTTGGGACCCTGACTATTGATGATCTACTATCTTTCTTTTTAGCTGGGACACAGAATACATGGTGGAGTTGGGATTCAGCAGGCAGGTCTAGCTTGTAGGTTACATTTCCTATCCTGTCAACCACCTTGTAGGGACCAAAATACCTAGGGGACAACTTTTTAAATTGCCTATCAACTAAAAAATTCTACCTTTAAGGTTGCAGACTTGAGTAGTTCTAATCCCCAACCTGAAATTGCAGTCCACTCTATGTTTATCAGCCTACAATTTCATCCTTTGTTGTTCCTGGAGTAAATGATGTATGAGTAGTAGCATCAGTTCTTCTCTAGCTAATGGCTGGTTATCAACTTGCTCCACTTGTGAGCTATTTGGTATATAAGGGATGTGTACTGGTGGAGAGTATCATACAAAGCTTCCAAAAATCCATATGATTGGCATGTGATAATTTGAGTTGTACCATCACTATGCCAGGATAGCCACCAATTTGACCGCTTATCTGAAGATGGTATGTAGTTGATAACTGCAAGCTAACTCCTTGTAAGTTAAACAACTCTTGCCAAAATTTGCTAATACATATTGGATTCTTATTGCTCATAATAGTCATTGGCACCCCCATGTGATTTGAATACGTTGTCAAAATAGACCTGAGCCACATCCTTGGCTATATGGGGATGTTTCAACCTTATAAAGCGAGCATACTCGGTTAATCTGTCGACCACCACCAATATAACATTTCTGCCAAAAGGGAGATGGCCCTTCTATGAAATCCATCCTAAGCCTAGACCAAGTTGCTTCAGGAATTGGTAGAGGCTGAAGTAATCTTTAGAGGTGTTGTGGTTTCACACTTATACCTTTGAAAACTATCACACTCCCTAATAAATTGATTCACCGTGTAATATCTTTAAAACCCTCTTGATCGTAAACGGTTTAATTTAGGGAGAATAAGTGTTAGATTCTTCGTGGTAAATAAAATATGAATTATTGGTGTTAGAATATGAGATAGTTGGATACTAGAGAGAATTGAAAACACTAGTGTGCTGAGAAAAATAAATTCGGGGTATTGGCTATATCATAAGAGTGTGAAAATTGTTGGGGAAAAATTGTGAAAATTAAAAATATAAAATGATTAAATTGAATTAGATGGAATCGTAGAGGGACTAGAAGTGAATTTTACCAAAAGTGAATAGTTACAATAAGAAGGAATTGTAGAGATTATTGAAGGGCAAAATGGTTAATTTTCAAATAAGATATTTAATTGAAAAATCAAGGAGTGTTGGGAAAATATGGACTATTGGATCAAATTGAAAAGTAAGAAGAAATCTTGGTCATTGGATTTACAATTTAGTCTTTTTTTCATATAATTCCACTAATTCACCCCAAATCCTTGAGAATTTCTATAACCCATATGAATTATGTATTCATATTAATCTTATTTATATTTCAGTGAATTATGTTATGAAATAAATATATAGTATGAGATTCTAATTAAAAATATTACTGATGGAAAGAAATTCATGAGTAATGAAGTATTAAAATTTTAAGATTTTAAGTACGAGACTGATATGAACTGTATTATGAAAAGTGGTAATGTGAATAAATTTATATGTTAAAAGAAGTGTAAGTTTAAAGGATTATATTTAATAATAATTAAAATTTTAGTATTATATATAATCTAATGATTTTGTATTCTAATAATTGATAAGCGAAATAAGTGTTAAAGGTTGATATGAGTGATAATAAGTAAATTTTCATTACAACAAATCTGGACATCAAAATTAGTTCAAATTTGAAAATTCACTAAAAATTGTAGAAGTTTAGTTAGAGGTTGAACAAACATGAAATTAAAGCCTATTGAGTCTAGTTTTGTATAGAAAAAACGGTATAAGCAATAGAACTATAGATAATGAGATAAACAAATTTAAGTGAGTTAATGTCAAATTGATTTTGAGTTCCCCTATTCTGTCTTTGAAATATCATTAAAAATTGTACAAAAATAATTAGGAGATAAACTTTATATCTATACAAAGGTTAATGAGTTATTTTCAAGAGAAACAAATGAAAACATTATATGAATTTTTTACTAAAAGTTTAGTATTTTTTAGTTGAAGAAGGTCAAACTGCTTAGCAGCAGAACATGGGAGGATTTAAAAAAAATTTGTATTAATTGGTTTACTTATAAATTCGGATAAATTTTTTTATATTAGTGATGGATGTCTAGTTTCGGTAATTTCAAAGGAAACTTGATTTTTGATAAATGAGATATGAATAAAAATGTGACTGTTGCACAGTAGACTTCTTTGTTATGAAAGTTTAGTAATAAGAGTTACGTGAATTTAAGTGAAAGATAATACAATAGGTCATATAATAGTTGAAGTTTTAGCGAAAAGTACATTGTGGACATGATATTAATAAATTAAGATATAAACATAAGTGAATTTGTAAAGATTAGATTGACGCAATAATGTAACATTCTTTGGTATTAAAATTTAGTGTTTAGGGGTTTAGGGTATATGATTTAGGGTTTTAGAATTTTATAAAAAAATATTAAACTAACCTTACTAAATTTAATATTAAGATTTTAGAGTTTGGATTTGCATAATATTATTATAATTTAGTGTTTAAAATTTAAGATTTTAGAATTTTGTAAAATATATTAAATTAATTTTACTAAATATCTTAAATCTTAAAAAGAAAAAATGGAAGAGGGGGAGGGGGAGGGTATTGTCTATAAGTCCTTTTGGGAAGGACAAACTGTGAGGGTAGTGCACCTCTTTTCTCTTCTACCCACATTATATAAGCATCAGGAAACTTGAAGACACTACATATGAATAACTTGACATATTTGTAAATTTAGCTATGCTTTGAGAAAAAAAAAAATCCAATATCAAGCTTGAAGTTCATGAAATACATTATGTCAAGAAAACATAATATGTAGTCTTTCCTTTACAGTCTCTTACCCAAATTTTGCACTAATAAGTCCCTGAATCGACCCTATCAATCCCACAATAGTGACAAGCAAGCAGAAAAAGCTGAAACTCCTAAGAACAACCCATTTTCTGGTCCACGGTTGGATTTTCTTCTGCACAAAGTACATTTCCACTGGAAAATATATAGCCAAAGGCCAAAAATTCAATGCCCCCAACACTCCTAAAACCTCGTTGAAGTATGGGAAGATCATTGCAATCACAGTTGTGGATGCAACATAGGCTGTTCTAAAGCATATCTTCAGAGGATTCATTTGAAATGAAGGCAGCAATGGGAGTTTGATAGTGTAGAAGTTATTCACAAACCCACTGCTTGGGAACTTGTTGGTAAACCATCTTTCCACAAATGCAAACACTGGCTGACTAAATATCTGAACACCAAAAAGAATAGGATGGTCAAACATGATTGATTGTTAGCAATCTAATAGTACTAAAGCTTTAACATCTACGAACTTCTGATTCATTTATTTTCTTGAAATATTCTACATCAGTTTTGTATACATATTTGGACATGAGTATAAATAGACCTATCAATATAGGTAGAGGTAAAAGTACCATAAAAGCCCCTGTACTAAGAGTTAAATTGTTGACTTTTGATGATCAAATCGGGTTTGGTTGGGTTTGGTTCGGGTTAATGAACTCATGTTTTGTGTTCATATCAGAATTTACAGACTAGGTATAAGTATATGATCGTTTAAAGACTCTCCAAAAATATATAAAATCTTAAAAACAAACCCATATTGGATTCACAGCTAAGGTCGAGTGACATACCTGATATCCACCCACCAGATGAAGAACAATGCAAGCGTTAGCAAAGTCAATAAGCCAATAAGGCTCATAAAATCCAAATCCTGTCAAGAGATTTCCAGGCGTATTGTTGCCAAAGGCAGCATATCCAAAGCAACCACAACAGAGGTAGAAAAATGTTGTTACAAAGATTGCAATCATTGAAGCTGTTTTCATGGTCTTGTTCTCTGGCGGAGGTGACTTCAAGGTATCCTGTATTCAATCAATTTTATAAATTTTAGATGGCTTCAAAATCCCAGGTTCACATGAGATTTCAGCTCAATTTGTTTTAAAAAGGAAATGAAACCATACCTGTATTTCAAGAAGGATGATTGAATATGGATAAGCAAATGCAATGTCTCCAAGTGCCTGAAATGCTAACCATAGTTTATCAGCAACACTATCAGCAGGCACTCCTGTTATACTCCCTTGAATCCTCCCATTTTCTGCAATCATGGGGGAAAGAAAACATTGTCTTCAAGCCAATCCACTCATACTATAGTTATCTTTTTGTTATCAGAATTCAGATAAACCTTATAAAAACTAAATATGACACCAGGTTATAGTTTCTTCTTGTTGTGTTGGATAGTAAACCGGTCAATTAGGCAGGTCGGGTTAGTTTTAGAACTTTCAATCATTTTGGGGTTTTTCCGAGTTGAGTCATTTTGGGTTTGATACTCGAGTTCAAGTTATTTTGAGTTACTTGATCGGATTATTTTAAATTTATAGATTACTTGTTCAGATTTTTTTTTATCTGGAATGTGAAATTTAAATTGTTGATGATAAGAAGTTTGAATAAGTAAACACAAACGAAGAAAATTAGAAAGCAAGTTTCCCAGGTAATCATACCTATCACTTGTGCAAATCCAAGTCCAAACCCTATGAAAGAGTAAGTAAAGGACATTATTGCAGCAACAACTGAAAGCCACTCCATGTTATGGAAATCTGGTATCTGTGACATCACTACTTGAACACCTCCAAATAGCAACATATATGAAGTATCTCCATATGAACATGCTGCTTTATGCCCTTCTCTATGGTAACAATTTGATTTCTGAATTGCTCTGTTTTAGGCCGAAAAACTCAAATAAATAATCCAACTCAATTAAACAAAAAAAAAATGAACTTAAAAACAGTCATGATGAAAAGGACACTAGGACTAAGATTGCATTTTACCTTTTTATTTACAAAATGAGTAAATTTCTATACATTAATCTAAAGGTTTGGTGAATTTTTGTTTATTTTGCATAATTTATTGTAAAATTTAAAAAAAAAATTATAATTACAATCATAAAAACTAATTTCTAATCATTTTAAAAATATTTTATGATATTTTAATTGATTTAATATTAATGTTTTTATATATTAAATACACAGTTCTAAAAAAAATACTATATTTATAAATATAAATATGTTTACTATCATTTCATATTTTTTTTCCTTTGACTATCTTCCTCGTCTTCTCTACTCTCCATCCTCGGGTTAAGTGTTATCTGTCTAACAGCAATGTTCTCTCTATCTTCTTAATTTTTTTTTTCGATTTTTAACTCTATGAATTAGCCTGAAAAAGGGAATGGCGGGCCGCAATTGCCGATATTCACCGCTTATTGCGGCCGCTATGGTTGTGATTTAAATTCACACCCGTTTTTCTTCCGATAGCTGTGGCGGCCGCTATACCGCTATATCGGCGCTATTTGAATGCCTGTCTCTAAGCAAGAAAATGGTAAACTAAAGGGTTCATCAAGTACCTCATACTGGTTGAAGTAGTAATTACATAAGCAATATCAGTCCCATACAAGCTCAGGTTCTGAAGCAAAGCACACATCCATGTCCGCTTTCTACCTGAACTATCACTCAACCAAATTAGGCTTCATAGTAGGCTAAGTTGTAAAAGGACATTGAAACCAGATAAGGATTTTAGCGACAAGTTTAGTTTAAAAACTACCAAGATACATCCGAACAGCGTCCATGTAAGACTTGTTTCGTGTTCCATCGTTGGTCCGATAACAATCGGAAAGAAGGAAGGCCGAAAGATAGGTGATAATAGCAAAGATAAGCAAGGCAATAGGTCCTGCTAACCATCCTAGCTGTGAAGTACTCCAAGCCAAGGACAATACTCCAGAGCCTATAACAGCAGTAATTATGTGTGCAACACAACTCCACAAGGTCCCTGATTGAGTTCCCACACATACACACCGTAAAGTTAAAGCTCCGTTGGACCAAAACCGAATAACACAAGACTAATTAAAAGCGCTCTAGTCCTGAAATCTCCATTACCGGTTCTTGCGGGATGTCCATCATCGTCACAGGAGCCATTATCTAGTTCAAGGGAGTGTTGAACCGCCATTGTAGGCCAGTACTTGGAAGCAAGCGATGGATTTCAATAAGAAAACTTATGAGCTGTGGACACAAAATAAAGGGTCTAAGGCCAAATTCAAATACAACACCAAATATCACCCTTAGCCCTCAAAGTTACATGCTTCTTTTAGATATCATAACATAAAGTTGTATAGCTCTTGAATCACACTAAAAGAATGATCATCTCTAAATCCAAAAGATGAGGGGAGCACTAGCAAGAAGATCTTTCAAAGACAATCAAAAGGTCTATTTCTAGATTTTTTTTTTCCAGACAGCTTAATATAGATAGAGATGCCAACAACGACAAGTTAGCAAACTGCTAGAAGATATTGTAAGAAACATGGAATGGGAAACTTGTAATTTATACATTTGCCTATTCATTTATACGTGCATGCATCTTTCTTTTCATCATTTGATAACAAAAAGAGGCTACTTGAAAAACCTTTATTGCTTGTGCTCCCTCTGGTAATCTTTAATCACTCCTCAGATCCCAGTTTCTAGAAAGAACCACTAAATCATCGGACCTTACTCAAACACAGAGAAATTGTGGGGAGAGATTTAAGAGTAAGTGGTGAAAGAGTGTGTGTAATCTATGTTATATATATATACACGCACACACTTACCAACCAGTAGTATAGTTAGAGAAACTAAAAAAGCTGGAAGTGGTGAAGCTTGACCTTGTAGTACCAATACTATACATCTATAGAATGCAACTGGTGCAGTTCTAGTAGAGAATATTCGTTCTTTGTGGTCTTAATCAAGGTGTTTTTCCAAAGGGAAATTTTCAAAAGAGAGACTAAGAAGCCGTTCATCCTTTTACCATTTCTGTCCTCTCCCACACATACACACATACATATAGATCATATGGATAGATAGATGCATATAATTGCAGTAACTAATGGGTTGTCATTAGAATCTTAGGATAGGGAACTAGTGGTTGGTAAGGGGTTGGTTGGCTAGTCTTATTAAAATGAAATAAGGACCAGCTTAGTTTGCATAAAAAATTTAGGTACAACTCTTTATTGACCATCACTTTATCAAACCCACCCTTTCACTTTTCTTTTCCTTCTAGTATAGTAAATAAGCTTTCATTTAAGTTGAAATTAATATTGTGAAGTCTAATTTGAATAGAGTCCATGATTCCTAAACTATGTCTAAGCCTAAGGCTATGGCTATGGCTATAGCTAGTTGTTGCTTGTTTTAGACGACACCAAGGAAAATGAGAGACAAGGCGAATAATGTTCTCTCTTTGTTTCCATTTGAAATGTTTCACAAAAGCAAGCAACACATCTGCCAAAAACCATTAATTTATGATAACACTATCACTCCCACCCATTTTTCTATAAAAGTATCATGAAGTCTCACATAACGAAGGTCGTAATATATTTTACTCCTACTAAAAGGTAGGTAAATTAATATTTTTATATTAGATTAAAGAGTAAACTGATCATTCAGTTAAAAATTTCATCCATCTCTATTATTAAAAATTAATACATGTATATTTGAATGAAATGCATATGACAGGTTATATATAACTTTGAGTAAAATATAATCTAATACTTATCTACAATAAATGCTTATCTCTCATGAGTCAAAGATTTTCTGTTCATTTATGGATGCATGAAATCATACATTCAAAGACTTTGAGCCTCAAATAGTTGTCATTCCATTGTATGTAACGTTAAGTGTATGGGACAAATTCTACCGAATTTGCTGAGGAGATGGGTGAGGTCACACAACTTACATATATGCAAAACAAAGGTAATTTTTCATGGTTTGACGTAAAAAAAGGTGTTGTTACAAGGGACCATGATTTGCCTAATTGTCAAACTACTTGCTGTTTGGTACTGCTCCAATAAATAAAGGTTTTGGGTACAAACAGTATGATGTTTTTTTCTATGAAGAAAATCCCAAAACAATGAGCTTTTTTTATTTGACCCCACAAGTATTGTAGCATCCTAATTATGGACCCTTGGGAAAAGTTTATATAGTGGTTGATTTGATAAATTCGAATGATTTAATATCAATATAACCCGTATTAAATTTTAAAACTCAAAATGATTGAACCCAATTATTTATCAGTCCTGATTGACAAATCTATTCAAGCGTGATGATCTTGATGTTAACAGCAATTTTTGTACAAGTCTTGCAACTTGTAATCTCTTTGATTATTGGTGTGTGTTTGATTATATCTCAAGCACTCGAGATTACTGGTATTCAAGTTGGGCTGGAATACACTCTATGTGATGGAAGTTGGTACTTGTTTTCTGAATGGACAAATGAAGGAGGTAAAAGCATTTGGAAAAGATGAAGCAAATCTTGTCACGTAATAAAGTTTGACAATCCAAAAGACTTCAGCTTTTCGAGAAGAGCAGAAAACAGGAGCATTAATAACATTTTGTTGTTTTTTGTTTCTCTGATGTGGTCAACTACTTATCCAAAACCACATTCAATTTTAAGCATGGCAACCTTCTTTGTGAATATGTAAACTCATCAATTTTGACTCGAATTCAATATATATGTGCATACCATAAATTTAAGTTGATTTAACAGTTAATATTAAAAGCCGGAAAAAAATTATATAAATTTTAATTTGTAATTTTTTACTAGTAATTTAATGACATCGAGATTTAACATGTCTATATGGAAGAGCTAAAAGAGGAAGGGGAATGGAGCTTACTTGATGCTGCTAGCAGAGGTGATGACATAGGCAAGTGTATTCCCATACAAGCTCTCCTGTGCTATTACTCCACACACTTTGTGCTGCTTCTCTCCTGCAATGCATACAAAGAAACTACTATATTTTCCTCGTAGTAAAAACTCTGAACCTATATATTGCCATTTTAGAGTGAAAAACACATTCATTTATTTTAATATTAAAAAAAGGAGAATATTTCTTTGAATAAAAACGACAAACACCTTACAGACATGAGTCAGGCGGAAGACTCTCAATTAGCATTATATAAAATATATTAGATGAGTAAAAACAATGAACATTAAACCAAGATGCAATCTTGACTTATATGGCAAGTAATATAATATATAATACTTTTTATTTTAGTAATTTTTCAGTCCATAAATCAAGGGGCTGTCAATGCCTACATATGTGGTAGATTCCCTATCGAATTATCTATAACATTATATACATATGAAAAATTAATCTTATCACATTATTCATGGTTCATTTTTAATTATTTAATAATATTTTAATAATTTTTTTCATGTCATTGATACACAATTTTGATATTTTTTTTATCCTAAACCCTGAACTTAAGTTCGAGTTTGAGGTTTAGGATAAAAAAATTACAAAAATTATGTATCAATAACATGAAAAAATTTATTGAGATATCATTGAATAATTAGAAATGGATCGTGGATGATGTGGTGGGAAGAGTCCATATATAAAATAATTTCTCATATATATACATACATACATACATATATTAAATTATGCATATAAATTCGATTTAAATTTTATTATTAATCTCTATACTTTATGAAAATTATGGATTTAAATTTTATATTTTAATTTAATCATTTTTAGATCATATACTTTTCATATTTTAAAATTTCAATCCTCAACAAACGATGATTATTAAATTCTCTATGTTTTGTTATTTCCAAAATCTGATACGATAAACATATTATTATACGTGTAATACCATGTCAATTTGTTATTTCCATATATTACTCATTAAAAATCCAGTTAATGGATTAATGACTATGAAAAGATTAGAATTTCAAAATTCGAAAAATATAGGGACTTAGAATGATTTAATTGGAGAATATAGACTAAATCTACAAATATACATATAGTACAATACTAATAATTGAATTTAACCAAATGGATTTAATTGCTACTATTTAGATCAGGACTAAAATTGACCAATTTGAAAAGTGTAGGAACTAAAACTGATCAAATTAAAGCATAAAAACTAAAGCCATAACTTTCGTAAAGTACATGGACTAATAACAAAATTTAACCTATCAATTCTAACTCCAGTTTGCTCAAACTTGATTTTACTATAAAAATTAACAACCCACAATCATATAACTCCAACTTGAATTGACCCATATTTGAAACAGATCCAACTTAAAATAAATTGAATAAGCATTTCAAACCACGAAACTCAAAATAATTCGAACTTGATTCTAAAATAGTTCAAACCCGAAATGATCTAGACATAAAATAACCAAAACTCAAAATAATTTATTAAAAAAAACCCAAAATAACTCAACTTGAGAAATGCAAACTTCAAACTCAAATGAAACAAATCCAAAATAGCCCAAACTTGAGTTAATCGAAAATAGACTCAAAAACCCAAATAGAAAATAATATAATTCGAAATTATTCGAAAAATTTAAAACCTGAATTGAACCGATTGAATACCAATTTAACCCCAACATGCATATAATAAAAGGTAGAACCATGATGAAGCAAAATAAGAATTTTGAAGGGTTACCCAAATAGAAACGAACAGCATCCATGTAAGATTTGACTCTGTTGGGGCCATATTCAGGGTGAGGAAACATGTAGCAGTCACATAGAAGGTAAGTTGAAACAATGGTGACACCTGCAAATGCTAGCAAACAGATTGGGCCCGCAATCCATCCCAGCTGAGCAATGCTCCACGCAAGTGATAATACTCCTGCCCCAATCACCCCCGTTATTATGTGTGCTACTGCTGTCCTCAGTGTCCCT
Source organism: Gossypium longicalyx (assembly GCA_025698465.1). NCBI lineage: Eukaryota > Viridiplantae > Streptophyta > Magnoliopsida > Malvales > Malvaceae > Gossypium > Gossypium longicalyx. The sequence continues at coordinate 706,467 of CM046999.1, forward strand.
TCACATTCCCATTTCAATTTCTATTAAACATTGGATAATGTTTCACATAATACATGCATGCATGCATTTACATCAACATGAACAAGCATGTGTACAATAAAGATGTCAAATGATAATAATAATAAAAAAATCGTGGACACTCTATATTTAGAGTCAGATTTGTTTTTCTATTAAAAATAAATAAACTAGTTTCTATATGTTAAATTAAAGAGCAAATTAGTCTTTTTTATTAAAAATTTCATCCATTTGTATTATTAAAAACTAGTGTAGCTGATGAATAGTCAGATAGTAACACATGGCATGCAACGTGTGCCTCATGTTAACGTATAATGACTATTTTTAATAATAGAAATTGATGCAATTTTTAACAGAATGACCAGTTTATTTTTTTATCTCAGTTTATTTTTTTATCTAACGTACAAAGACTAATTTATTTATTTTTTTAATAAAAAATACAAAACGCAATCCAATTCATATTACAGGGACCTCTGTTATACTTTTGTCGACAAATGATTCAAACAAATTTATAAATAAATTTTTTTTTAATTTAAACTCAAACTAACCCGAACTCAAAATAATGAAATAAGTAAAAAAAAAAAAAAACTCAAATTCAAAGTTATCGGAATATAAAATTATACAAAAATGAAAAACTAAGCTTTAAACATCCAAATCAACCTAACTCAGGGCTAAAAACAAGTTGAACTGTGTTTGAGTCATAATGTTTGAAATTAAGGAATAAATGATCTAACTTTGACACTTTCCATGTGTTTTGTTAAAGTTAAAATAGTGTAATAAGTCCTTATAGTCTTCACAAATTCGGAGATTAGTTCTTATATTTTTATTTCTAGAAATTTAGTCTTTCTATTTATTAGATTCCAACTGTTAATGCTATTAAATTTCTATTTTTTTTGTTAAATTTGTTGATGTGATAATTTAAAATAAAAAAATAAATAAACTCACTTGATAAGCATATGACTAAAAAAATAGGGTGTAATGAACTTGAATTTAACAAAATAATTCCAACAATGTTAACTGTTGGATCTAAATTTTAAAATCTGAAAGGTAAAAGAACTGAATTCCTAGAAATAAAAGTACATGGACTAAATTTAAAATTTACGAATAGTATAGGGAGTTATGGCATGTTTTAACCTTTGTTATAACACTTAAAACCATGAAAAATATATCACACTTTCAAACCGCATCTACCATTCAAAAGCAATATCTTCTCATTCAACTCATCATGCTTTTTCTTTCCACCTTTCATTCATTGTTAAGGTTTCCTTTAAGTTCATTAATCAGAGGTCTAAAATAGGGCTAAGCCCAGAAATTATAAAATTTGGATAAAATGTAATTTTATTATTGTATTAATTTGTAACTTTTCAACTTTAAAGGGATTAAATTTAAAATTTTATCTTTTTGAGACAAAAGCAGGGATAAAATTATAAAATTTTGGGGTTTAAAATTAAAAAAAATTATACTAAAATTAAATTAACTTATTAAAGGTTTCAGATGAGCCAAAAATACAAAATTTCCATTTAATTAAAAATTAAAAATACTTAGATTGAATGTTTTAATTTTTTTGGAAGAGACTAAAAAGCAATTTTCCACGAGCCTAAAGGGTGGCCAAGCTCTCTAGCTACCCTTGCCTACCCCTAGCATCACCGCTACCATAAAGTCACCTTGAAACACAATCATATAAAAGACTAAATCGAAATTCTAACATTTTTGGGAGGAGACAAATAACTTAAGATTTTATGAATTGTGAGAGGTCTAAAGCTGCAATTTTCCATTTAGAGGCCTACCCACCACTCCGTACTCCCCCTTCATACATACATAGCTAGCAATTCAAGTAGCAGAACATTAGAGGCTAATTGATATGTTTACTATCTATCTTCTTGCAAATATTTAGGTAGGAAAGTAATGAACGATCCACAGAGTCGAAGGGAAAGGAGAAAAAAAGGTTCACCAGTTAAAAGAACATAAAAAAGTTCATCAGTTAAAAGAATCTCTCTCTCTATATATATATATATAAATACCAGTTCTTTTATCAAGCACTGCTGATACATCAGTTGAGGAAGAAGAAGATGGCAGCAATGGAGATTGATTGTCTTCTGCAACTTCATGACCCATATCTGATGCCTTTTCTATATATATATATATATATATATATATATCAACAAACACGATTGTGTTTTCCAATCCAGAGCAAGAAGGTTTATGAAAAGAAATGCAGGGTGATATTTGTTTTTATATCCATGTGAGCTTAGAAGGTTTGGTAGGGTTATATGAATTTCAGTTAACTACATTTATCAGCTATAGTAAGTCAATTTCTTGATTCAATTCAACAACAGTTACCTTTTTAATTAAATTATTTAATTTTATATTTTTAATTTCTAGACTTTTTAATATTATTAAATTATTTACAATAATTTATTTCTTTATTAGTATATTAGGCTACAAATTTAGTAATTTTATAATTTAACTATTAAATTTGTTCTCAGGTATGAATAAGGCTTAGAGCATGAGATAACTGGTATTTATTTATCTAAGATTAAAAGATAATTTTTTTTTATAAAAATAAATTTAAAGACGGAACGATCTCACTAATTAAACTGGTAAATTGGACAATTGAGTCGTAGCTCAATTGGCATCGAAGGATCTGAATGGGCTAAAGCACATTATCTTTCTATTTAAGGAGGGATTGATGTTAAAAGGAAAAAGAATAAACCGAATGAAAAAGAAATTAAAATGGTAAATCCTAATTATAATCTTTTATATTATATATTAATCTGTCATCTTTTCAAATAAAAAAAATTAGTTTGATAAAAAATAAATTTTTATATACATAAAATTTTAATTATTAGACTACTTGATATTATTAAACTTCTTTAGATAATTTATTTCCTATTAGCATAACTATCAACTTGCTGTCTTTCTTAGTCCTAAGATTGTATATGTTGGGGTAAATCCGAATTATGCAACGAGCAAGAACGAAAAACGAGAAAATTAGACACAAATATTTACGTGAAAAAACCCCTTTGAAGAGGAGAAAAGAACCATGGGTAAAGAAAAATTCACTAAAACGACAAAAACCGAAGAGGAGTGCAAGATGGAGAAATAAACAAACCTGAACACAAAAAAATAAGAAATCTTCTTGAAATTCTGTAACGCCCCCTTACCCGAGACCGTCGCTGGAGTCGAGCACGAGGCATTACTAAACTTATTTGAGCACTTAAACAAATTCAGACAATTTATATCATACTTTCCAGACAAGTTGTCCAACTGCGTCACATTCGCAAAAAAATTCATATCTCGAGTTACAAAACTTGAAATCCAAATCTGTAAATTTTTCCCGAATCTAGACTCATATATCTACTTACTAATTTTTTCTAGAATTTTTGGTCGGGCCAATTAGTACAGTTTATTAGTTAAAGTCTCCCCTACTTTAGGATTCTGCTACTCTGACCCCTGTGCACTATGAATCAAATTTCTCCCTGTACAGAATTCAAATAACCATGCAGTTTGTTTTTCTTAAAAATAGACTCAATAAGGAATTCATACATATACAGCATGACTCCTAATTATTTTTGTACAATTTTTAATAATTTTTACAAATTAGAACAGGGGAGCTCAAAATCAATCTGACCTTATCTCACAAAAATTCAAATATCTCTTGATATGAAAGTCTTTTGCTTACACCGTTTCTTCTATGTGAAACTAGATTTAATAAGATTTAATTTCATATTTTATTCAACCTCTAATTAGATTTTCATAATTTATGGTGAATTTTCAAAATCAATTAGTGCTACTAACCAAAAATTGTTTTAGTACAAAATATTGTTAACTAGTTTATAATATCTTTACTTCAATTCATTTAAACTCTATACATGCCATATAAATCTTTAAACATAAAACAAAAGCTACTGGAATGATCTGGATAGTGTGCCTTGTTGTGATGATCCGATCTACCAACTTCACTTCAATTCAATCTACATAAAAATATCAAACACACACAAGTAAGCTTGTTGAAGCTTAGTAAGTTCATAGGTTTAAAAGTAATGCTTACCAAACATAATATTTCCAAACAATACCAAAAAATTTACTAAAGTTTCCTGCCATTCACAACCACTGTTATAATACTTCACATAGTTGAGCTCAACATTAACAACTACTCAATCTCTTTCATTTGGTGCACTTCTCTTGTATTTCTTATTATCAAATTAGGAAACGGCTTAGGAAATTGAGTACGTCGTTGTTCAGTGCCATGATTCATAACTCTGTATGGTTTTCCTCATTAAAATACCATACCTACATTTTACAACTCGGTATGGGAAATGCCATACCTACATTTCTTAACTCAGTATAGATTTGATAATACCATACTTACATTTCACAACTCGGTATGGATGATACCATACCTACATTTCACACTTTTCCATGGAACAACCATGGTCTTATCCGTCAATTCATCACATGTCACTATACGAACGTACTCAATTCTTGCGTTTTTCCTAATTTGCATTTTCCACATTTATTCTTTCATTAACGAAATTTTCACAATCCCACAACAAATTCATATATAATAACACATTATATCATTCAATCATTCACAAATAAACATCTAAATTCAACCACATGAACTTACTTGGCTAATTTGTAGAAGATATTGAAATTTAAGGACTATTCCGTAACTTTTTCTTTTCCTCGTTCTTCTTTGGATTCTTGATCTATAATATAAAATATTTTCACTCATTAGCATTTATTTGATTTCTATTTCACTTCACAATTCATGCTCTTCAACTTTCAAAATTTCACTTTTACCCCAAAATTTATAGTTTTTACAATTTAGTCCCTGCTCAATTCACCCATCAATTGAACTAATTTTTCTCAATTAACACTTTATTTTATCATTATAAACTATTTAAAAACCTTTGATATTCTGAACTTCAACAGCAACCTTCAATTCACAACTTTTTCACAATTAGGTCCTATATACCATTTCCTATCAAAATCACTTAATAAAACCACCTAAATATAAAATTAGAACTTAAATTTCACAATAATTCATCATAAACTTCCCTACCCATACAGGTTAACTTCCAATTTCACCCATAAAATCAAAAACTAATGAATTCTATAAGTGGACCTAATTGTAAAAGTCATAAAAACATAAAAATTATCAAGAAAAAGCAAGAATTAAACTCACATGATGTAAAAATATGAAAAAAAAACTTCCTCCAGACCTCCTATGGCGTTTTGGCTGAGAAAATATGAAGAGATCTCTAGATCTTTCAATTTTGTCCTTATTTTATATGTTAAAATTGTAAAATTTCCAATTTTGCCCTTATTTCCCTTATTTTTCTGCTGATTTTTTTGCCCTTGCCGTCCAGCCTATTCACTTTTAGGCTTAATTTCCTTTTAAATCCTCTTTCTTTTAACAATTGAGCTATTTAATCCTTTTAGCAATTTTTATTTTTATTACAATTTAGTTTTTTTTAATTGACTACCCAAACGTTAAAATTTCTCAACCAAACTTTAATACTAGGTAAATGACACTTCATAAATATTTATAAAAATATTTATAGCTCGATTTTCAAATTCGAGGTCTCAATACCTCGTTTTTGACCCGTTTGACCTAATAAATTCTTTTAATTCACCAAATTAACCAATTCACCAATTCTTCTAAATTCTTACTTGACTCATAAATATTTAATTACTATCTTGTTCAATCTTACTTGTCGGATTTAGTGATCTCAATTCACCATTTAAGACACCACTGAAAATTAGACCGTTACAAATTCTCACAAAACTCTCTCTTAATTATGTTGTTGAATCAAAAACTCTAGGGTTGCTAAAAGCCGTATTTATAGACTAAAATTCCTGGCTAATCTAATTAGAAAATCCTTAGGATTGTCAGATTTTGACTGGGAAAAGATAGCAATGTTTAACGAGGAGAAGAAGTCTGATTTAAGTTGAGTACACTCACCACGTCATGACGTGGCATATTGCATTGTCGAGATATCATTCTTTGCATCGTCAGGACGAGGCGATTCTTCTCGTCGAGATGTCATTGTCGTGCCGCCTGCTCTTCCTCATCCCAACGTCAACCCTATTTTGTCCGAAATGCGAGGCACACTCTACAAATCTCCACCTTGACTCCTATTTTTGAAACGTCTTCTCTGTCAAGCACTGTTATAGGCCTAACTTGATCTTTGTCGGATACTTACCAAGTCTAAGTAATGCTTGAACTTGGAAATTGGGAGACTTTTTGTTATCATATTGGCTGGATTGTTTTCTATGTCAATTTTTCAAATTTGAACATCTCCTTGAGCGATCACCTCTTAAAAAAAGTTGTACCGAATATCTATGTGCTTTGTTCTTTCGTGATGCATCTGCTCTTTAGTGAGATGTATGAAACTTTGACTATTGCAATATACAATAGTCTTGTTGTTTTTATCAACCAACCCCCTAAATAGACCTCCCAAACAAATGACCTCTTTCACAACCTTTGTGATGGTCATATATTCTGCCTCTGTAGTTGATAATATCACAGTGGCCTGTAAGGTGTCTTTCCAACTAATAGTGTAATTGCTAAAAGCGAACAAATAACCAATGAGAAATATTCTTTTTTCTAAGTCTCCCGCATAATTAGAGTCTACATAGTCGACTAGATCTTTTGAACATCTTTCGAATTCCAAACAAGTATTGGATGTCCCCCTCAAATATCTAAGAATCGACTTAACAATTTGTCAATGTAATTACTTGGGTTTGGCCATTTATCTACTTACTACACTAACTTCATGTGAAATATCAGGATGAGTGCAAAATATTACATACATTAGACTTCTGACTGCACTGGAATAAGAAACCAAGGACATATACCTTTCTTCATCTTCGATTTTTGGTGATTCTGAAGCCGAAAGTCTAAAGTGTGCAACTAAAGGAATACTAACTAGTTTAGAATCTTGGATACCAAACCACTCAAGAATTCTTTTGATGTATTTCTATTTTGACAAAAATAGTTTCCCAGAGTGTCTATCTCTCAAAATTTCCATCCCTAAAATTTTCTTAGTTGCACTAAGATCCTTCATCTCGAATTTAGAGTTAAGCATAGTTTTAAGTCGGTTTATTTCTGATGGATGCTTGACTGCAATTAATATATCATTAGCATAAAGGAAAAAAATAAATAAATGATCTATCATCTAATCATTGTAGATACACATAATTGTCGTACTTACTCCAAATGAAACCAATACTTAACATGAAAGAATCGAACTTCTTCTACCATTGCCGAGGAGACTGCTTCAGGTCGTACAAATATTTTTGTAGAATGCATTCATGATCTTCCTTGCCTTTGATCCTAAAGCCTTCAGGTTGCTACACGTAAATGTCCTCCTCTAGGTTGCCATGAAAGAATGCAGTTTTCACATCTAACCACTCTAATTCAAGATTGTGTAATGCAACAAGAGCTAACAGTGCCCGAATGAACATATGCTTCACAATAGGAGAGAACGCATCATGAAAATCAACTCCCTCCACTTGATTGTAGCCCTTTTCGACCAACCTCGTATTATATTTCATGTCACATTGACCTAATCCTTCCTTCTTTTTGATCACCCACTTGCAACCAACTATTTCCTTTTCGGTGAGTGGTTTAACAAATTGCCAAGTCTCGTTCTTATTAAGAGATTCCATCTCCTCTTCCATAGCAACGAGCCACTTGCTAGAATCAAAAGCCTGAACTACCTTTGAATAATTCAAAGGATCAGCTGAATTAATGCTCTTCACAACACTTAGAGCATATGCCACTAGATTTCCTTCACAATATTTTTGCGATAGTTTGATCTCTCTCCTATTTCTCTCTCAGGCTAACTTATAATCTTAAAGTTAAGATGTAAGGGTCTCTGATTGGGATGGGGTGGCTTCGGAAACCTTATGTTGCATCAAAATGACGTTAGTTTCATGATTTCTACTTGACAACGCGACATGGCGATTCTCCTCGTCGGGACGTCACCCCTGTTCGTCATGATGTTGCGACATCGTGCTTCATGACATCATGATGTCACCTTACCGATTCTTGGAAAAAGTAATGGATGCTACTAACGTTAATCTAAATTCTAGTAGAAATCAACGAACGGGGAACATTTCGATAGGGGGAAGAAAATAATTAATAGCACAACAAAGGAAATAGGGTGTAAGAGTGAGAGAGAAAAAGAGGAAAAAGAAAAGAAAAACTAATTCTATTAGAATTTGCAAAGGTGTAATGAAAGAGGGCTGAAATGCAATTAATATTAGATTATATACTAGGGTTCTAAACCTTAGGGGTGACAATGGCAATTTGCCCAAAGCCTTGTCAAAATTTGGATAAATGAATGATAGGGGCACGGCTCGAAACTAGGCTCTCTAAAAAGGATAACTAACACTTAACCATCAAGCCGAAGACTCATTTCTTGTTTAATCATTTCAATTAACCTTATTTATTTCAGGGTGTGACAAGGCGAGCACAACAAAATCGAGTTGAGAGGTTTTCAGAGTGTCCCCGAAGATTCTAAAAGTCCAAAGAATGGATCGGATCCTTGTAAAATCGCATAAAATATTCTAGAAGCTCTAGAACTCTTTATCTATGTATAGTATTTAACGAGCTAGTTGGCTTGCCTATATAAGGAGAGACTCCCCTCCCTCATTTGTACAAGCTAGTGCTAGTTTTAAGAGTTAACAATAATACTTCCACATGCTAGTTTTGACAGTTAATAAGAATATTTTTACATTCTCCCAATATTTTCTTGTACTATCTAAGTTCTCTTTTCGTTGATTGGGTGCCAAAGCCTCCCTCAAGCAAGGATCAAAGTCTAATTGTCAACTTGGTACTTAATTTTGTTTTACAAACATTAATCTAATTTTTCAATCAAAATATTGAACCCTACCATTAATAACATGCTATGCTAAAGAATCCATGAGGTGTAAATATATATAACAAAATGTTTTTTTTTTTTATTTATATGTTTCATTTATAGCAATTATATTTGAATTTATTTATCTAAATTTACTCCCAAATATGTGTTCTTCACGTTATCACCAAACCTGTAATCATATCCACAAAATAATTTGTGAATCTTGATTAGTCACAAAAATCAAAAGTATTAATAATACATAGTTTTAATCCTAAATAAAAAGATTGAGCACTTAAATTTAGCTCTGAAAAAAAAAATGGAATATCTGCCTGTCAACAGTACTATTTACACCATGTGGGACAAACTTGTTTCAAATCTCCATGGGTTCTTGCTTCTTGCCTCTTGCATCTTTCAAGGGCCCCGAATTGCATATCTCGATTCAACTGTGTCATTCATCACGTTCCCGGTTGCTTGCTTTGATCTGTAACATCAAACCAATTACATTACCAACCGTTTACGAGAAAACCGAACCAAAATGAGACATTCGAACAAAGGAACGGACGAACTGACCATCTGTAGGAGGATCTTCATGTACGAAGAAACTCGCAGCGACTATCAGATAGCAAAGTATAAGCATTAGTCCTTTGAAGTAGTTAGACGTCCCTTCCTGCGTAAAAATAATGGAAAACCAAGTCAACTTCAGTTCTGGATAATAATAACGATTACTTGAACTCAAGGATGATGTTCTTGATATACAACCAACCTGCAGAAAAAAGGCTACGACTATAACGGTAATGAACAGAGTTGCTGTCTCGAAAAGTTGGAAGTTTAAGTCCATTTCTTGCCCCATCATCCACCCAATAACCACACAAAAAGGTATCTGTAGATTTAAAAAGAATACAAAGTTAGAAGACCAAGGCAAAAAAGAAGCAGCATATTAGTAATACAAATATATAAAACCTAGTTTCAGCTCCAAATTTCCGAGTAAAAATTCTCCAAGTCTTTAACACTGTTTATGCTTTACCCATCATCACATGTAATGTAAAAAGAGTGGAGAAATGTGATAAAGTACTATAAAGGCCTTTGTACTAGAAATTAGATTGCATTTTGCCCCCTCCACTAAAAAAATAGGCAAATTAGTCCTTATATGTTAGATCAAAGAGTAACTAGTTCTTCTGTTAAAAATTTCATCCATTTCTATTGTTAAAAATAGGTCCTTGTACTTCAGCATGATGCACACATACGTCAACAAGATGCACACATGGCATGCCATGTGTAACTGTCTAGTTATTCTGTCAACCACACTAGTTTTTAACAATAGAAGTAAATGAAAGTTTTAACAAAGAGGACTAGTTTGTTCTTTGATCTAATGTACAAGAACTAATTTGCCCAATTTTAGAGTAAATGGGGAAAAATATAATTTGACTCTCAATACAAGGGCATCCATGGTACTTTTACCAGAGAAATGCTAAATAATTGGCAAAATGAGCCACCCCTAACTAAGAGGCACATATTAATTCATTACTTGGTGCCATGGCAATCGAAGAATAAAACCAAAAGTAAAACCGCCCAACATTTGGAAGTATATGACATAATGGAGTAACATCAACAGAAAACGGGTGCATCCAATGCACAAAACCTACCCCAAACATAGAAATCTGAGTTGATGACCCTATGGCCACTCCCAAGGATATGTCCTGCAGATAAATTCATTGATTAGCAAAATGTAAAAGAATTTCTGAAATGGAAATCAGAGAATCACTTACGAGCTTATCTTTCATGGCAAACATGATAGCGCTTGCATGCTCAGCAGCATTCCCAATTATAGGGAGCAATATAACACTAATAAAAGCAATCGGCACATCCCACGCATCAGATGCCCCCTAAGGAAAGAACAAAAGGCAAATCAATATTAAAACCCTACGAGCTAACTAATATCCTTGCTGATAACACCAGACAGTGTGTACCCCTGAAGTATGTGCCAAATGGACCAAATCTAAGAAAATCCGTTCTCTCGTTTAGAACCATCCTACCAACCGTATTGCTCCTAAACATGACATAAAGAAGATGCATATGATCAAAAACCAAATGTTACCTCAATGGTATCCACCAAATAGTCCGACAAGATAGAGATCCAAGCCGTCATGATTGCAAGCCAAATTATTGATTCCCATTTGGAGATCTCTGGAGCTTCATCTTCATCATCATCATTGTTATCTAAGTTCTCCCCATTCTGGTTTACTTCCTGATGTTACACCATTTGCCACAACACTAAGCATTCTACACAAAATACTCGGAAACAAAATAACAAGGCAAGTACCTATTATATTCGAAAGATACTAATAAATAATGGTAACCAACCTCGCCAAGGGGGACATAGAGATCTGTTTGACTTTTCAACTGGAAAACAAGATAGGCAGCGTAAGCTAAAAGCATAACACAACTGCTAAATCTTGAAAGAGCCAACTCTGACTTCCCAACAATGCGTTCAGTGTGTGTATAATGGAGGACTGCTGGAAAGAGTAGGCCCATGACTGCCATCAGCAGCAGTCCGGAATTGACAACGGCTGTGGCCTGAATGTAAGTTTACTTCAGTTTAGAGCAATTTGAATACGGGAAAATAGCAGAAATAGAAATCGAACAACATAGTAATACTTTTACCTTGCTAAAGACCTGTTCCTTTCCATGATATACAAGCCCACCACAAAAGAACGCACATCCAAGAACAAGCAGCATGTTTGACAAAATCGAGCCCAACAATGACAACTGAACAACTCGTTTCATTCCACTTTTCAGTGCATAAATTGAAATAATCAGTTCAGTTGCATTCCCAAATGTAGCATTTAGAAGACCACCAACTGTAGGTCCAGTGAAAAAAGCCAACTGCCTAAATTCGATCAAATGAAAAGGTAATATTAGGAGCCAATATAACAACTGCTAGCATCAAAATACTAAATTTCAATAAAGAACATGAGTCCTTACTCGGTAGCATAACCCAAACGCTCAGCCAAAGGTGTTATACCGAGTAAGCTTAGAAAGAAGACCCACCCCTGCAATCCACCTCACCATTTAAACAACTTATGTTGGGAAGAAAACCAAGCAAAAAAAAAAAAGGACATCAAAGCTAAAACTCACACTACTATCAGTCATTTTATGAACCAGGATTGCTAGAGGACCAAAAGGCATGAGCAAGTTAAGCTTATTCGAGAAAACTACGGTCTTTATGCTTTTATAAACACCATTCCTTGTCATTTTATTGCCATTGAAAGGCAAACTACCAGAAACTGAAATATGTTGATTTGGATCAACAGATTGTGTCTTTTGAGCATCCATTTCAGAGGGAAAGAGGCACTCGTCATCGAGATCTTCCATTGTCCTATCATCTAGTGGTCCCATCTGCTACAATTAGCATTAAAATGTTAGAAATGCAAGTTCTAGATACATTAAGCAACTCCAAATGCATATTCATCAACCAAAAGAAGGGTATACATCGAAATAAATATCAATAATAACGTACTTCAAGGTGGGATTGGACTCCGACTTGCAATTTGTAATCCATCTTCACGCATCAAAAGAGTAAAATCATATGCTTGGTTAATTCCTCAAGGTCCTAATTAACATAAATCAAAATTCAAAATTTGTGCAAGAGGAAAAAAAAAAAAAACATTAGCAAGCATGCTTAAAACACACAAAACAATAGCCGCAAAGCAATAGAATCCCAAATCAAGATCCCATCTTCCAAGTTTTTACTTTTTACCCCCCTACTATCAATTTCATATTACAAATAAAACCAAACTGAAGATCTTCATTACCAAGCCTAATAAGCATCTAATTGGAACCTACAACATCAAAATAACCCCAGAAAACAGTAAAAGGATTCAACCCCAGAAAAGAGAACGAGTGCAAAATTTGCATAAAATATCAACGTCGATGCTATAGAAAAACAATCCCAAAACATAAAACAAAAGAAAAAAGGATCAAATATGAATGGATCTGAAAAAAGAGCAAACCTTTACTGCAAGTCTATGGAAAACCTGAAATGGGTAAGAATCAAAAACCCCAGAAAATTAAATAAAATGCTTTTCTTTACCGAAGAAAAAAAATGAATTTTTTTTCTTTGGTAAGAAAGAGAAGAAGGAATAAAAATGCAAAATAGTAAAATTGAAAGCGTTGGTGAGGGTAGGGGTGGGGGTCATATATGTAGAATAGTAAGCTCTGATTCTCCGTTTTCTTCGTGTAATTTGAACTGCTTGTCTTTGTCTTCTTTATTGTTATTTTTTTCAACTTTTTTTCATAGATTTGAGGCTTGAAAACTAATCAAAGTTTTTTTTTTTTTTTTTAATATAGAAAAAAGAGAGCATATAATAGAAACTAATAAAGAATTCTGAAGTGTTTTGAAGGTTGAGATTTTTAGGTAAAAACACTCTTCAATCCCTTTTAATTTTGATATTAAGTAATTTGATCCCTCTAAAAAAAATTAGAGCGATTTAATCCTTATGAATTTCAAAAGTAAGCAACTAATGACAATTGTCATGGCATTGTCAATTGTACATAATTTAATTGGTGTAATAATAAAATTATTCATTAATGTTTATTATTCTGTGTAAATGTTACTGGTTAAATTTATAGGTTAAATATTGTAAATGTGTTAAATTAAAACTAAATTGACAAAAATATGTAAATTTTGAGGATTAAATTTGTTATTATACCAATAAAATGTATATACAATTGACTAAAAACATTGATCATTTTTTAAATTGACAATGATTAAATTGCTCTATTTTTCTGAGATGGATTAGAGAGTTCTTTTTACTGCATTTATTTAAGTAAGGAATTAATTTCATCAAACATCCCCAATCTTTTTTCTAATTTTAAAATGATACCAAACTTCAAAACCATTCTAATTAAATCTTTAAAGAATCAATATTTTATCAATTGCATCCTTTCATTAGCCTATTGTTATCTTTGTGCATTCAATGCTAATTCAAATATAATGAGAAACTTTTTTTTTAAATAAATATTAATCAAATTATAAACACATGTATATTTACACTTGAAAAGCTTGGATCTAACAGGGTGAAAAAATAGCTCTCACACTATATTGAGGATTTAACATGTGCATCTACGTCAATTTAAGGAGTCAAATCGAATACTTTTAAAGTTTAGAGACCAGATTATAATTTAGTTTATAGTTTGAGGATGATTGGTGGAATTAACCCAATAGAAATTATTAAATCTCGTTATAGCTTCTAATCATATATGTTTTTTTTTATACGATACTTAAAACTATCCATAACCCATAAATAGGAGATTAATACGTTCCAACCTACAGCTTCCTCCATTAGCAATAATGCTTATATCAATCCAGTTATTTCTCAATCGGGATTAATGTTGATTATTAGTATTAAAATAAAGAAAGAAAAATGATAGATTAAGACAAGAAAGGTGAGAATCCATGTGTTATGCCGGATGATTGGACCTTTATGTTATGTTATGTTATTTATTTCTTAATATTTAATTTAATATATTATTAAATAAATAAATAAAATAGTGGGAGATCGATCCATGGATTTGCCCACTTTGATTGGGTTTGCTAAGCTTCCTCGAAGTTACACCAAATTTATTTGATTTCAGAGATTCAGATCCATTGGCTTCGTGGAAGCCACCCCTTTACACATTAATTAATGATTTATTATTAGGTCTAATTCTGCCTCAACTCTCTCTATTCTTTAATCTTTTTAAATTTAATCCATCTAATTTTAATTCCCTAATTTTAATCTATCTATTTGTCTGATTTAAAAATTAAAGTTCGATTTCATTAAATTTGAGTATTTTTTTATCAATTAGAATTTAATTTTTAAATCGGAACTTTGAAGATTAGAATGCCACATATTCAAATTTAATGGAAGTTCATTAACAAGGGTGAACCCAAAAAAATTCTTTGGGGGCTAAAAATTAAGTTATAAATTTTGATAAGAGTCAAAATGTAATTTCATCTTTGTATTAGTTAATTTCTTTATAAATTTTTAAAAGATTAAATTAAAATCTTGTCAATTTTGAGAGGTCAAAGTGTAATTCCACAATGTTACTAATTAGACTTTAATTTCTTTAGTCAAACAAGTAGAGTAAATAAATTAATGAAACTAAACTAGTGAAACTAAATTTGTAAAAGCTTGAAAAGTACAAGGACTTGGAGGCATAATTAGACCTTATTATTTAAAGAAAGCTTTGGTCTTCTTTTTATGATATTTTAACATTTTCTAATAATAATATGTATATATTAGGTAATGGGGCACCCACAAAAGTGGGTGTAAGAAAAAAGAAATTGTATTAAATAAATGATAGTTTGATCATAAGAGCATCATTTTATTTAAGAAAATTTGTATTTCTTTTTTGCAAAAAGAAAATGTGTTTTAAACAATGATATTTAAAAAAAAAAAAGTAGTTTTCTTCTATTTTAAAGATATTAATAGTTTTGTCGATTGAGTCTTAACTTGATTGGTAGGGGTATTGTCGTTAATGCAAGAGAATATGAGTTTGAGTGCGCTAAAACGTATTACCCTCCTATTTATGGATTAGGGAAGGGTTATGGTAGTTTTAGTTATTGTGTCAAAAAGAGTAGATATAATTATAATCTATAATTATATTATTAAAAAAAAGATAGTAATAGTTTTGGTCAGATTAGTAGGATTTTGCTTGAATTTTTTTAATTTTTAATTTGTTTGTGCTGTAATAAATTGATATTATTTTTTTAGAAATCTTTATAATCGACTATATTATAATAGTTCAATTCTACTGATTCAACATCTGTATTTGTGTTTGTACTTTGATTATACCATTAGTGTAAACTTAATATATATATATATATATATAATGGTAATTTTTAAAAAAAATTTAAGTGGTAGTTTTCTTAAGAATTTTTTATATAATTATTTCAAGGAAGTTGTTTTTGGATATCTTATATAATAAATTTAAATGATGAAATCAACCTTATATTTCTTAATAATTTATAAAAATAATTTTTTAGTAATTTTTTTAATTTGTGACATTGATTCATGATACTAACTCATTTAGGATTTTATATTAATAATTAGAAATTACAACACACGTGTATTCGTTTGCAAACCACCTATTTAGAACATAAGTATACATTTAAAAATAATATATAATAAATAATAAAACACAATATTTGAAATAAATAATAACACATATGTAATTTGTATGAAATTAAAATTAAAAAATAGTTTAAATCGTGAGTAAAATGAATTTTAAATATGTAAATACATTGAATAAAGAATATTAAACGTAAGGTTTGGAATAATAATAATAACATATATGTAATACGTATGAAATTAAAATAATAAAATAGTTTAAATTGTGAATAAAATGAAATTTAAATATATAAAAATATCATATAAAGAATATTAAATGTACTTTAATTATTTTATCATGGGGTGAAATAATTTGTATAATAAATTGGAATGCATAAAAATATTAAAATAAAGTTTTGGTTAAAATGGTAAATAAAATATTTTATAAATATTGAGGCATGGGTTTAAATCTCAACACTTACAATTTTTAATTATTTTTTTAAATAAAAAAACAAAAGTATGATCGTAATAATATAATTTATTTAAAATATATAAGATCATTTTAGTAATTTTCTAGACTAAGTTGATATTGAGTTGATTTGTGAACTCGGTTAAACATTTAAATAATAGTACAGATACACTAAGTGGATAATTAAAAAATATTTTAATTCACTCAATAATAATTGTTGTAGTGGTAAAAAAATTGTTTATAAATCTATTTAATGCATATTCAATCATTAGATATGAAAAGACAAAAACGTCACCAAAATAATAATACTTATTTAATAGAAAAGCTATATTAATGAAAGAAATTAATTTCAACTTATTAGCAAGTATTTATAGCTTTAATTAATAAAATACATTCATGATGCTTGCTTTAGATCATTTTTGGTTTATTGGTAAAATCACTTCAATTTTTTTAAAAATTATTTATTTACATTTTTCCAATTTTTTTCACCTAATTGAGCCTTGAATTAACGAAGTCAGTTAAATAGGCTCTTTGATTGATGTTAGTCATTAATATTTAACAATAATATTAATTTGACCGTTAATAGATGTCACGTTTAGCACTAACACGCTAGCGTTGATTGCTTAGATGATAGTGCCACATCAACTCTAACGTTAGCAAAAAAATATTTTTTAGAATAAATACACAATGAATTGGACAAATGGTTGTCCATATTCATTTAAATTTGGACACCTATTTATTTAGATTCATTCTAGAATTATAAAAAATATAAAAAAGAGATAAAAAAGTCATTGAATATAAAAATTATTAAAAATTAATTAAAAATCATAAAAATTTAGAAAAAAATATAAATTATTATAAATTAATTAAAAACCATAAAATTTTATAAAGAAATTAAAATATTTTTTTGTATAATTTTATAAAAATTATTTTCATCATTTTGATTAAATTATTTGACTAATATAACTTGCATGGATTGAAAATTAAGGCAAAAATATGATGAAAATTTGTTAATTTTGATTTTATGATATAAGTTATTAATGTTCATTTTTTATTTAAAATATAAAAATAATAAAATATTTTATTTTTAACTAATTTATAATCATTTTTATAATTTTAATGAATTTTTATAATTTTTTATATAATCTCAGAATGTATCTGGACAACTGGTTGTCTCAATTCAAATAAATTTGGACAAGCATTTGTCCAGATTCATTGTGTACTTATTTTAAAAATAATTTTAAAATATATATTTTTAATTTTTTTGCTGACGTGACGTCTACTAACAGCCACATCAACTTTGTCATTAAATACTAATGATCAACGTCAGTCAAAGGGCCTATTTGACCAATTTTGTTAGGTCGGAGGCTTAATTGGGTGCAAAAAGTTTGCAATGACTCAATTGATTTTATTGAAAAAGTTCAAGAGCTTAAATTTACCTAAATTCATGAATCTAGTTATATATATCGCTAACATACTCTATCTTACACTCATCAAGAGACAAATTTACTAAACCTTAGTAAGAGGCTACCTTATCAAGGAAGCTACCTAGTTACGCCTAGTCACATAGTTGACCTAACAAAGGAACCATTAAAAAGAAAAGTATATCAATTAGATGAAGATACAAGGCATTATAAAGTCAACCATATATACTTTTCTTGAACCCATAGTAGGGATATTCTCTCTTCTCCATTCTTCATTCTCCAATCTCTCTATCAACTCTCTCCTCTCTAACTTTCTACAGATTTTTCATCAAATCCTCCTCCATTCATATTTCTCTATCATCCAGGTAAGTTGTGTTTCCACCTCCATCCATGTTTATCTTTCAATAATTAGTATGGTGAGCATAAAATGAACATGACCACTATAGTTCAATGACTGCATGCGCAAAAAAAATAAACAGTTTTATAAAACGATTTTAAGAGTGCGGTTTTAACTATAAGCGTACAGGGTTAGTTGTAACATTTGTAGTGTTAATGGAATACTAGAGCATTCCAAGAATCGAACCTAAGGGATTGTCAAATGGGTAAATGTGTTAATTATAAGTTAAGTAATTACTAATCTAATTGAGTCAGAAATTATTAGTGCGAAGTCAAATATAAATTTGTTTATAAACTAGAATTAAACTTTCAATTAAACAAACTAAGCTAAACTTTCTTCCTATTGTTTTAGACGATGTAAATGATAAAACAACGGTTGATAAATTAGCCAATTTTTAATTAAACTAATGAACCTATATCGATTATATTGATTTCCAGTTTTAGCTAAGAGTCTCCTCTCGGTCTCACCTAGGCATATATATATCTTCTTTCGGTCTCACTATTCGGCACAATTATATCGAAATATCTAAGGATAAACTCTCCTCTCGGTCTCGTTTATCTAGTTTTTCCACTAAAGGTTCCAATTCTAGCGTATTAAGCATTTCAATATAATGGAACAATCAATTAATTAAGTATAAACATTAACTTAAACTAACAAACAACCAATCAACCTATCATCAAACAATTTATCACATAATCAAACTTAAATTTCAAATAAGCATTTTATCAAACACATGGTAGGCATAAAATAAATGTAAAAAAAGTTTAAGAAAATGTTAATTTGTTTGATGAAAATTCATTGAAGCCCAAGAGTTTGATCATCTCCTTTTTGTATGGTCTTCAACAAGGAGCTTTTTGCATGGTCTTCAACAAGGAGGAAGAAATGAAACAACAAAAATGAAATCTAATCTAAAAAAAAGAAGAAGAGAGAAAACCTAACCTAAAAATGAAAAGAAAAATCATAGAAAAGAAACCCTAAACTAAGAGCTATGAAACTAAGGAAAATGTCCAGCCACCCAATTTGAAATCAAAGGCTTATAAAGTTTTATTTATAGCCTACTAACATTTAACCTTGCTTTGACCATTATGCCCTTAAATGAAAAATAGACTTAAGATTGTTGGACATAAAATTGCCCTTCAGTTTTTTCACTTGTCGGGTAACGATATTGCAATACCTACAACAGTCTTGAGATTGGGCGTTTTGGGGATCTCGGTTTCGTGGTACCCGTTACTCAGCATCGCGATATCACTGGAGTTGGTTCAATTCTCTTTATTTCAACACAATCAGGGTATCACGACTTTCACGCTTTAATATCGCAATATCCCCCTCTTGAGTGGTATTTTCTTCATGTTCGGGTCATTATCGATTCCCTACAACACTCAATCAACTCGTTAGGTTCCTAATGGCGCATTTGGCCAATTTTGGTCTCAAAAACATCATAAAGCTAATAAAAACAATTTATTAATGGTAAAATGAAAACATGTTAAAAACATATAAAAGACACTTAAATTGCTTGAAAACAAGCTCTTCAAATGTAGTGGAGAGCGTAATTTGACATATCAAATTAGGACAGATCATTCAAGCATTCCCACAAACATAGATGAAAAAGAACAATACCCACAAGCTTGATTACAGATTCAAACAACCCATGGCCGGCTACAACATAGTGTGCAAGAATCATTCCCTCAACGACAACAACATCCAAGTCACCATTATGACCCATACAATCTATCTGACTTAGATATTAGAATTAGTACTCAAATTAACAACCCTATCCACCACTTCCCCGTAGTCACCCTTACACCACTCATGGTGAACAAACTTCACAAAACCCTAACTTTGGTTCATAGCAATTCATAAAGTAAGAGATCTCTATGCAACAACTCTACCAAAGTGAACTTGTGAAACAAGAAAATCATCAAGAAACTTAGAGCAAATAGAAACCTTGAACAACAAAACCCGTCAAAGGTAAAGTAAGAAGAAACCACTCGGTTCTTCCTTAATAAATGAAGAACTTCCAGTATTGGATAGAAATCTAGTAGTAAACCAAACATACTAACAAAAAAACACAAGATCCTTAACAACAACTGCCATGGTCATTACAAATCCTCTTGATCATCTTAATAACTCTGCCCTTTTTCATTCATGAGATTTCTACATAGTTTTTAAAATTCATTAAAAGCATTAGATTTTTCTCTAAAAAAGTTTACCCAAGTGTACCTTGAAAAATTATCTACATAGGCGAGCACATAACATTTCCCTCCTATGCTTCCAATCTACATGGGACCAAAGAGATCAATGTGAATAAGTTCAATTTGGAAATGAACGTGGTTTTCTCTAAATGAGAATGACCTAAAAATTAATTTATGTTTTTTTTGAATTATTAATTAATTGATTAATTGAAGTTTGAAAATGGAAATAAATTAATTGGTCATAATGAATCCGTTGAATGTAGTAAATTAAATTATAAAGTACTGGGTTGAAAGTCTAAGAAATATTTATAATTGGACCCTGTATGGAAGAGGCCCAAAAGCCTCTCATGATGATGCATGGGACGACAAACTCTAGTTTATTTCTTCTCTCTATAAATAGATGACACTGGTGGGGCTAAATAGACAACTTTGAGATATTGTTATTCTGCTCGAAAATAACGATAATTTATTTTCAAAGTAAAAATTTTATTTTCCGGAATAACAATTCTACTAGTTTCTATTAAAGAGAGATTTACTTTTCCACTGAAAGTAAAGTAAATAATTTTCGGTTCTGTGTTTGATTCGAATTTGTTCAAGCTCGTACTCGAAGTAATTTGTGGTATAAGAATAGTGAAGAAGGTCGTTCAGTTGAAAGTCAGGAATGACAAGGATCTGTCTAGCTGAAAAACATAAGTGCGATTTTGGTAAAGGGTTTATTATTATAAATATCACAAATTAGCTTGATTTTCAAAATTTTAATTTTTCACTATGCAAGAAAACCGTTTTCAAATCGGATTTTTTTCAACAGAGAGTGCTTCTTGGATTATTATGTAATAGTCACAACATTTCTCATGGTAATAATTGTATATATGGTCCTTAGACTTAAGATCACCATTGTCCCAACATCGTGAGTTGTATGCTTTGACACAGTCAAACGTCTTTTGTAAATGGTTGTACTATAAAGACTAATGTTGGGTATGCCACAATCTATATAGTGAGATGTGAGTTGATATGAATTTATCTTAGTCTACTCAAGAAATCAAGAAACAAGATTTTGGGCTATACAAGTGTGACTGTTTCATGACTTATATCCAATCTAGATATCAAGGGCAAAGGGATATATTATATGATGACATTATCACAAAAACATTATGTCGAATCACGATTTCTTATAACTTGGGTTGCAGTGATGCATTGTTAGATGTCACTCACTATTTGTAGCATTAGAAATGTTCTAAGATTATTGTCAACACTGTAGAATCCTACAAGGTCACGCCCTATGGTTGAAGCTATCAAAATTTAAAGAATATTAGGATTATATACGAACTAAATTAATAATAGCAATATTCTTATGAATAATTTAATTTAACAAAGTTAAATATTAAATGCGAAATGTGCACATACTTAACGTACACATAAAGGATAGAGTAAAAATAATATATAAATCAAATTTTCATTATCATATAATGATTATTTCATTACAATCTTATTTTATTTCAGTGAATCAAACGTAATATAAAAACACTCCACAACATCCACCTCCGCATAGGTTGAGGGCTCGCAAAAAAAGTGCACAGAAACCCTCGATGCCCATTTCCAAGAGTACTCTGTTAATGGACAAACTGTGGACGATGCTGGAGAATAGTCCCCTGCACATTCTCTTTCCAAAGAATCCAGACGTCACCTACAAAGCCGTTAACCTCAATTCTATGCGAAAATTTAAAACCCAACATCTTAAAAACTGCTGTTTTTAGGTTTCATGCGTACATGTTTGGTAATAAAAATCCAAATGTCTTTTTAGAATATAATATTTATATTAAATATTAAAAATAAATGTGATAATACAAATTTTTTTACCATCAATGTATTAAATACTCTTTATATTTGTAGAGTTAAAAAACTTCACCTCGATAATAATGATATAATATGAAGTGGGAAAGTCGGCAGGCCTTTTGGCTTTTTCTTTCTAGGCATTGTTATAATTGTCCTTGCTTGCTTGTACCAAAAAGGAAGGCCTGCCCTTGCTAATTCCTCTACATATACAGACTAAAGTGGTAGTTGAAAGCAGGCCTCTCCAAATTCATTTATACAAAGTCTATTGCTCCATCAACAAGGACCATAAGAAAAAAAAAAATCTAAAAGGAATCAACAAGGACCATAAGAAAAAAGAAAATCTAAAAGGCTATCTATGCAATAAATGAACAAAACTTGCTCTATACAGTCACACCCTGTAATGCTTCAACATATTCTTGAGCTGCCTGCTGTAGGAAGAAATCAAATGTGAGGTCAACAATATTCAACTCATTACAATTGAGTTTTCTTCAAAACAGCTTGGAATATTATGGGAATGCTGAATAAATGCTTCTTGATACACATACACACACATATATATACATATTCATTTTGAAGAGATGATCAGCAAAATTTATGCCTATTCCTCCTTTACAAGAGCTTTCTGTCAAAGATTGATGTACTGTAGTGTCAATATTTGATCAAAAAAAAAAAGAAGAAAAAGTCATTTCAATATGAAAAGGTTGTTTTACACCTGGTTCATTATTGAATCCATACACATTTCATTCTTGAAATGAAGTCCGCTCATAGGGAAATTCTCATTCGGAAATGGTTCGAACTGTAGGAAATCATCGACAAACAAGGGCTGAAAATGGAATAAAACTTTCGAATCTCCTTATAGCTCAATGACAATGTTCCAGAGGTACTGCTCTTCCTCTGGGACTTTTAGTGCAAAAGTAACAAAACCGGATTCGCCTTCATATTCGAACTCCACTTCCTCCGAATCAACTGTTATTCTTTGCGGTTTAGTTGATGAATATGCTCCGAACAGACCGCAGCCTCGAACTTTCATGATAACAGTTGCAACAGGATTCTCAGTTTCATATTTCAATCCCTTGATAGCCCCTCCTGAATTGAACATCTTGGTTAGGCCTATAGGAGCAAATTTAGACCCACTAGACAATGCCATAACGGGAACAATGGTAAAAACTTCATATTCCCGGGGCTTTAATGTAATCGACATAAACGCGTTTCTTGGGAGATAAGTAACCTCTCCTGCAGTTGTCATCAGTAAAGTTCATTACAATAAATTTAAACACTCATAAGATTGTGAATATAAGAGCTTTTCATAACATACCACCAAGATGTGAATATAAGATACTATCTCCAATCCAACCATCCTCAGCTACTTGAAACAGATACTCAACATCACTAGCTCTTATAATGCTTGTGATAGTACCAGGTTGTTCATCATGGTTAACCATCTTTTTCCTAACCTCACACCAACCGGCTCCTTGGCAATTGAATACCCCGATAACTCCGGTAAAATCATTTAGATTCCATATTTTCAAAAGACTGCAAAATTGAAGTGTGTATAAGTAAATTAAGGTGGAAGTTGACAGCAAATTAGTCTACATTATGTCTAACCTTTTGCCATCTCTGACTGGATCAGAAAATAAGCAATCTCTAGTTGGTCTTCCTGGATATTTCGCCCTCAAAACCGAACCGTCGGGAAGTACAAGCTTCTTCAACAGGTTGAAATCATGTTGTCCAGGTTTGTCGCTGACATATACTGCACATCCTCCTACGGCACGAGCAGCTCCGTGGTATTCGGCCATTGGATGTAAGCTCTAGCATGAGAATTAATGAATTTAGTTTCAATTTAGCTTCCAAAAACATTGAGAATCATAACTTGTTAAATTACATGAAACATGTCCCAATCCGGTTGCATAAACTCCCCGATAAAAACAGTATTATAAGCGACTGATGCGATATGAATCGTATGAGAAGCTTGATCTCTAGGGAAGAAATCATCTGAAGCTCTCATAACAGCTGTGCTCTTTGCACTGCATGAACAAATCGTTGTTAAGTCATGAAAATCCATAAAGGTCCCTGCTATTGTAGAACTGGATTAGATTGCTACCTATATAAAGTATCAGTGTTGTGACTCATACAAGCAATAATTGCATTGTCATGGAAATTGCTAGATATTGAAGCCTCTAATGCCTGATGGTATTTTCTAGTGAGTTTTACTCTTCCACCATGACCAGCTCCAAGAGTTTCAAGAATGCTTTGAACATCAACTTTAACACCATCAATACCAGCAGATGCCAAATATGAATGAAGATCATTATAGAACTCAAAAGCTTTCTCTGGTTTTACCAAACGAACACCATTGATAGTAATGGACTGCAAAACATCAGAATAATCATTCGACTGAACCCCTGGTGATGAAACAGGATACACTAACTTTGGCTCATAGTGTTCCATTTCAGTAGTTCCAGGTTTAACTCCTCCCCAGTATCCTGTTATTGCATGCCATACATAAACATATTTCAAAGCATATCTATCTTTCATTTCACTAATAACATAGCCAAGTCCCATTGCTGGATCATCTACTCTGTGACCTTTGCCATTTTTCTGAAATTTATGATTCTCTTTGATATGTATTAACCTGTTAGCAAAGCTAGAAACAAGAAAAGAGACCAAATAGTTAGAATTTATTGAGAAATGAAGAAAAACCAAATATGGTACTTACTTTGCTGTGCAATCAGATCTATATTCGATGCCGGTAGGATCCATACCGACCGTCTGCCATCCATCATCGATGATGACAAACTTAGGAGGAGTTCCACCTTTCTCCAAGCTGCAAAAAAGGAATAGCTAGTTACAACTTATAACCATATGATTTTTATAAGGTGTTGCTTAAAAAGAAGAGTCAGAAACCTCTCTAATCCTTGCTTCAGACCCTCAGCAGAGACATTAGTATAAAAAGCATCCCATGTACACCAGCCAAACCAGTTCAAAATATCTGGCATCTGAACCAGGATGCATTGAAAACAAACAAGAAATATTAACAAAAAGTCTCGAGAGCAGCACACACACATATATATATATTCATGAAAGGTGTAATGTTAGTAAGAAATAAAGCACCTTCTTTTTCTCTCGGTGAGAAAAGGTTTGCAGATGTTTCTCCACAGTCCTGTGTTTAATTTGTGATACAACGTGATCAATCATTGTGTTAAAATTTTCATTTGTAGAAGACTGTAAAAACTTACTTCACCGAGTTGGTCAATCTTGTTTCTAAAGGGATACAACTTTTTCTCAAGGGAATTTACATTTGTAGAAGACTGTAAAAACTTACTTCACTGAGTTGGTGATAACATCATAAGGGTCTGATCCAGCTGCTACAAAAACCAAATGACTACCCTTAAATTGATCAACATCAGGATCTCCTGCAAATTACCAACAATCCTAAAAAGTTTATAAACAGGACCAAATTCGGTAACCCTAGTACTAAGAGTTAGCCCATTTATTAAAAAATGGGCAAATTAGTCCATGTACATTAGATCAAAGCCATGTGTACCTCATTTTGACATGCAAGGACTCATTTTTAGTTGTAGAAATGGATGAAATTTTTAACAAAAGGACTAGTTTGCTCTTAATCTAATGTACAAAGACTAATTTGCCCACTTTTTGAGTAAAAGGAGGCAAAATGCAATATGATTCCTAGTACAAGTGCCTCCATTTTACTTTTACCAACCAAATTCAGTTTATGTCAAATCTAAGTTGATGCATTTCTAACCACTTTCCAAGCAGATCTCAATCTCATTTTGTTCATTCCCTTGAAGAACAGCCCTGAAATCACCTTCAAGTATTGGCAAAAAAACTGCATACACTGCTGAATTATGTTGAGCTTCATCTTTATCTCCATCTTCAAGATGAGTTTCATCACATACTTCAACAACTAGGAATTGGGTTTCAAAAGGGATATCTTTTCCAGATGTTCCCATCCATTGAGTCATCCACCAGAAATTATGTCTAAAAACACACATGAACCTCAATTCCCTGCCAATGAGATCCAAAACTCTATCTTATGGTATCAAAATCATCTAAAAATTAAATTGATATTTTTTATCACCAACCTAGGAGTTTTAGTCTTGTTTCTACACTGCATATATAGGTAGATTCCATGAATAAGGAACTAAAAAAGAAAAGGAAAGCATTTAAAGAGCTATGAAGATGAACATACTGAAGCTTTCCTATAGGAAAAACTCTTCTGCTTCCCTTATGGTCTGATTTAACTCCAATGAAAGCTCCATTGATCATTGCATCCCCAGGGCCTGATGTTGGTGTTATCACTACATTTTCATGAACATCATGCAACACACAGTTCCCAAACAGAGTCAACCTCCCATCACTCAAACATATCCCATCCCCAACAGTCATATTTTGCTTCTTGTAGCTACAAAGTGTAGAATTCAAGAATAGAAGCCCCTCACTGCTCAATAGTAGTAAGACTCTCAAGTCAACATTAAACAACACAACCCAAAGGAAATAAAAATAACTATACAATGGCCAACGAAAGCACAATTATGAGTTTTATTTTGTCAGAATATAATAATTGCCAAAAAGCAAAGCAAGCATCTCCTTGATTCTACACAGGCATTTACACAAACATCATATAAAAAATTAGAAAACACTAAATATATCCATATTGGTTATATTTACATCGATTGCAATAATTTTCTTTACTGTTTCTAGTTTCTTCCTTAGCTACTATTACTAGCTTTGATGTGGAAGAATGGGGGCCTTAATAAATATAGAGAATATAAGGGAAAAAATAAAAGAAAAAAGAAGACAAAAACATAAAATCAATGTTCATGGATATAGACAAAGACAAATGTATAGTGGGCCTTAAATATAGTAATAATATGGTTTTCAGTTTCCAGCAGCAACCAACTAAAACACAAAAATAAAGATTAGACTACATTTTTACAGCGAAAAGAAGATGCACTGTATAACCTTTAGCAGGAAAGGTGCACATATGCATGGCTATGTTACCTTTAGAGGGTCATATTCTCTTACCGATGTATGTCGGACACCGGTATTTGAAGAAAAATAAAGAGTCAGAGTTGCATGGCACCATTCAACGTCTATCCCATACCTCAGGGCTTTTAAGTCCAGGTTATGTATGAGAAAGAAGTGCCATATCTTAATTTTAATTTAGAGAAGTTATTAGGTGTGACAAGGCAGGCATCGATGCAGATGCAACAGCAGAAAATGCCATTATGTGGGCAGTTAAGCCAAATAATTATACATTTAAAAATAATTATAATTTAATAAAAATTATGATAATTATATATTTAAAAACAATTAAAATTTAAATAGAGTTATTATTTGAATAGAATTATAAGGTGAAAACTAGCAGAACAGGCTGGTTTTAAAAATTAATTAAGAAATTAGGTTGTTTTCCCTAAATTTAGGGAAATAGGTTAATTTTAGAAAGGGGAACAAAAAATGTGTCGTGCTGGATGCATTTTCGTTCAAGGATAACTTTTCTGACTGTCAAAAAATCCAACAGCTAATTTCCAACTGTTTTTTTTCAAATGGCTAAATTTTTTTTTACTAGGTAGTTTATTTGCTATATATACCCAACTCATTTTCTTTCTTTTGCATTCAAATCTTATTCTTTCAAACCTATTCATCTATTCTCTTAATTATTTTATTATCAATTTTTCATTCAATATCTCTCAAATTCTTATTATCTTACTTTCATATTTCGTAACTTTTTATTTTATTTTATTTTATTTTTATAATTTTAAAAATGTGAATGTCGCTTATTTATTTGGATGACAAACACATTTCCGACATCTAATTGCAAATGTTAAGAAAATATTATTAAATTTTTTAATTTTAATTTATATAATTAATAAGTTGTTAACATTATTAATTTTATGATTTTTTTATGTTTATATAATCAGACTGAAGATTGAATTATCGAGACGTACATACACAATTTAAGTGCAAAGCACCGCGTGTTATTGAACAACACTTGCAAGAGGTAGGATTTTTGCACGTGTCTCGTATGCTTAGGGGGACTAACTTGAATTCTGCACTTATTAGCATTTTGGTGGAAAGATGGAGACCCGAGACACACATTCCATCTTTTGTGCGATGAGTGTATAATTAGACTTGAGGATGTAGCATTACAACTCGATTTACCGATTGATGGGGCAGTCGTTACGGGGGTAGTATGTGTTGGTGATTGGAGCTCAATTTGTGAGTAACTACTAGGCAATGTGTCGGACAAGTTTAGTGGCAGCTAGATAGAGATGAAATGGTTAGAAGACAATTTCAATTATGTCGACAACTCTACTAGTGCCATTGAAATACAACAATACGCACGAACTTTCATCCTGAGGTTAATCGAGGGTCTTCTGATGCTAGATAAATCTCGAAATTTGGTACATTTAAGGTGACTCCTAAAACTAGTCGACTTAAAAGAAGTAGGGCGACTTAGTTAGGGATCAACTGTGTTGGTGATATTGTATCGAGAGATGTGTCGGGCAATGAAAGCATAAAAAATTAAAATCGATGATTGCACACTCCTTCTGTCATAGGCATGGTGAATGGATGTAATACTCTAATTCGAGAATTTAAAAATGCATCCTGGTCAAATTTTTGGTGAATCACAATATCTAGCACGTCAAAGTGTCATTGATGATTTTTGTAACGTTCGAGATGCACGAATTTAATCGAGTGATGCGCTAGTTCAAGTTTAGGTAAAGTATTTCGTCGTCATCTTAAGAGCTCGATAAACTTCATAAGATTGACTTGCGGGAGAGAACCGATGAAGATTGACCTAAATTCCATGCCAAATATATCTACATTTGGGAACATAGGTACATTTTCATACCTATGTGTGAACCAATTCTACCACCGAATTTGGTGACCTCTTTAGATTACATGACATGGTTTAGACTTCATGGTAAGTTATATCTATTGCCGGAGGAGGAAAGTAGTAGGCAATGTCGTTGAAGAAAGCCAAGACAACCCCTTATAAGGCTGTGATCGAGAGTACATGCGTCGATGGAATCATCATAAGCTTCAACCCCAAATGAGGCATCGATGAGTGCACCACCTCTCAGTTAATATAGTTCATATTTATTTGGTGCTTTCACTAACCCCATTTTTTTTACAGAAGCATCACATTATGCACCATCATTCCATGCATCAACACCTCCAAATAGACTTTTTGGACCACCTCCATCCCTAGAACCATATTATACGCCACTGCTGACAACAACACCAATGTATCCACTATCGCCTATAATTCCAACATTCTATCCACAACCGGGTTATCCGACACCATACACTTACCTACCGATAGTGTCGCAAACACCCCCAGCATCATTGTTCTTCAGAGGTGGGTCATCTTCTCAACTACCTATTAATACCACAGATGATATATGATGGGAACCTAAGACGCAAATGCACTCTAGCATGGAGGAACGAGATGAAGATCAAGATGATGGTGGAGGTGAAGATGAAGATAAAGAAGATGAGGAGTCAGAACCTCAAATATGACAAAATCCTCCTCGTAACTGACACTCACCGAGTTGTGGCACACATTCGAGCCAACAACAACAATGAATTTTTTATTTTAAAATTTTCTCATGTAAATCATCATTTAGTTTGCAAGCTTGAGTTGTTGAGATACAATAACTGATGAAATAATACAATCCTATATTTAAAAAATACAAGGTTGTGGAGTGCGTATATTATTATAAATAAATGCAGTTTCTCCACTTTTAAATCATTTAAAAAATTGACATTTTCTTCATAAGAATTTTTCCCTCTTTCTATTTGTAAATCTTTTGCAATGAAATATGTTTGGTTGTGTTTTGAGAATGTAAGTGTAAGTTGCTCAATCTTGTTAAATTTCTAATGTTTTTTATTATTATAATTTTCTGAAGCAACAATTTACTTTCTTTTACCTTATTTTCACAATACTAACCTTATTCAAATAATATTAATTTTACCCAAAATTTTGTTCTTCAATAAAGAAACTAATGCTCAGTTAAAACAAAAATCCTAAAATACAAAAGTTAATGGAAGATCAAAGAAGACATTGGATCTAGGTATAATTGTTTTGTATTGCAGGGCATCCATAATTTCATCCTCAACATTTGGTAACTGAAAGGAGCTAAGCTAAGCATTCAACCAATCATTGGGTACTGAAGCGCTTTCATTAAATGATAGTTTTAGAAAATGTGCACAAAATTGCCTGGTAATTAGTTGTGTTTCTATGTATTGGAACATTATCTAAAACATAAAAAGAGTTAAGTTGACACACACGAAAGTAAAAATAAAGAAAAATAAAGAACACAACTAAGATATTTACGCAGTTCGGAATTTGTCCTACGTCTGCGGGACCTTGTCCAGAGATAAATTCACTATGAACTTTACAGTACAAATAAATTATTTATGCCCAGCCCTCCAAACTTGGTGTAACCTCACCTTTGTAC
Organism: Gossypium longicalyx; assembly: GCA_025698465.1. Lineage (NCBI taxonomy): Eukaryota > Viridiplantae > Streptophyta > Magnoliopsida > Malvales > Malvaceae > Gossypium > Gossypium longicalyx. The sequence continues at coordinate 737,253 of CM046999.1, forward strand.
AATTAACTAAACACTCTTCCAACTTACTTTAGCTATACAAAGGAAAATCCTCACTAAATGTTCCTGTAAATCCACACATCACCCATGAAACAAATCATCTATACATATAAGCTCCAGGATCAACCAAGCTTTACATAAATATTTCTTCCGGAATCTCAGTGCGATGAGACATTGCAATCCTCGAAAGAAAGAAAGGAAGAACTTGGGTAATGGCAGGGTGTTTCTTAGTGAGCTAAAGATATCAAGATCTCCAAGGTGGCTTCTAGCCCATCAATTTTCGCTATATAGCAACAATTAACCTGCAAATTATAAATGCCAATACATATTGTTAAAATTTATGACTGAGCAGTGTCCTAATGTAGAAGAAACACTTACTTTTAATAAATAGAACTTTATATTATGTGCATGACTGGTGGCTAACCACAAAGCCGTTGTCTATGATTTTCCACCGTAAGTTTTATGAAAGGGCCAAACATTGGGCATTGTCATCTGTATTAGTAACAAGTTCCCATTTCCATTAGTCTTCACACCTCAAAACCTACTGCAAAAGAGATTTAATTATTTTTTACTAAAATACTCACCATTATCAACCATACATATGTGCTCTTTTAAATCCACTCGTCATGGAACAAATTATCTATATGTAAGCTTCGGGATGGACCAAGCTTTGCATAAGCTCGATGTAAACTGAAATAACAAATTTTCAAATGCAATATCATTCATCCTATCTTCAATTGTCATGCTTGAAGTAGGACTCTTCCAAAAGCAACAACGAACCTGGAAACTTAAATGCCAATATAGAATATGTTAAAATTTATCTATTTTAGACCAAGCTGTGTCCAAATTTAGTAAAACTTACTGTTTCAAAACCCAACTTTATATCATCTGCATCAATGGTGGCTAACCACCAACCCGTTGTCTATGCTTTTCCAGTGCAAGCTTAACAAAGGGCCAAACATTGGGCATCATCATCATCATCTGTAATGGGAACAAATTCACATCCCGGTTAGTGTTAATATGTTGTTGTTCATCTATAAATAATGAAAACATTTTATCAACTTCAAAATTCTAACAGCTAAAAGGGGTGCCCTGCATCAAAGAATATTGTGAAATATCCCCCTCTCCCCCCTCCATTTTCATCAACCCTTAACCCCCTAGCCCCTATTCAAATTACTTACTTGACAGCCACATTGCGTGTTTAAGCTCTCTCGAACACAACTCCAAGAATCTGTCAATAGCATAGGTACCATATAAGCTGCTGGCATATATCTTACAACTCTTGAAATACTCCATATATATATAATTTACATCAGATCAATTGGGAATTATAAGGAAACAGATGACATATATTACCATTTTTGTTTTGTTGGAATATTTTGGCAGATAAACAGATGGTATTTGAACATATATTACCTCTGCTTCTTGTAATATCTGCTATGCTCTGCCGAAGAAGAGAGCAAAAATCTAACAAAAATTAGGATTAGATCTTCAGAGGGACTCTTCAACAAAGAAAAAAAGAAAAAGAAAGAACAAATGTGCATAGAGAGGAGGATTTCATGGGAGTACAATGCCATGGACAGATCAGCTGATGAAGAATGCATGTCCTGTTTTTTGGCTCTCCATTGAACACATGCTGAAAAAGAAGAAGCTTAGTTAGGGGATTATAATAGACCATTTGAAATTGTGAGATTGTTGTGATTTAAACACCTCTTTTTCTGCATCTAAATTCTTAAAGTTGTCAAATGCCTTTCAGAAGAATACAGGCCAATGGAATATCTGGGTAGATAAACAAATCCGAGTAGAAAGTATGGTCCCTGCTTTTTGTATTGCATGCTATGCTCTGCCGAAGAATAGACTTCACACTAAATCTAAAAGGATGGACCAAGATTTACATAAACTCCATGTAAAGTGAAATAACAAATGTTCAAATGCAATATCACTGAGCCTATCTTCAATTGTCATGCTTGAAGTAGGACTTTTCCAAAAGCAACAATGAACCTCAAAACTATAAATGGGAATATAGAATATGTTAAAATTTATCAATTTTAGACCAAATAGTGTCCAAATGTAGAAACACTTACTGTTACTAGACGCAACTTTATATCATGTTCATAAATGGTGGCTAACAACTGCTCCCATTTAGAGCAGTGTTCAAATGTACAAACACTTACTGTCACTTAATAGAACTTGATATCCTGTGCATGAATGGTGGCCAACCACAAAGTCATTGTCTACTCTTTTCCGGTGCAAGTTTTAAGAAAGGGCCAAACATTGGGAATCATCACCTGTAATGGTAACAAATACACATACCCATTAATGTTTAGACCTCAAAACCTTGTACAAAAGCAATTTAAAAATCTTAGTAAAATGCTACCATCCTCAGCCTTATATTTGCACATATATGTGTTCAATATATAAATAATGAAACATTTTATTAGCCTCACCTCCAATTATTCTGAAGCAAGATTCTTTCCTGTTTCGACCCCAACCCTGTTTAGTTTACTTACTTGACAAGGACATTGCGCGTTTAAGCTCTCTCAACATGCCTCTAACAAGAACCTCCCAATAGCATAGGGTACCATCTAAGCTAGTAGTCATTTGGCATATGTATTACAACTCTTGACATACTCCATTTACATCATTTATATCAGACCAATTAGAGATTAGGAGGAAATTGGTGACATATATTACCATTTTTTGTTGTTGGAAGTTTTGGCATATAAACAAATCGTAGTAGAAATTATGGCCTCTGCTTCTTGTAATGCAAGCTATGCTCTGCCGAAGAAATCTAACAAAAAATAAGATTAGATCATCAGAGGGACTCTTCAACAATGAAATTCAGAATAAATCTACAAAATTTGTGTCATTCTTCAAAAAAGAAAAAACAAAAGAAAACAAAAAAATGTGCTTACAGAGGGGGAGTAGAATGCCATAGACAGATCAGCTGATGAAGAATGCATGTACATTTTGTTTTTTGCCTCGTCCATTGAATTCATGCTAAAATCTAAGGTTGTCAAATGCCTTTCATCAAAATAGACTTCAATGGGTTACTGCACGAATTAGCAAAATATTATGAAAAATGACAAATACAAAATTCACACATCACCCATGAAATAAATCATCCTCCACATCAATATTAGAAGCAAGTCTATGAAATGAGAGATATGAAAAGAAGCACTAACCATGCGCTCCTATTACATCATTGCAATTCTCAAATTATTATTATGATTTTAAACTATAAAGCAATTACATAAATTACCTCCTCTTTTTATGCATATAATTTATTGAAGTTGACAAATGCCTTTCCCCAATGCCTTACTGCACAAATTAACAAAAAATTATGAAAGATGGTAAGTATCCAACTTGAATGATATTTGAATGAAAAATAGCATGAGACACCAGAGTTAACAAACCTGATTAACCACTGAATTTTTTCTTGAAAATAAATTAAGGTCATAAAAATAAATACATGGAATGGATGTACCAACCTGATTACAACACAATATCTGGGATGTGAGCAATTTTATGCCAATCAGCGCCAATGTCCTTCTGATATCTTTCCTTCAACTGAGGAACTCCATATATAGATAACCGTTGCAAATTGGTTAGGCAACGCATCTCGTCCGGAAGCGATGTTAAATTGGGCAAATTCCTGAGAACGAGCTCTTGCAGATTTGTTAGATGTTGAATCCACTCCGGAAGTTGCCAACACTTCGGAATATCTGCCAGCGATAGAGAGCGCAGGCTTGTATGATCTTGGAATATTTGGAACTTAGGTGCTGATAACTCCAGCTCCTTGCAATCCCTTATTGAAAACTTTTTAAGGGAAGTGAGATGTTGGAACACAGGAAACAGTGACCTCAATCCACTGCACTCACGGATTACTAATGTTTTCAATTCAACAAGATGTTGAAGTCCAATGGGGAGAGAAACCAGCTGTGGAATAAATACAATCTCCAAACTAGAGAGATTCTTAAGGGGCTCCCATTGCATGCCCTCTAAATCAACCTTCTTGCAACAATTTATTGTTAATGTTTTGAGGCTGGTGAGATGTTGCAGGTACTCATCTAGCATGGGAGTGTCCAAATCCTTCATATTCTTTACATCGAAAGATTTCAATTTGGAGAGAGGAAGAGAAGAGGTTGAACTTGATGGGGTCTTAGCATTCATCTTCATCTTGATAGTCTGCTTAAACGGCCTTGAACTGGTATTCGCCAACCTTAGATTATCATCGACTGATGGATACAACGGCATTGAAGTCAAAGGGCAATTTTGAATCCATAAAGTGGAAAGACAAGGAAATGCCATGGTTGACGTTCCCATAACTGTTGTGTCGTCCTCGTTGGAATCATCATCGATTGGTTTTGTCGTCCTCCACCAACTCTTCATATTCCGGCAATTCTCGAGGTGAAGATACTTGAGCGATGGGAAGAATGATTCTGGTTCTCCTTGACTTCCTTTTGGGCTATTATCATCCATGTACTCCTGCTCATAACAATCACGAATATCCAAATATTGAAGACAAGGCAATTGAGCAACGGACGGGAGATATTTGAATTTATTGGGACCCCATATCCTAATATCAACGAGATTTGTAAGCAAAGAAAGCCAACTTGGAAATTTGGCATCATCCCCCCATCCATCGATACGGAGCTCCTTGAGATTAGGATGGGGCTGGAGGTCTTCAAGCAACTTATTGTCATCATCATTGTTATAACCATTCCATACTAAAATCAACGATCTCAAATGTTGCTTCCCTTTCAAAATAGGAGTTTTTTGCATTTTTTACAGAACTCAAATTTTCTATTCTAAGCTCTCCCCTTAAGTTGTTAAGCCCACTCAATTCACTTAGATCTGCACCGTCATGGGAACCATTTCTATCCACTACAAACATGCTTAACTCCTCAAGTGAAGTCAGCTTCCCTATTCCACGTGGCATGTGAGTTAAATCATAACATCTATAACATGTAAGATGGGTAAGATTCACCAAATATCCAATCTTCTTCGGCAATTCTTTAAGCCGATAACAATCGTCAAATTTCAGCACTTGTAAATTTTGTATCTTGAAAATACTCTTTGGGAGAATCTCACAACAATTGCGAGAAAGATCAAGGTACCTCAAATGTTTCAACTTATGAATGGAAAGTAGAATTGTACTAAAATAAAAACAATCCAATTTTAAGACACGCAAACATCTACAATTTGAAATTATAAAATGCCAAATTTCGTCCATTTCATTTTGATGTCTCTCATTTGAAAATTGTAACAAGGTTCGCAACTTCCTTCCTTTAAATAAAGGAATTAATGAATCATCATTAATTGATATATGACGACATTTTTCATCAACCTCACTTGCACTTGAATTTGAATCTACAATACCACTTTCTGTCCCTGCTACAAATTCAGCTAGATCATGCATTAAATCATGCATTTTACATGTCATAATTAAGTCTTTTTCTTTTACTTCTTGAAAGAAACTTCTTTCCGCTAATTTTTTAAAATACACAAACCCAATCTCTTGAAGAGATTGTGTCCCATTTGATTGTTTTACGAAACCTTGTGCAACCCAAAATTGAACAAGCGTTTGTACATCAATTTCATAATCTTTTGGATACAATCGGCAATAAGCAAAACAATGCTTCAAATGGGTCGGGAGATGATCATAACTCAACTTAAGTGTAGGTAAAATATTACCTTCGTTTTGAGATATTCTAGCAAGTTCATTATCTTTGAAAGAACGCCAATCCTGTTTAGTTTCTTTGTAAGATAATGTACTTGCTATCGTCCTCATGACTAAAGGAACCCCACCACACCTTTCCAAAATCTGTTGTCCTATTTCCACAAAGGCTGAATCTGTTGAGTCTGCATATCTTTGCTCAAATGCTATTTCTTTGAACAAAGACCAAGCATCGTAATCAGACAAGCCTTTTAGAGCATAAGGCTGACATTTACTAGTGATCTTGGCTACCTGAAAAGAGCGAGTAGTTACTATTATCCTACTTCCTTTAGCCCCACCTATCAATAACTCTTTTAAGCTAACCCAAATTTCTCTCTCTTCATTCCAAATGTCATCCAAAACAAGTAAATACTTTTTCCCACCAATTTTTTCTCGAAGTTGTTTTTGCAATTGGTCCATTTCGAGATTTTGATTTGGTGCTTGGCCAGTTGCAGATTTGATAATGTTTTCTACAATTAGTTTGACATCAAAAACATCCGAAACACACACCCACATCATCAACTCAAAATTATTTTTGAGTACCATTTCATCATTATAGACAAACTGGGCCAAAGCAGTCTTCCCTAACCCTCCAAACCCCACAATTGGAATGATGTAAACATTCTCTTCACTTTCAAACTCTAACACGAGTTTTAGAAGAGCTGCTTTATCATTGTCCCTCCCTATTATTTTATCTTTAGGCACAAAAGAGTGTGTTTGCTCCCTCTTTTTAGTCATGAAAGAGGTTTCCAAGGGGCGGTCACGCACCATGAAGCCAAAAGTGTTGGCCTTACTTTCAATTGAAACTAATCTCGCCTTAATGGCCTTAATTTTCCGACCTATTTTGAGACCGTAAGCAAACTGATTTGAGCTTGAGAAGAAAAGGCGTACCTCTTTCATCAGCTTTTTCCCACCCATTAGATCTTTCCGCAAAGTTTCGGTAGAGAAATCATCAAGCAAGTCGTCGGCATCATAAAGTGCATCTTTCAGCTCCTCAAGCCAAACTTTAACGAGATTGTTGGTCACTGATTGCTCTTCTGCATCAAGGAGCACAGCTTTGATGGTGGAGACAGTGGTTCGGAGGTCATCGAGGTCATCGTTGACATTCCACCACAGTCCAATTTGAGACACAGCGAAGGAGCTCAATTTAGTAATAAGCTCTACGGCAATGTCGAAAGCAATTGCTTCGGCCATTGTTGGTTCAAAAAACGTTTGATTACTGCAAGAGGAGTAAAATGAAAATGATTGGAACAAGATGAAACACAGATGTGGATCCATACATGCAGAGACTACGTATTTTTATAGATGAAAATAAAGTTGATTGGTGGGAAATGGACCCACCCTGTTTCATGTTTGACACAAGTTTTATAAATTAAATTCAATATTCCATTTATTTTTTCATTCCAATTGCTTTCCACCGATGCATTGAAATTATTCCCATCACCTGCTGAAGGAAATAAAAGCTATAGATGTAATCAAATTATTATATACTATGTGTCTGCGTTCATACCTTACTGTCTTCTTGGAAAAAAAGGCTCGAGGGATGGTCTTTCTTTATTCATTTACACACCTTTGAATGTCTTTTATTTGGTAATTATTATAATGCAAACTTTGACGAATAAAGGTATTAATGGAAATTTTCTTATTTTGAAAAATAATCTTTGTAAAATAATTATTTTAGCCTTCCATTTATTTTCTCCCTCTTTTACTTACATTTTCTTTTATTAAACCGTCCAAAATGGATTACAAAATTAATGTTTGTTAACTTTATTGATGTGATACATTGGTAGATCATCACATGTATGTCACATTAGCAATTAACTAATTTTTAAAAATAGTTAATTGCTTATGTGGCTTATATACGTGGCAATCCACGTGTATACTATGTCAACAAAGTCGACAAATGTTAAATTTTCCACCTATTTTGGGTGATTCGGCAGAAAATGCAAGTTTAAAAGTTAAAATAACTTTTTCTATAAAGTTGGAGGACCAAAAGAGCCATTGTGCCAAAAAAATAATTATTTTCTTTTTTTTTTTGGTATTTTTTATTGCTATAATTCTAAATGGTGTGAAATAGGTCCATCAACTAATCTTGTTATTCTTATTGTTGTTTTTAACCTCATTAGAGCTAATCTCAGTCTATATATAATTTGTTTAATTTCCTATAAGTATCTTAGTGCTCTTTTGTATGATCATTTGTCTCCGGTGAGTAGGGTTGAGCAAGAAAAAAAAATTAAAATTCGATCCGAACCAAGATATTTAGACGATTTATGAAATACAAATTAAAAAATCATGATTACCCAAAATCGAACCAATTTTAATTTTTTGAAAGGGAAATTTATTCAATAAATTTAATTTTTTGACCATAGCATTAAGCACTACTTGAAAGAAAAATACCAATCAAAATTATGTACGGGTGATGAAAAATAATAACATTGTGGTTAATTCTCTTTAGTTCACTTCCGAAATCGACAGGGATTAAATTACTCTTTTTTTAGAGGGGCCAATTTGCACAATATTGAATTTGAGAGGGACCGAAGAAGTGTTTTTACCCATTTTTAACCTCACCTCACTACTACAATTGTTATTGAATCCAAACAGGCATCCAACACTAATTTTAATCACATTACTATGGTATTCAATCTCACTATTACAACAATTGATCCCACCACCAACATTGTTTTTAATTTCACTAGAGTTGATCCAATTGTCCATCCAAAGAAAGCCATAGACTTATCTAAGACTCCATATGTTGCACTAAAAATGATTTCCAGAAAATGATTTGTGGAAAATGACTTACTTTTTTAGAAAAGTTAATATTTTCTAGTGTTTGGATGAATTTGTGTAAGATATTTTTTGTTGTTTGGTAGATTTTTAGAAAATATTTGACTACTCCAAACCTATTATTTTGTAACACCTTAAACCCAGCCTGGACGTCCAGACCAAATTTAGAGAGTTACGTTGTCCGTATTAAAGTTTCATACCATCAAGAGTAGACCAAATACAACCTTACAATTGCATAACATTCATCATAACGAAATTAGACATAAAGTTGTCATAAAATCCATAACATCATAAAACATTAGTCCCTCCTAGTAAAGCTTAAAAGAAAAGAACAGTTTGACCGAGCTTCTGCAACCCTGACCCGATCAAGATTGGGAACGACCTGAAACCAAATCAATGAAAATATGAGTTGTGAATTTGGTGCGTAAAGGAATTTATTTTATTAAACCTTATTCATTTAATGCTCCAATTTCAGATATTTAAATATATTCACGATTCAGAGTTAGAGCAGACCAATTACGGTGTAAGTATATACGGTTCCAAATCATATGTGATACCAGTCAAACTCAGATGTGACTTCCTATTTACACCCGCTACACACTATCTTCTGCCATCCCAACACACCGTTAAGGTATTTAATGCTACCAACCCTACACACCATCAAGTGTTTGTTGACACTTTTACAGAAATGCAGCTTAGTTGCTAATCCAGTACGTAATAAGCGCTAGAATCAGATATAATTTTAGTGGCAACACCACAATTTTGGAACAGACTTCTTCTCCCTTCACAATGGCTCACTACATACCTTATGCAGAATACAACTATCATTACAGATGTTTATTCATTCTAATACTTTACACTTTAACCTCAAAAGTTCACTGACGGAGTGATATCACAGTACATGTTCAATTATGTGACTTGTAGATTTGTCTCAATGTATCAGACGGTCCTCAAAAATAGTCTTCGGGCTGAATCTTCTGCCACATGGCCTGGGTACACGCCCATGTGCCTCGGTCGTGTGATTTTTAAGCACAAACAGAGAGTTACACGACCTGGGCACATGCTCGTATCGCTGGCCGTGTGGTTTTATACCACAAACAGAAAGTTACACGGCCTAGGCATATGCCTGTGTCCCTTGCCGTGTGGTTTTATGCCACAAACAAAGAGTTGCACGGCCTGGGCACACACTCATGTCCCTGGTCGTGTAGTTTTATACCACAAACAAAGAGTTACACGGCCTGGGCATACGCCCATGTTCCTGGCCGTGTGAACCCTATAGTAGCTTAGCCATACACGGCCTAAACACATGCCTATGTGACCTTATTTCAATAAAAAGTGAGTTACACGGTCATTCACACGGCTTGCTGCACATCTGTGTGGCCCACACAGCCTAGTCACACGCCCGTGTACCTGGCTGTGTGGCGTTGACAGCCACTATTTTCGGCAACGAAACTTACAAAATCTAAGGTTTTCGATACGCACCTGAGATGATTTCAAAGTAGTACAGTGTAGAGAAGTTTTGACGCTTAAAACAATCACCCAATAACTCAATCAATCAAGTTTATCAACAACAATACACGATAATACATCAATTACCAATGTCGAAAGTTTTGACACAAACTTTTAACGAAATTGATACTAACCAAAGATCAATGACGATTACCCGAACCAACGTGATGAGGTTCGCTACTCTCACTCTTCCCGCCTAATAGGGAAACCAATCAATTGATTATCAGAGACTCGCACAATACATTCTACAACCATTACAAGTATACTATGAACAACAAAAGAGAAACCCGAGATTTGACGTGTTGACGTAAAATTTACTTAGTAACCTCACAACAAAGAATGCTAACTGTGCAACCTTAACTAGACTGTAATTCTTATGACAATTAAAGAAGAAAAGAATAAGAATCTAGAAGAAGAAGAAAAAAAGAACAAAAGGAAAAGAGAAAAAAAGAAAAAGATGAAAGAAACTAACGTTAATGATCAATTAACTTCCACCTAGATTTCCATTATTTAGAAAAAATATATTTCCCTACGTATACTCCGGTATTCGAACTCAGAACCAGGTAAAATATAGATAGATGCTTAACCAGTGAACCATCATGTTCATTCTTGTCACTCTTTCACATGGAATTGAATTTAAGCGGGTAACATATGCTTGTGGGCTGATATTAAAACAACAAAACTTTTAATGATATGACTCGAACTCCAGACCTTAAATGCAGAAGCAGAGCACAGAACCAGAAATATAGAAATTAATTACTGCTGATTTCTACAATCAAGTTCTCAAAATTTTTGGAGCGTTACAACTTTCTCCTCTTAAAAGAAATTTTAGCCTCAAAATTTTACCTGAGTCAAACAAATACAGATATAACCATTGAATTGATTCCTCCGGTTCCCGTGTGGCTTCCTCAGTATCGTGGTTCTATCAGATGACTTTTAATAGAGGAATAGTTTTCTTTCTTAACATTTTAACGTCACGGTCTAAAATCTGAACAGGTTCGTCTTCGAACGTTAGATCCAATTGTAACACGATCTCTTCAATAGAAACTATATGCGACAGATCTAACTGATACCGTCTCAACATCAAGACGTGAAATATATAGTGAATCTGATCCAGTTCTGGTGGTAACTCTAACTGGTACGCAACAGGTCCAACCCGCTTCAGAACACGGTAAGGTCATATGAATCTCGGGATAAACTTACCCTTGCGCCCAAATCGGATGACCTTTTTCTAAGGCGACACTTTCAAAAACACTTGATCACCCACCGAAAACTCAATATCCTTTCTTTTTAAGTCTGCTTAAGACTTCTATCTATTGGATGCTGCTTTCAGATGATCCCAAATCACTTTCACTGTGTTCTCAGTCTCGGATACCAGTTCAGGACCCAATACTCAATGTTCACTTAATTCGGTCCAACATAACAGAATATGGCAGTTACGACCATACAAAGCCTCATAGGGTGCCATCTATATACTAGAATGGAAGCTATTATTATAAGCAAATTCCACCAACGGCAGGTACTCCTCCCAAGTACCCTTGAAATCTATCACACAACCTTGGAGCATATCCTCTAAGATTTGAATAACTCATTTTGATTGTCCATCAATCTGGAGATGATACGCCGTGCTGAAACTAAGTCAGGTGCCTAAGGCCTCATAAAGTTTTTTTTAGAACCGCAAAGTAAATCGGAGGACCCTGTCAGAGATGATCAAGATCAAAATCCCGTGTAATCTTACAACTTTGGCAATGTATATTTTAGCTAACTTCTGTAAGGAGTAATCTGTTTGGATAGGAAAGAAGTAGGCTGACTTAGTCAATCGATCAACGACAACCCAAACCGAATCTGTCTTAGTAGGGGTTAAAGGCAACCCCGTAATAAAATTCATTGTTATCCACTCCCACTTCCACTGAGGAATTTTAACTAGTTGAAGCATCCCGAATGGCAACTGATGTTCCGCCTTAACCTTTTGACACGTCAAACAACGGAACACAAAAGCTACCACCTACAGTTTTAGTCCGGGCCACCAGTAGAGTTCTCGTAGATCCTGGTACATTTTATTCCCACCAGAATGCATAGCATAGGGACTATTATGCACCTCCTGTAGGATTGAATGCCTTAACTCCTTATCGTTGGGTACACAAATCTTCTATTTGAAGCATAACACATTATTTTTATTCACACTAAAAACAGATTTCTCGTTTGAACCCATATGCCATAACCGCTGTACTAAAGCCTCATCGTTCAATTGTTTAGCTCGAATTTGCTCCACCCAATTCGGTTTAACCTGAAGTTCTACCAACAGTCCTCCATCCCCAACTAAACTTAAACGAGCGAATATTACTCTCAAGTCAGTTATCGTTCTACGGCTAAAAGCATTAGCTACTACATTTGTCTTCCCGGGATGGTATTCTATGGTGCAGTCATAATTTTAAGTAACTCTACCCAACGAAACTGATGAAGATTTAACTCTTTTTGGGTTAACAAATATTTGAGACTCTTACAATCGGTATAAATAACACACATTTCACCATACAGGTAATGTCTCCAAATGTTTAAAGCAAACACAACAGCAGTTAGCTTCAGATCGTGCGTAAGGTAGTTACCCTTATGTGTCTTAAGTTGTCACGACGCGTAGGCGACCACCCTATCGTCTTGCATGAGTACGCATCCTAATCCGACATGAGAAGCATTACTGTAAACCATAAACTCCCTACCCAATTCTGGTTAAACTAAAATAGGAGCTTGCGCCAGAACGGACTTGAGTTTATCAAAACTAGTTTGCTGTGCCTCAGACCACACGAATGAAGTATTCTTACGTAACAACTTCGTCAAAGGTGACGCAATTAGAGAAAACCCTTCGATGAACTTTCGGTAATACCCAGCTAAACCCAAGAAGCTACGAAGCTTAGACATATTTTTCAGTTGTTTCCACTCCACAACAGCTTCGATTTTCTTGAAATCAACTCGGATCCGCTCTGCCGTCACCACATGACATAAAAAGGCGACCTCTTGCAACCAAAACTTGCACTTGCTGAACTTAGCATACAACTATTTTTCTCGCAGTATCTAAAGTACAATACAGAGATGACCTTCGTGCTTAGTTTTAGTTTTAGAGTAAATCAAGATATCATCAATGAAAAGCACTACAAATTGATCCAAATACGGTTGAAACACTCGATTCATTAAATCTATAAATGCTGCTAGAGCATTCATTAATCCGAAAGGCACTACTAAAAACTCGTAATGTTCATAACGGGTTCTGAAAGTGGTTTTGTACACATCAGTCTCTTTGACCTTGAGTTGATGATAACCCGAGCGTATCTTAATTTTGGAAAAGACGTATGCTCTCTGAAACTGGTCGAACAAGTCATTAATCCTTGGTAATGGATACTTGTTCTTGATTGTTAATTTGTTCAACTGTCTATAGTTGATGGACATTCTCATTGACCCATCCTTTTTTCTTAACGAACAACATCAGTGCCCCCACGGAGACACACTCGGTCGAATAAATCCTCTATTAAGGAGTTCCTGAAGTTGTGCCTTTAATTCGATCAGTTTCTTCTGTGCCATGCGATAGAGCGCAATGGACACTTGGGCAGTACCTGGTAACAGATCAATCCCAAACTCCACCTCTCTATCCAGAGGTACTCTGGGTAATTCCTCAAGAAAGACATCTTGAAATTCCCTCACAGTACAGATATTTTTTACTAAAAGCTTTTCGATAGGAGAACTGGATACGTAAGCAAGGTATGCCTCGCACCCATTTTGGACTAACTTATCTGCTACAAAAGCGGAGATTACATTAGAGAGATAATCTCGATGCTCACCAACCATAACCACCTAATTATTCTCAGTTGGTCTCAGAGTAACGCTCTTGATTGTACAGTCTATACTGACTCGATACTCAATAAGCCAATCCTTCCCCAAAATTAAGTTAAACTCATTAAAGGAATATTCCATTAAGTCAGTTGGAAATACCATGCCCTGAAGTTTCTAGGGGCACTCGCCTATAAACTCTATCAACTCGTATTGACTGTCCTAATGGACTAATCACAGAAACTTCTCTAGCAGTATTCTCAACAGTTAAACCCAGATTTACAGAAACAACACTAGCTATGTACAATTGAGTAGATCTAATATCAATTAAGGCATAATATAGAACATAATGTATAAAGAAGGTACCTACAATGACATTAGCATTATTGCTCTCCTCACGGCGTCTCACCGCATAAACTAGTAACTGCTAACGAGCCTCAGCCTGGCCCGCATCTCTAGCCGGTGTTCTTTGACCTCTCTCAAATCCATTACCACATTTATCAGTACCACGACCATGGAATGGTTACTGAATCTCTCTCGGAAGCTAAATAGAATTCAAAGTCAAAGTCTGTATCGCAGTTGTACTGAATCAGATTAACGGGGGCAATCTCTAACTCAATGCTCCATCGACCCTCAACGGAGACATGCTCCTAGCTTCCTCCAACACTCGCCTAGATGGCGTTTCCCACATTTACCACACAACTGAACCTCGATCACTACAGATGATGTCTCAGCCTTGGGGGCCTATCTGTAACGCCCCGAATTTTGGGCCTAGAAGTTTTGGGTTTTGAGCATAGGGACAGTGAGAAGGTTACACTTAAGTGATTAATTGTGTAATCTAATGTCAGAATGGGCCTGCTGGTCTGGTGGTAGGATATGTGTTAGTGCAATTTGAGGTTCGGGGTTTGAGTCGTTGTGTACGCATTCTGGTAATCTTTTTGTTTAGTTTTATTTGTTTAGATTTAAGTTAGTATTATATTTAATTTTTGGGGTTTTTATTTTTATTTTTATTTATATTTTGTTTTATTTTTGCTCCTCCTAGACGTTCTTTTCTCTCTTTTTGAAACTCTATCTCTTTTCTTCTTCTTTTTAGGGGTTTTTCTTGGTTTTCATCCTTACGCTCGGGAGACCGAATTTAGCTGTGTAGATATCAAGGAATTCACTTTTTCATCGTCAAAACAGGTGAGGGATTCTAACCTTAACTATTTCTACTTCTGTTTGTTTTTTGACTTATGGTTTTGGCTTTCAAAAAGCCTATGCTAATTCAATAAATTTGGGTTTAAGTCATTGTATGAGAGGGGAAAACCCCATATTCTGAAGTAATTTTGATGTGGTTAAGGTTGGGGCTGGTTTTGGTAGCCAAAATGGCGATTTCGGTACATTTTTGAGGTGGTTTCATGGCTACTCTAACGGTCATGTGGATTTGTGAATTAGGGTTTTCAGCCAATTTTGGGTGCCACATAGCCTGACCACACGGGCGTGTGGTCAATTCAGAGATTTTTGTCGGAAACCACACGGTTGTGTCCATTGCACATATAACTCTGTGACTGATTTGGGCAATTAGGGCTTCCATACGGGTGTGTGTTATGAGATGCACGGTCGTGTAATTGATTTGGGAAATTAGGGTTTTCACACGGGCTTGTGAGTCAGTGACACAGCTGTATGGACAGATTTGGGGCCTAGGGATTCTATACGGGTGTGTGTTGTGGGACATACGGTCGTGACTGATGGCCACAGGTCGTGTGACACTTTTACAGGGCTGCGTCTACCCTGCACCTTAATATATTAAAATTGGATAGAGAGTTACACGGTCTGTCTAAACGGTCGTGTCCTTGACTCACACGGGCGTATGCCTCTATCACATGGCCTGGAATGCTCCACACGGCCAGAACATACGGGCATGTGGCTCTAACTCATAAAATTCTAAATTTTAGGGTAATTTAAGTGTAATCGCAATTCTATGTGTTCCAACCCTGGACTAAGCTTACTGAGGATTGATATGGATCTGCTTTGACTACGGTTTGAGGATTACTTGTGAATGATTGTATGGAATGTTATGTACTGAATCTGTGTGTATAAGTGTGCATGTTTGGATAACTGATCGACTAGTTGTATATGACTGTCTAGATTTGCAATTTGAATTAGTACATCTGCATACATACATATGCATACACGCATTTGCATAAAAAGTTTTTGAGTGGGATTTTGAAGAGAAGGAAGACTGATCTGATCTGGTAGTTCAACTATATAGATGATCATCGTTGCCCGGTAACCCAAGATGACATCATATAGACAATATAGCAGTTTATCGTATTGCACCATACCGCACGTATGTTAGCTATGCTATGTACTATTATCTAATCTGGCAGTTCATACTACATGTCTATACTGCGATATTTTGCATTGCACCGTACAACTTATACGCTAGCATTACTGCATAATATATGAGATTGACAGTTTATGTGCTCACTGATAGTCCTAATACCCTGAGGGTCGTGGATAATACTGATAATCATTGTTGCTGGGCAACCCGAGGTGATATATCTGAGGATCTATACTAAAAGGCTCATAAGCCTAAAATTCTGGCAGCTTAGCTGTGAATTTCTGTTTAGTGCTGCAACCGGTGCTAATAGGGAGTGTAGGGATGGGTGGGTTAATTAAATCCCCACAGTAAATGCAGGGTTAGATGGAGAGGTGTGTTGGCTGGATGGGTAGGTACATTTTGTAACTCATCTGCACTCATATGCATTTGATTAAACCTGAATGATTGGATATGTTATCGTGACTGAATTGATTGTACTGTGGTCTGATATGGTTGATTGACTGTCTGCGCACGACTGCTTGACTAGATATGTTATCATGACTGAATTGATTGTACTGTGGTTTGATATGGCTGATTAATTGTTTGTCCATGACTGATTGACTGAAAGGCACTTGTGTCTAAGAGGATTCTGTAGATTTGACTGCTACTATCTGACTGGATAGTTACCGAAATGGGCTAAGGCTCCAACTGGTAACTAATACTAATTCTGGGAATTTTCGTTACTGTGCCTAACAGAGCCATATGACTGTAAAGTTACATATGGTCTATATTATTTTTTGTTTTAATTGGTCTGTAAGTATGTTCTAATTCCGAACTGCTGTTAGTTTCCTGGTTTCTCTTCGGTAGTTTAATTAGTTTGATCTCACACTGAGCTCGAGTAGCTCACCCCCTCTTCTGTTTCTTCTTTCAAGTATAATTTCTGGATTTTGTTGATGGGCATAGCACGCGGAGGTCTCGGACAGTCTTCGAGTTATGTTGAGGCTCGCCGATGTGAGTTTATGTTGAGACAAGCGTATTATGTCGAGCCTCAACATAACTCGCCCCCACATACTTGCCTTAAAAAGTATTCTTGAAATAATCCTAGCTCACTTGTTCTACCTGAGCACCTTGCTCAACAGTTAGCCACCACTGGTACACTTTGTCTAGGAGTAGAGACACAACGCCCCTCAGTTTTTTAGTAAGAGTGCAGTTAAGGTCTATTATAATACGCTTGGTAGCCTCAAGCCAATACTCAGCAACAGTAGGAGTGACTCCTAAGACACCCCTGAACAATTCAGCACCATACGACCAAAGTCGTTCAATAATCGACCCTCAGCCTCTTGATCCTGAATGGGTCCCAGCGACCCTCTCAAGTGCCCGAATCATGGCCTGGGACAGTGCGTCGTCCCCAACCGTAGGTGTCTAGGACTCCGTCTCAATAGTGGTAGTACCAACTGTCTCACTAGTATCCAAATTAGGCATGCTACCCATAGAGGATGACTCTGCTCGAGCTCATCCCTGGCGTCCTCGACGCCCCCGCATACTATGTCCACGACTACCACGCTAACTCATAATGCAATCTAGCTACAAATTCAAGTATACAAATCAATTCACATATTCAGCCAGACGGTTTCACCAATTCACATCAAGCAGTTTACCAATAACAGTTAGATATCATACTCTTTATAACAGAACATAAATACTTACTAGGTCAATGTCGAAGGCTCGGTCACTAACTGCAGTTTCAGTGTTTTCATATTAGTTCATATACTAATTATTACTAGCTACTTTTCTCACAGATTAAGAGCCCAAACACAGTCCGAGTGTTGAGTAACCTAACTCTGATACCACTAAATGTAATACCCTAAACTTGGCTTGGACGTCCAGGCCGGGTTTAGGGTGTTACATTTTCAAACTCTTTATCCAACATGACATGGAACAAAAGAAAATACAACACCCTGAATTTTAGGAGGTTAGAATACTTAAGTATAGTTGTATTAATCTAAAACGAAATCTGATTAGGAGGTCTAATTTGAAAATAGTGTGTTTTAATTAACGTTAGTTTTGAATTCACAAAATTGAGATAATCACTTGTATAAAACGAGTTTAGAATTGATAATTGATTTTGTAAAAAAAGCGGAACCACTTGTACGGTTAATGTGATATCTTCAGTTCAAGTCTATTGTTTAGACTGGGTTGAAGAAATTACAGAATGAGGTAAAATTTTCAATAATAAAGAAATAAAAATCATCACCCCACTTAAAAAAAATAAATGTATATTAAAATAATTAAAATGCTACTGCCATTAATAAAAAAAATATTAACAATTAATAATAAGAGAATAGTATAAAAGAGTAATACTTTTTTTAAAAACTATATGTGGAGAGATAAAAACTTGTGATTGAATTTTCAATTAACACTAAAATTAAATTCCATTTTTTACCCTTTAAAAAACATATAATAAAATAAATTCAATTGAAAATTCTGCCCAACTTGTTGCTCTGTATTCATAGCATCATGTCATGTGATGCTATTCAAGAGAAATACGTTGAAAAGTGCAGAAAATTTATAAAGAAAGACCCTCCCTTAACTAAGTTTTTGATATAAAATTACTAACTTTTTATTTAATTTATTACTTAGTGGGTGGGTGTGTGGGTGGTCACATCTTTAAAATACTCGAGTGTATATATATTTACGGAATTGTACTAAATCAAAGTTTATGTATCAAATTACAAATCACACATCATTTTCATGAATAGTTTTGATATTTACTCTAAAAAATAAAAATAATAAAACAGACTTGGACACCATTGGTGTTGTCGTTGGAAGTCATATTCGTCAATCTCTTTTCTTTTCTCTCCCAAATCTCAAAAGGATTTGAAAATTATTGTGTTTAAATTTATACACTAATCTCAAAATCCAACATAAAAGAAGCACGGATTTCAAAAATAATCACAAGCAGTGAGAATCAATTTTAATATTTACAATAATGGGGACGAAAATCCTAAAAAACTTAAAAAGTACAAATTAATTTTTAATACAATTGACATGTATATATATGAACTACAATTTAAGTTTCATGTGGATAATTAAACTAAATCAAATTACACATTAAACTAAAGTTTATATATAAATTTATTAATAATTTAGTGGTATTCGATATAGTTCCCACGAAATTGGATTCACAATATATAATATTCATAGTAATAAACAAATCAACCCCACTTACCATAAAGGAATATTGAAAATTTTGCACTGCTTTTTCTTTCTTTATAATTGCAGCGCCATCCAAAATTGAAAGTTATGCACATATATATGCATAAAGAAAGACGGTCCCTTAAATCATTCTTCGTTATTTTCTTTTTCTAATCTTTTGACTCATAACAGTCATACAAAACTTTAACTACTACCAAAAAAACTAGTGTAAGAAAGATGGTAACAACTATAAGATAATGGGATTTTTATTTAATTATTATTATTCTTAAATTGCTCTTGTTTTGGGATTAATTCTGTATTGGGGTGGGCTCATTCTATGTGGTTCAAGTTCTAACAAGGTATTGGAATTCTCTATTAGAGTAGTAAGGCCCCTGATGGTCATCACTCATAGGTTGAATATAAAGGATGCACAAGTAATTTGCACACCCAGTGTGTTTTGGCAGCCTATGTAGAGAGGCATCACAAACACCTACCTACTTGACTCCTATTTGATTCGGAAAGAAAGGAAGAGAAGCCAATTTCAGGGGCTTCAAACCACTGAAGCTGATATAGTTAAAATACGATTGATATTAGTAGACCCAAAAAGAAGACAAAAACATAAAATCAATGTTCATTGATATAGACAAAGACAAATATGTATAGTGCCCCACTCGACTATATTAAACTATCATTTTATCTTTCGAAATTCTGATCCATCTAATCTGGTTATATATGCACATTAACAATATCCTTTTCTTTAGCTGGGTTGCTTAATTAGTCATTAGTTTTTTACATATCAAAATCGAAAAGATAGCCTTACTAAATGCTGTAACATCGAGATGATAATCATTGGATCAATCTTGTTGTTTGTACGAAATCAGTCCATTGTATGTTTGAGGTTGTGACTGATAGCATCTATAAATAATCATATGATTATAGGAATCCAATTATTTTTCTACTTCTATTGCTTCCTTCATGTTTTTTCACTTTATGGTTCAATTTGATCTTTAACATATTGATATTATCATTTCCAGGTTCATTGTTGCTATATAGAGGGAATTGATGGGGCCAGAATCCTCCTAGGAGACCTTGATTTCCTTAGCTCACCAAGAAACACCCCTGCCACTGCCTGTGTCCTTCCTTCCTTTCCAGGCAATGAGATTCCAAAAGAAAAGCCTTATGTATTGTTTAAACGACAAGAACAAATTACAAGGTGTGTTATTCAACCTGTAATTTGATGTGTGCCAACATTAGCATCAACACACAAGTCATATGTATATACAGCCAGGAAATCGACTTCTTTTGGAAGAGTCCTAATCCAAGCATCATAATTGAATATAGCCTTGGAATACTGTCTAAAAAAATTGTTGTCTCATAATTAATTGTGCATACCTGCATTTGAATACTGTTTGGAACACTAAAAATGTGTTTTTCCTGAGTTGGTACATATTATTCAACAAGGAAATGAAGAACACAATCAAGATGTTTATGCAGTTCAGAACTCGTCTTAAGTCTGCGGGGTCTTTCCCAAAGATGAATACACTATGAACATCACGCTACAAAGAAATGATTTAAGCCTAACCCCATGAACACTTGATGCAATCTCACTTTTATACAATTAAGTAAACTCTCTCCCAACTCATTTTAGCTATGCAAGTGAAAATCAACATTCGACACTCAATGGTGTATAACAATAGCACTCAATAATAGTTCCTACTATGAACATATGTGCTTCTTAAAATTCACACATTACTCATAAAATAAATCATCTATATATAAGCTTGAGGATTAATGAAGCTCGTCCCATATAAATAGAAACAATAAATTTCCAAATGCAATATCTCTAATCATTGTTATGTTTGAATTAGGAGTCTTCCAAAAGCAACAATGAACCTGGACATTATAAATTCCAACATAGAATATGTTACAACTCCCATCATTTATTTACACCTCAAAACCTTTTGCAAAAGAGATTTAATTTATTTTTTTACTAAAATACTCACCATTATCAGCATTATGTTTGCACTTATGTGTGTCCTTGTTCATATATAAATAATGAAACATTTTATGAACCTCAACCTCACCACCAAATATTCTGAAGCAACTTCCTTTCCTTCCTGTTTGGACCATCAATAACAAATTTAGCTGAAATTCTAAACACCAAAAAGGGTGATTGTGAGTTTGAACGCCTCCAATAGCCTGTGAATAGCATAGGTACCATCTAAGATAGTAATGATAGGTAAGTGCTTAAATTTGGAAAACGAACAAAGCATGCTATATAGTACAACCATTTTGAAGGGTAGCATGCAAGCTTCATAGGCCTCTCTCTCCGCATCAATGAGTTTTTTAGAATTAAATTATTAGAAGCCCTCAAATTGAAGTCTATGAACTGAGAGATGAAAAGAAGAACTAACCATGCGGTCCTATTTCATCATTGCAATTCTGAAATTATTATGATTTTAAAGTGTAAATTAAGCAATTAGATGTATTACCACCTCTTTTTATGCATATAAATTATTGAAGTTGACAAATGCCTTTCCCCAAACTACTCTCCAATGCCTTACTGCACAAATTAGCAAAATATTATGAAAGATGGTAAGTAAACAGTAGGATTAAAACAAAGGAATTTCAATTTATATGAGATGTCAAATGAATAATATTTTAACAGTATCCAACTTGAATGAAAAATGGCATGAGAGCCCAGAGTTGGAGACTAAATATACCACTCAAATTTTTCTTTAAAAAAAATATGGTTAATGTGATATCTTCAGTTCGAGTTTATTGTTTAGGCTGGGTTAAGAGGTTAAGGAAATTACAGAATGAGGTAAAATTTTAATAATAAAGAAATAAAAATCATCATCCCACTTACAAAAAAAAACAAATAAATGTATATTAAAATAATTAAAATGCTACTACCATTAATAATGAGTGGACTTTACCTTAATTCAATTAAAAATAGCTCATCTCTTCTCCCCTTGCAAGCTTGAGATGTTGAGCTACGATAATTGTTGA
This sequence comes from Gossypium longicalyx, assembly GCA_025698465.1. Taxonomy (NCBI): domain Eukaryota; kingdom Viridiplantae; phylum Streptophyta; class Magnoliopsida; order Malvales; family Malvaceae; genus Gossypium; species Gossypium longicalyx. Next base: position 759,590 of record CM046999.1, read on the forward strand.
AATAATACAATTCTATATTAAAAAAATACAAGGTCGTGGAGTGCTTGTACTATTATAAATAAATGCAGTTTTTCCACTTTTAAATCATCCAAAAAATTGACATTTTCTTCAAAAGAAATTTTCTCTCTTTCTATTTGTAAATCTTTAGCAATGAAATATATTTGGTTGTGTTTAAGAATGTAAGTGTAATTTGCTGAATCTTGTTAAATTTCTAGTGTTTTTTTTATTATTATGATTTTCTAGAACAATAATTTACTTTCTTTTATCTTATTTGCACAATACTAACCTTATTCATATAATATTAATTTTACCCAAAATTTTCTTCTTCAACAAAGAAACTAATGCTCAATTAAAACAAAAACCCTAAAATACGAAAGTTAATGGAAGATAAAAGGAAGACACCGGATCTAGGTATAATTGTTTTGTATTGCAGGGCATCCATATTTTCATCCTCAACATTTGGTATGTGAAGGGAGCTAAGCTAAGTATTCAACCAATCATTAGGTACTGAAGCGCTTTCATTAAATGATAATTTTAGATAATGTACACAAAATTGTCTGATAATTAGTTGTGTTTCCATGTATTGGAACATTATCTAAAACATAAGAAGAGAAAAATGTAGGTTTTCTTAAGTTAGACACACACACAAGTAAAAATAAAGAAGAATAAAGAACACAACCAAGATGTTTACGCAGTTCGGAACTCATCTTACGTCTGTGGGAGATTGTCCAGAGATAAATTCACTATGAACTTTATAGTACAAATAAATTATTTATGCCCAACCCTCCAAACTTGGTGCAACCTCACCTTTGTACAATTAACTAAACACTCTTCCAACTTACTTTAGCTATACAAAGGAAAATCAACACTGAAAAAGTGGCACTTAATAATAGTTCCTTACTAAATGTTCCTTTAAATCCCCACATCACCCACGAAACAAATCATCTATATATATAAGCTCCAGGATCAACCAAGCTTTACATAAATATTTCTTCTAGAATCTCAATGCGATGAGACATTGCAATTCTCGAGAGAAAGAAAGGAAGAACTTGGGTAATGGCAGGGTGTTTCTTAGTGAGCCCATCAATTCTCTCTATATAGCAACAATGAACCTGCAAATTATAAATGCCAATACATATTATGTTAAAATTTATGTCATTTAGACTGAGCAGTGTCCTAATGTAGAAGAAACACTTACTTTTACCAAATAGAACTTTATATTATGTGCATGAAGGGTGGCTAACCACAAAGCCGTTGTCTATGATTTTCAACCGTAAGTTTTATGAAAGGGCCAAACATTGGGCATTGTCATCTGTAATAGTAACAAATTCCCATTTCCATTAGTCTTCACACCTCAAAACCTACTGCAAAAGAGATTTAATTATTTTTTACTAAAATACTCACCAGTATCAACCATACATATGTGCTCTTTTAAATCCACTCACTCATGGAACAAATTATCTATATTTAAGCTTCGGGATGGACCAAGCTTTGCATAAGCTCGATGTAAACTGAAATAACAAATTTTCAAATGCAATATCATTCAGCCTATCTTCAGTTGTCATGCTTGAAGTAAGACTCTTCCAAAAGCAACAACGAACCTGGAAACTATAAATGCCAATATAGAATATGTTAAAATTTATCTATTTTAGACCAAGCTGTGTCCAAATGTAGAAACACTTACTGTTTCAAAACCCAACTTTATATCATGTGCATCAATGGTGGCTAACCACAAACCCGTTGTCTATGCTTTTCCAGTGCAAGCTTAACAAAGGGCCAAACATTGGGCATCATCATCATCATCTGTAATGGTAACAAATTCACATCTTAGTGTTAATATATTGTTGTTCATCTATAAATAATGAATTTATCAACTTCAAAATTCTAGCTCCTATTCAAATTACTTACTTGACAACCACATTGCGTCTTTAAGCTCTCTCGAACACAACTCCAAGAATCTGTCAGTAGCATAGGTACCATATAAGCTGCTGGCATATATATTACAACTCTTGAAATACTCCATATATATAATTTATATCAGATAAAATGGGAATTATAAGGAAACTGATGACATATATTACCATTTTTGTAATATCAGATCGTAGTTGAACATATATTACCTCTGCTTCTTGTAATATCTGCTATGCTCTGCCGAAAAAGAGAGCGAAAATCTAACAAAAATTAGGATTACATCATCAGAGGGACACTTCAACAAAGACAAAAAGAAAAAGAAAGAACAAATGTGCATAGAGAAGAGGATTTCATGGGAGTACAATGCCATGGAGAGATCAGCCGATGAAGAATGCATGTCCTGTTTTTTGGCTCTTCCATTGAACACATGCTGAAAAAGAAGAAGCTTAGTTAGGGGGTTATATTAGATCATTTGAAATTGTGAGATTGTTGTGATTTAAACACCTCTTTTTCTGCATGTAAAATCTTAAGGTTGTCAAATGCCTTCCATCAAAATAGACTCCAATGGGTACTGCACAAATTAGGAAAATATTATGAAAAATGGCAAATACAATATTCACACATCACCCATGAAATAAATCATCCTCCACATCAATATTAGAAGCAAGTCTATGAAATGAGAGATATGGAAAGAAGCACTAACCATGCGCTCCTATTACATCATTGCAATTCTCAAATTATTATTATGATTTTAAACTATAAAGCAATTACATAAATTACCTCTTCTTTGTATGCATATAATTTATTGAAGTTGACAAATGCCTTTCCCCAATGCCTTGCTGCACAAATTGCCAAAATATTATGAAAGATGGTAAGTAAAAAGTAGGATTAAAACAAAGGAATTTCAACTGAATAATATTTTAACAGTAAGAATCCAACTTGAATGATATTAGAATGAAAAATAGCATGAGACACCAGAGTTAACAAACCTGATTAACCACTGAATTTTTTCTTGAAAATAAATTAAGGTCATAAAAATAAATAAATGGAAAGGATGTACCAACCTGATTACAACCAAATATGTGGGATGTGAGCAATTTTATGCCAATCAGCGCCAATGTCCGTCTGACATCTTTCCTCCAACTGAGGAACACTATATATATATAACCGTTGCAAATTGGTTAGGCAACGCATCTCGTCTGGAAGCGATGTTAAATTGGGCAAATTCCAGAGACGGAGCTCTTGCAGATTTGTTAGATGTTGAATCCACTCCGGAAGTTGCCAACACTTCGGAATATCTGCCAGCCATAGAGAGCGCAGGCTTGTATGATATTGGAATATTTGGAACTTAGGTGCTGATAACTCCAGCTCCTTGCAATCAATTATTGAAAACTCTTCAAGGAAAGTGAGATGTTGGAACGCAGGAAACAGTGACCTCAATCCATTGCAATGAAAGATATTCAATGTTTTCAATTCAACAAGATGTTGAAGCCCAAGAGGGAGAGACACCAGCTTTGGAATATTAACAATCTCCAAACGACAGAGATTCTTAAGGGGCTCCCATTGCATGCCCTCTAAATCAACCTTCGTGCAACCATCTATTGTTAATCTTTTGAGGCTGGTGAGATGTTTCAGGTACTCATCTAGCATGGGAGTGTCCAGATCCTCCATATTCTGTACAAGGAACGATTTCAATTTGGAGAGAGGAAGAGAAGAGGTTGAACTTGATGGGGTCTTAGCATTCCTGTTCATCTTGATAGTCTGCTTAAACGGCCTTGAACTGGTATTCTCCAACCTTAGATTATCATCGACTGATGGATACAACGGCATTGAAGTCAAAGGGCAATTTTCAATCCATAAAGTGGAAAGACAAGGAAATGCCATGGTTGACGTTCCCATAGCTGTTGTGTCGTCCTCGTTGGAATCATAATCGATTGGTTTTGTCGTCCTCCACCAACTCTTCATATTCCAGCAATTCTCGAGGTGAAGATACTTGAGCGATGGGAAGAATGATTCTGGTTCTGCTTGACTTCCTTTTGGGCTATTATCATCCATGTACTCCAGCTCAGAACAATCACGAATCTTCAAATATTGTAGACAAGGCAATTGCGCAACGGACGGGACATATTTGAATTTACTGGGACCCCATAAGCTAATATCAACGAGATTTGTGATCAAAGAAAGCCAACTTGGAAATTTGGCATCACCCCCCCATTCATGGATATGGAGCTTCTTGAGATTAGGATGGGGCTGGAGGTCTTCAAGCAACTTATTGTCATCATCATCGTTATCACCATTCCATTCTAAAACCAACGATTCCAAATGTTGCTTCCCTTTCAAAATAGGAGTCTTAAACTTCTCTTTTGCATTTTTTACAAACCTCAAATTTTTTATTCTAAGCTGTCCCCTTAAGTTGTTAAGCCCACTCAATTCACTTAGATCTGCACCGTCATGGGAACCATCTCTATCCAATACAAACATGCTTAACTCCTCAAGTGAAGTCAGCTTCCCTATTCCACGTGGCATGTGAGTTAAATAATTACATTCATAACATGTAAGATGGGTAAGATTCACCAATTTTTCAATCTTCTTCGGCAATTCTTTAAGCCATCGACACTGGTCAAGTTTAAGCACTTTCAAATTTTGTATCTTGCAAATACTCTTTGGGAGAATCTCATGATCAATGCCAGAAACATCAATGTATCTCAAATGTTTCAACTTATGAATGGAAAGTGGAATTGTACTTAAATCAAAATAATTCAATTTTAAGACATGCAAGCATCTATAATTTGAAATTACAAAATGCCAAATTTCGTCCCCCTTACATTGATGTCTCGTATTTGAAAATTGTAACAAGGTTCGCAACTTCTTTCTTTTAAATAAAGGAATTAATGATTCATCATTAATTGATATATGACGACATTTTTCATCAACCTCACTTGCACTTGAATTTGAATCTACAATACCACTCTCTTTTCCTGCTACAAATTCAGCTAGATCATGCATTAAATCATGTATTTTACAAGTCATAAAGTGTCCTTTTACTTCTTGAAAGAAACTTCTTTCCGCTAATTCTTTAAAATACCCAAACCCAATCTCTTGAAGAGATTGTGTTCCATTTGATTGTTTTACGAAACCTTGTGCAGTCCAAAATTGAACAAGAGTTTGTACATCAATTTTATAATCTTTTGGATACAATCGGCAATAAGCAAAATAATGCTTCAAATGGGCCGGGAGATGATCATAACTCAACTTAAGTGTAAGTAGAATATTACCTTCGTTTTGAGATATTCTAGCAAGTTCATTATCTTTGAAAGATTGCCACTCCTTTTCAGTTTCTTTGTAAGATAATGTACTTGCTATCGTCCTTATGACTAAAGGAACCCCACCACACCTTTCCAAAATCTGTTGTCCTATTTCCACAAAGGCTGAATCTGTTGAGTCTGCATATCTTTGCTCAAATGCTATTTCTTTGAACAAAGACCAAGCATCGTAATCGGACAAGCCTTTTAGAACATGAGGCTGGCATTTACTAGTGATCTTGGCTACCTTAAAAGAGCAAGTAGTTACTATTATCCTACTTCCTTTAGCCCCACCTATTAGTAACTCTTTTATACTAACCCAATTTTCTCGCTCTTCATTCCACATGTCATCCAAAATAAGTAAATATTTTTTCCCACCAATTTTTTCTCGAAGTTGTTTTTGCAATTGGTCCATTTCAAGATTTTGATTTGGTGCTTGGCCAGTTGCAGATTTGATAATGTTTTGTACAATTAGTTTGACATCAAAAACATCCGAAACACACACCCACATCATCAACTCAAAATGATTTTTGACCATTTCATCATTATAGACAAACTGGGCCAAAGCAGTCTTCCCTAACCCTCCAAACCCCACAATTGGAATGATGTAAACATTCTCTTCACTTTCAAACTCTAAAACGAGTTTTAGAAGAGCTGCTTTATCATTGTCCCTCCCTATTATTTTATCTTTAGGCACAAAAGAGTGTGTTTGCTGCCTCTTTTTAGTCATGATCAAAGAGGCTTCCAAGGGGCGCTCACGCACCATGAAGCCAAAAGTATTGGCCTTACTTCCAATTGAAGATAATCTCGTCTTAATGGCCTTAATTTTCCGACCTATTTTGAGACCGTAAGCAAACTGATTTGAGCTTGAGAAGAAAAGGCGTACCTCTTTCATCAGCTTTTTCCCACCCATTAGATTTTTCCGCAAAGTTTCGGTAAAGAAATCATCAAGCAAGTCGTCGGCATCATAAAGTACATCTTTCAGCTCCTCAAGCCAAACTTTAACGAGATTGTTGGTCACTGATTTCTCTTCTGCATCAAGGAGCACAGTTTTGATGGTGGAGACAGTGGTTCCGAGGTCATCTTTGACATTCCACCAGAGTCCAATTTGAGAGACAGCGAAGGAGCTCAATTTAGTAATAAGCTCTACGGCAATGTCGAAAGCAATTGCTTCGGCCATTGTTGGTTGAAAAATGTTTGATTACTGCAAGAGGAGATTGGAACAAGATGAAACACAGATGTGGATCCATACATGCAGAGACTCAGTATTTTTATAGATGAAAATAATGTTGATTGGTGGGAAATGGTCTCAACATGTTTCATGTTTGACACCATTTTTATAAATTAAATTCAATCTTCCTTTTATTTTTTCATTCCAATTGCTTTCTACCGACGCATTCAAATTATTCCCATCACATGCTGAAGGAAATAAAAGCCATTGAAATTATTCTTTTCTTTTCCCTCCCAAATCTCGAAAGGATTTGAAAATTATTGTGTTTAAATTTATACACTAATCTCAAAATCCTACCCAAAAGAAGCACATAATTCAAAAATAATCACAAGCATTGGGAATCAATTTTAATTTTTACAATAATGGGGACGAAAATCCTAAAAAATTCAAAAAGTATAAATATATATAATTATGTGTAGACTAATTAATTTTTAATACAATTGAATCATAATCAAAGTTACATGTATATAAATGAACTACAATTCGAGTTTCATGTGGATAACTACACTAAATCAAAATTCATGTATCAAATCGCACGTTAAACCAAAATTCATATATAAATTTAATAATTATCCTTAATAATAAACAAATCAAAAACTTGGATCCTTTCCTAATAAATATAGGTATATTTAAAAGAAAAAAAAAAGTGTTACTACTTTAATAAAGATTGTTTAGCAATAAAAAATTAAAACTATTTTAAAGAAAACACCTACCTACTTGACTCCTATTTGATTCGGAAAGAAAGGAAGAGAAGCCAATTTCAGGGGCTTCAAGCCACTGAAGCTGATATTATGTAAATATTAGTAGACCCAAAAACTTTGCAAGATTAAAAGAAAATTAGGACAATTTTTTAAAGAAAAAAATGAATTGGTTATTTTTATTAAAAATTATACCTCATTTTCTTAGTAGAGGTAAGGATGGTAAAATACGAATTATTCAATGAATTCTGAATCAATCTACCCCAAAGGGAGAGATTTTTTTTAAAAAGTAAATATGGGGTGGGATGCGTGAATTTTTTATTTTAGACAATGAGTATGAAGATGATTGATTGTCCCGCTCCACTATATTAAATTATCATTTTATCTTTCGGAATTCTGGTCCATCTAATTTGGTTATATATGCACATTAACAATATCATTTTCTTTAGTTGAGTTGCTTAATTAGTCATTAGTTTTTTACATATCAAAATCGAAAAGATAGCCTTACTAAATGTGTAGCATCGAGATGATAATCATTGGATCAATCTTGTTGTTTGTACGAAATCAGTCCATTGTATATTTGAGGTTGTGACCGTTAGTATCTATAAATAATCATATGATTATAGGAACCTAGTTATTTTTCTACTTCTATTGCTTCCTTCATGTTTTTTCACTTTGTGGTTCAATTTGATCTTTAACATATTGATATTATCATTTCTACCAAAATTGATTCTAATTCTAAACAATTTAATAAATTTAACCTTTTATATTCACAAATTTTATCAATTTAGTACTTAAAATTTCCTTTCCCCTTAAAATTATTGGGTGAGCAAAACAAACCCAAAAGATAAAAATTTGCTAACTTAACAAATAACTTTGATTATCCCAAACAATTATAACAATAAAAAATAGAAAAACAAAGTTCCTGAGAGAGTGAGAACAATAGTGATGGTAAAGTATAACAATCAAACATGTAATTGAAAGAGAGGACATCTGGTGGACTATGATAAGGGGTGAGGTGAGGTGAGTTTCAATTAGGTAAGTATAATTTTCTCATATTATATCCAATTCATCCTATTTACTAAAACAAGCTCAAATTTACAATTTTATCTTCTAAATTTTCTTTCATATCAAATTGAGAACTAAAGAAATGTACTTTAGATTTACACCAACATAAAGCCCATATATGTATGTTGATAATTAAATGTGTTAATTTAGTTTTATTTTATGTTGATAATTAGGAAAAGGGAATTGAAAGTTAAAAAGGAAAATCTGTAGCGAATATATCCATGGTGGTAATGGGAGCATAAGCATGATGTCGAAAGAATGGTGGTCAACAATAGGTGCAACACAAGGCATTTCGTCAAAAGATCCTAAATGCACTATTATTAGCAGCTTTGGAATAGATTCTTAAGGAGGAGTAGGAATATCCATGCTTAACTATTAAGCCAAACAAATCGTAAGATGAAGCTTCAAATTTGGTTTGCTGACAATCTTCTCTTTTGGAAGTCGTTGCACTTACGATAGTTTGTATTTTGAAGGTTAGGTGATGAAAGGTAGAGATTGATTCTTCCTCCAACGCTTAAAATATTATACCAATAAATTTCGTATAAAAAATATAACGCATAGAATTATTTTGCCATCCAATTTTATTTAAAAAAAAGTTTTTTTTTAATCTTATAAGATATAACATGTAATCTATTAATTGAAAATTAAACCCTAAATATATGCTAATATGTATCTTACAAAACTATGTTATGCCTAACCAAGTTAAGAAATACCACAGGCGATATATGATGGGAACCTAGGACGCAAATGCACTCTAGCATGTAGGAACGAGATGAAGATCAAGATGAATGTGGAGGTGAAGATGAAGATGAAGATGAAGAAGATGAGCAACTGGAACCTCAACTACGACAAAATCCTCCTCGTAACTGACATTCACCCAGTTGTGGCACACATTCGAGTCAACAACGACAATGAATTTTCTATTTTAAAATTTTCTCATGTAAATCATCATTTAGTTTGCAAGCTTGAGTTGATGAGCTACGATAACTGTTGAAATAATACAATCCCATATTTAAAAAATACAAGGTCGTGGAGTGCTTGTACTATTATAAATAAATGCAGTTTCTCCATTTTTAAATCATCCAAAAAATTGACATTTTCTTCATAAGAAAATTTCCCTCTTTCTATTTGTAAATCTTTTGCAATAAAATATATTTGGTTGTGTTCGAGAACGTAAGTGTAATTTACTGAATCTTGTTAAAATTTCTAGTGTTTTTTATTATTATGATTTTCTAGAACAATAATTTACTTTCTTTTACCTTATTTGCACAATACTAACCTTATTCATATAATATTAATTTTACCCAAAATTTTCTTCTTCAACAAAGAAACTAATGCTCAATTAAAACAAAAATCTTAAAATACAAAAGTTAATGGAAGATAAAAGAAGACATTGGATCTAGGTATATTGCAGGGCATCCATATTTTCATCCTCAACATTTGGTAACTGAAGGGAGCTAAGCTAAGCATTCAACCAATCATTAGATACTGAAGCGATTTCATTAAATGATAGTTTTGGATAATGTACACAAAATTGCCTGATAATTAGCTGTGTTTCCATGTATTGGAACATTATCTAAAACACACAAAAAAAAAAAAAAAAAAAGTCAGTTTTTCTTAAATTAGATTCACACGTAAGTAAAAATAAAGAAGAATAAAAAATACAACCAAAATGTTTACGCAGTTCGGAACTCATCTTACGTCTGCGGGACCTTGTCCAGAGATGAATGCACTATGAACTTTACATGACAAATAAATTATTTATGCCCAACCCTCCAAACTTGGTGCAACCTCACCTTTGTACAATTAACTAAACACTCTTCCAACTTACTTTAGCTATACAGAGGAAAATCAACACTGAAAAAGTGGCACTTAATAATAGTTCCTCACTAGATGTTCCTTTAAATCCACACATCACCAACGAAATAAATTATCTATATATATAAGCACCAGGATCAACCAAACTTTACATAAATATTTCTTCTGGAATCTCAATGCGATGAGACATTGCAATCCTCGAAAGAAAGAAAGGAAGAACTTGGGTAATGGCAGGGTGTTTCTTAGTGAGCTAAAGATATCAAGATCTCCAAGGTGGCTTCTAGCCCATCAATTTTCTCTATATAGCAACAATGAACCTGCAAATTATAAATGCCAATACATATTATGTTAAAATTTATGTCATTTAGACTGAGCAGTGTCCTAATGTAGAAGAAACACTTACTTTTACTAAATAGAACTTTATATTATGTGCTTACAGAGGAGGAGTAGAATGCCATAGACGGATCAGCTGATGAAGAATGCATCATGTACATTTTGTTTTTTTACTGCACAAATTAGGAAAATATTATGAAAAATGAGAAATACAAAATTCAGACATCACCCATGAAATAAATCATCCTCCACATCAATGTTTATTTTAAAGATTTTTTAGAATTAAATTATTAGAAGCAAGTCTATGAAATGAGAGATATGAAGCACTGACCATGCGCTCCTCTTGAATGAAAGATGGTAAGTAAAAAGTAGGATTAAAACTAACAGTAAGCATCCAACTTGAATGATATTAGAAAGAAAAATAGCATGAGACACCAGAGTTAAGAAACCTAATTAATCACTCAATTTTTTCTTGGAAAAAAATAAATAAATGGAAAGGATGTACCAACCTGATTACAACTTAATATGTGGGATGTGAGCAATTTTATGCCAATCAGCGCCAATTTCCTTCCGACATCTTTCCTCCAACTGAGGAACTCCATTTATATATAACCGTTGCAAATTGGTTAGGCAACGCATCTAGTCCGGAATCGATGTTAAATTGGGCAAATTCCTGAGACGGACTTGCAGATTTGTTTGATGTTGAATCCACTCCGGAAGTTGCCAACACTTCGGAATATCTTCCAGCCATAGAGAGCGCAGGCTTGTATGATCTTGGAAGATTTGGAACTTAGGTGCTGATAACTCCAGCTCCTTGCAATCAATTATTTTAAACTCTTCAAGGGAAGTGAGATGTTGGAACGCAGGAAACAGTGACCTCGATCCACTGCAACCATAGATTTCTGATCTTTTCAATTCAACAAGATGTTGAAGCCCAAGAGGGAGAGACACCAGCTTTGGAATATTATCAATCACCAAATCAGAGAGATTCTTAAGGGGTTCCCATTGCATGCCCTCTAAATCAACCTTCGTGCAACCATCTATTGTTAATCTTTTGAGGCTGGTGAGATGTTGCAGGTACTCATCGAGCATGGGAGTGTCCAGATCCTCCATTTTCCTTACAAGGAAAGATTTCAATTTGGAGAGAGGAAGAGAAGAGGTTGAACTTGATGGGGTCTTAGCATTCATCTTTATCTTGATAGTCTGCTTAAACGGCCTTGAACTGGTATTCACCAACGTTAGACCATCATCGACTGATGGATACAACGGCATTGAAGTCAAAGGGCAATTTTCAATCCATAAAGTGGAAAGACAAGGAAATGCCATGGTTGACGTTCCCATAACTGTAGTATCGTCCTCGTTGGAATCATCATCGATTGGTTTTGTCGTCCTCCACCAACTCTTCATATTCGGGCAGTCCCAGAGACTGAGAACCTTAAGCGATGGGAAGAATGATTCTGGTTCTCCTTGAATTCCTTTTGGGCTATTATCATCCATGTACTCCAGCTCAGAACAATCACGAATCATCAAATCTTGAAGACAAGGCAATTGAGCAACGGACGGGAGATATTTGAATTTATTGGGACCCCATATGCTAATATCAACGAGAGTTGTGAGAAAAGAAAGCCAACTTGGAAATTTGGCATCACCTCCCCATTCAAAGATATGGAGGTTCTTGAGATTAGGATGGGGCTGAAGGTCTTCAAGCAACTTATTGTCATCGTCATCGTTATCACCATTCCATTCTAAAATCAACGATTCCAAATGTTGCTTCCCTTTCAAAATAGGAGTCTTAAACTTCTCTTTTGCATTTTTTACAAACCTCAAATTTGTTATTCTAAGTTGTCCCCTTAAGTTGTTAAGCCCACTCAATTCACTTAGATCTGCACCGTCATGGGAACCATCTCTATCCACTACAAACATGCTTAACTCCTCAAGTGAAGTCAGCTTCCCTATTCCACGTGGCATGTGAGTTAAATCACTACAATAATAACATGTAAGATGGGTAAGATTCACCAATTTTTCAATCTTCTTAGGAAATTCTTTAAGCCGTCGACACTCGTCAAGTTTCAGCACTTGAAAATTTTGTATCTTGCAAATACTCTTTGGGAGAATCTTATGATCATTGCCAGAAAAATCAAGGTACCTCAAATGTTTCAACTTTTGAATGGAAAGTGGAATTGTAGTAAAATTAAAATAATCTAATTTTAAGACACGCAAACATCTATAATTTGAAATTATAAAATGTCAAATTTCGTCCCTCTTATTTTGATGTCCCTCATTTGAAAATTGTAACAAGGTTCGCAACTTATTTCCTTTAAATAAAGGAATTAATGAAACATCATTAATTGATATATGACAACATTTTTCATCAACCTTACTTGCACTTGAATTTGAATCTACAATAACACTCTCTTTCCCTGCTACAAATTCAGCTAGATCATGCATTAAATCATGCATTTTACATGTCATAATTAAGTGTCTTTCTTTTACTTCTTGGAAGAAACTTCTTTCTGCTAATTCTTTAAAATACCAAAACCCAATCTCTTGAAGAGATTGTGTTCCATTTGATTGTTTTACGAAACCTTGTGCAGTCCAAAATTGAACAAGCGTTTGTACATCAATTTCATAATCTTTTGGATACAATCGGCAATAAGCAAAGCAATGTTTTAAATGGGCCGAGAGATGATCATAACTCAACTTAAGTGTAGGTAGAATATTATTTTCGTTTTGAGATATTATAGCAAGTTCATTATCTTTGAAAGAATGCCACTCCTTTTCAGTTTCTTTGTAAGATAATGTACTTGCTATCGTCCTTATGACTAAAGGAACCCCACCACACCTTTCCAAAATCTGTAGTCCTATTTCCACAAAGGCTGAATCTGTTGAGTCTGCATATCTTTGCTAAAATGCTATTTCTTTGAACAAAGACCAAGCATCGTAATCAGACAAGCCTTTTAGAACATAAGGCTGACATTTACTAGTGATCTTGGCTACCTTAAAAGAGCGAGTAGTTACTATTATCCTACTTCCTTTAGCCCCACCTATCAATAACTCTTTTAAACTAACCCAATTTTCTCTCTCTTCATTCCAAATGTCATCCAAAACAAGTAAATACTTTTTCCCACCAATTTTTTCTCGAAGTTGTTTTTGCAATTGTTCCATTTCGAGATTTTGATCTGGTGCTTGGCCAGTTGCAGATTTGATAATGTTTTCTACAATTAGTTTGACATCAAAAACATCCGAAACACACACCCACATCATCAACTCAAAATGGTTTTTGACCATTTCATCATTATAGACAAACTAGGCCAAAGCAGTCTTCCCTAACCCTCCAAATCCCACAATTGGAATGATGTAAACATTCTCTTCACTTTCAAACTCTAACACGAGTTCTAGAAGAGCTGCTTTATCATTGTCCCTCCCTATTATTTTATCTTTAGGCACAAAAGAGTGTGTTTGCTGCCTCTTTTTACTCATGAAAGAGGTTTCGAAGGGGCGGTCACGCACCATGAAGCCAAAAGTGTTGGCCTTCCTTTCAATTGAAGCTAATCTCGCCTTAATGGCCTTAATTTTCCGACCTATTTTGAGACCTTAAGCAAACTGATTTGAGCTTGAGAAGAAAAGGCGTACCTCTTTCATCAGCTTTTTCCCACCCATTAGATCTTTCCGCAAAGTTTCGGTAGAGAAATCATCAAGCAAGTCGTCGGCATCATAAAGTACATCTTTCAGCTCCTGAAGCCAAACTTTAACGAGATTGTTGGGCACTGATTTCTCTTCTGCATCAAGGAGCACAGCTTTGATGGTGGAGACACTGGTTCCGAGGTCATCGAGGTCATCTTTGACATTCCACCGCAGTCCAATTTGAGAGACAGCGAAGGAGCTCAATTTAGTAATAAGCTCTACGGCAATGTCGAAAGCAATTGCTTCGGCCATTATTGGTTCAAAAAACGTTTGATTACTGGAAGAGGAGGAGTAAAATGAAAATGATTGGAACAAGATGAAACACAGATGTGGATCCATACATGCAGAGAATAAGTATTTTTATAGATGAAAATAATGTTGGTCCCACTATGTTTCATGTTTGACACAATTTTTATAAATTAAATTCAATATTCCATTTATTTTTTCATTCCAATTGCTTTTCCACGATGCATTGAAATTATTCCCATCACATGCTGAAGGAAATAAAAGCCCTAGATGTAATCAAATTATTATATACTATGTGTCTTGGAAAAAGGGCTTGAGGGATGGTCTTTCTTTATTCATTTATTTGGTAATTATTATAATGCAAACTTTGACAAATAAACGTACTAATGGAAATTTTCTTATTTTGAAAAAGAATGGTATAATGATATTTTAGGCCCTCTAACTTTGTAAAATAATTATTTTAGCCTTCCATTTATTTCCCCCCTCTTTTAGTCATTGAACTCACATTTTCTTTTATCAAATCATCCAAAATGAATTAAAAAGTTAATGTTTGTTAACTTTGTTGACGTGATACATAGGTGGATCACCGCATGTATGTCACATTAGCAATTAACTAATTTTAAAAAGTAATTAATTGCTTATGTGGTTATATACGTGGTAATCCACGTGTATGCCACTTCAACAAAGTTAACAAATGTTAAATTTTCCACTCATTTTAGGTGATTTGGCGGAAAACACAAGTTTAAAAGTTAAAATATCTTTTTTTTGTAAAGTTAGAGGATCAAAAGAGTCATTATGCCAAAAAAATAATTTTTTTTTGGTATTTTTTATTGCTATAATTCTAAATGGTGTGAAATAGGTCCATCAACTAATCTTATTATTGTTATTGTTGTTTTTAACCTCATTAGAGCTAATCTCACTGTCCATACAAAGAGAGTCTAAATATAATTTGTTCAATTTCTTATAAATATGTTAGTGCTCTTTTGTATGATCATTTGTCCCCGGTGAGTAGGGTTGAGCAAGAAAAATAAAAAATTAAAATTAAAATTCGATCCGAAACAAGATATTTAGACGATTTATGAAATACAAATTCAAAAATCATGATTACCCAAAATCGAACCAATTTTATTTTTTTGAAAGGGAAATTCATTCAATAAATTTAATTTTTTGATCATAGTATTAAGCACTACTTGAAAGAAAAACACCTGCAATGATATAAAAATTAAACATATCATAAATTTAATAATTATATAAAAAATTTATATATTGATATATTAAATACACGTAAATTTATTATCATAAATATATTTTTAATTATTATTTAATATAAATAATTATATTATATTTTATTAACATACATTCAAGAATAAATATATAAACAAATGTCATAATATTTTATTGTTTTCATTTATATAAAATATACAATTTTGAGATTATAATAATTTAATAAATATATCATATTCATAATAAAATTTATATGAATTAAATCTAAATAAATATATATGTAATAATAAACTATTTAATAATAAATTTATTATTTACCATAATTGCAAAACAATTGGACATGAATTTTGAAATCTAAAAAATAGGGGACTAAATTCCAAATTTACAAAAAGTTTGAATTATTTTTTACCTAAATATTACATTTTAATTTTTTTTAAAAACAAAATAAAAAATATTAATTTCATAATAATGAATAAATAAATGTAGCCTTAGCCCACTAATTAGTGCATGTTTTATTTATTCAAAAAGTGAGGCTAAAAATCATTGTTTTTCAAGTTAAAAGAAAGTACAAAAATTAAGGTTAACAAACATCAATTTTCTAAATTTATATGGTACAACAAATTACATGGGCTTAATTGCAATTTTTTAAAAACATTTCACAATATTCAAATCGAGACTTAAATAAATTATTTTTTTATTTAAATACACAAATGTAGAATCACAACTTAGCTCGATCTGTATAGTTTCATAATTTTCTCAGGGTAGAACGTAACTAAAATCAAGGTTCCAAATTTAGAAAATTTTCATTAAATCTTCAATATTTTTGAAAATTTAATTGACTCCTCAAAAAAATTTAAAATTTTTTATTAATCCGCCAATAGTTTTATAAAATCCTCAACATTTTCCTATGCTTCCGTGAAGGGAACATCACAAAGGCATAACTATTTTTAATATAATTGAATTAAAATCAAAATTACATGTATATATATATATATGAACCATAAATCAAGTTTAATATGGATAATTGCACTAAATCAAATTTTTTGTATCCAATTATACGTTGAATCAAAGTTCGTATATAAATTTAATAATTATCCTTAATAATAAACAAATCAAAAACTTAGACCCTTTCCTAATAAATATAGGTATATTTAAAAGAAAAAAAAAATGTTACTACTTTAATAAAAAAAAATTAAAACTACTTAAAAGAGAATACAAATTATTAATAATTCTGCAATAATATGTTTGATTAGGTTGGTCCATCCTTGATTGATGAAAATGATGAATCCCACTTACGAAAAATAAATATATAAAATGCTACTAAACACATTTCACCTACACCAATAATTTTAATAATAAGATAAAGTAAAATTAAATTATCGATGCTTGATTAGAATAATTTAATAATTATTTTATAATTTTTAAAATTTATTAATAATTTAATGATATTCTATATAGATCCCACGAATATTCAAATGAAGTTTGATTCATAATATATATATATATATATATATAAAGAAAGACGGCCCCTTAAGTCATTCTTCATTATTTTCTATCTAGATATTTATGCAGAATAATCTAGAATCAATAATAAATGCGCCCCACTGCTCAATAATTGTGTTTTATTACTAGCTTTGATGTGGAAGAATGGAGGCCTAGATAATAAAAGGGAAAAATATAAAAGAAAAAAAGAAGACAAAAACATAAAATCAATGTTCATGGATATAGACAAAGACAAATATGTATAGTGGGCCTTAACTTAAATATAGTAATAATATGGTTTTCAGTTTCCAGCAGCAACCAACTAAAACACAAAAATAAAGATTAGATTACATTTTTACAGCGAAAAGAAGCTGCAGTGTATAACCCTTAGCAGAAAAGGTGCACATATGCATGGCTATGTTACCGATGTCTGTCGGACACTGAAATTTGAAGAAAAATAAAGAGTCAGAGTTGCATGGCACCATTCAACGTCCATCCCATACCTCAAGGCTTTTAAGTCCAGGTTTTTTTTATGAGAAAGAAGTGTCATATTTTAATTTTAATTAAGATGGAGAAGTTAATAGGTGTGACCAGGCAGGCATGGGATGCAGATTCAATAGCACAAAATGCCATTACATTTAAAAATAATTATAATTTAATAGAAATGTTAATAATTATACATTTAAAAATAATTAGAATTTAAATAGAGTTATTATTTGAATAGAATTATAAGGTGAAAACTAGCAGAACAGGCTGGTTTTAAAAATTAATTAGGAAATTAGGCCGTTTTCTCCAAATTTAGCGAAATAGGTCGATTTTAGAAAGGGAAACAAAAAAACGTGTCCTGCTGGATGCATTTTCGTTCAACCATAACTTTTTTTACGGTCAAAAAATCCAACAACTAATTTCCAACATTTTTTTTTTCAAACAGCTAAATTTTTTTTCTACTAGGTAGTTTATTTGCTATATATACTCAACTCCTTTTCTTTCTTTTGCATCCAAATATTATTCTCTCAATTCTATTAAACTATTCTCTCAATTATTTTATTATCAATTTTTCATTCAATTTCTCTCAAATTCTTATTATCTTACTTTTATATTTTGTAATTTTCTGTTATTTGATCTTTATAATTTTAAAAATGTGAATGATGCTTATTTGTTTGGATGACAAACACATTTCTGACATCTAATTGCAAATGGTAAGAAAATATTATTAAATTTTAATTAATATAGTTAATAAGTTGTTAACATTATTAATTTTATGATTTTTTTTTATGTTTATATAATCAGACCGAAGATTGAATTATCGAGACGTACATACACAATTTAAGTGCAAAGCGCTACGTGTTATTGAACAACACTTGCAAGAGGTAGGATTCTTGCATGTGTCTCGTATGCTCAGGGGGACTAACTTGAATTCCAAACTTATTAGTGTTTTAGTGGAAAGATGGAGACCCGAGACACACATTCCATCTTCTGTGCGATGAGTGTACAATTAGACTCAAGGATGTAGCATTATAACTCGATTTACCGATTGATGGGGCAGTCGTTACAGGGGTAGTATGCGTTGGCGATTGGAGCTCAATTTGTAAGTAACTATTAGGCAATGTGTCGGACAAGTTTAGTGGTAGCTTGATAGAGATAAAATGGTTAGAAGACAATTTCAATTATAACGACAACTCTACTAGTGCCATTGAAATACAACAATACGCACGAACATTCATCCTGAGGTTAATCGAGGTCTTCTAATGCCAGATAAATCTCAAAAATTGGTACATTTAAGGTGAATCCTAAAACTAGTCGACTCAAAAGAAGCAGGGTGACTTAGTTAGGGATCAACTATGTTGGTGACATTGTACCGAGAGATGTGCCGGGCAACGAAAACACAAAAAATTAAAATCGGTGGTTGCACACTCCTTTAGTCATAGGCGTGGTGAACGGATGTAATACTCTAATTCGAGAATTTAAGAATGCATCCCGGTCAAATTTTTGGTGAATCACAATATCTAGCACGTCAAAGTGTTATTGATGGTTTTTGCAACTTTCGAGATGCACGAATTTAATAGAGTGATGCACTAGTTCAAGTTTACGTAAAGTATTTCGTCATCAACTCAGAAGCTCGATAAACTTCATAAGACCGACTTGTGGGGGAGAACCAATGAAGATTGACCTAAATTCCATGCCAAATATATCTACATTTGGGAACATAGGTACAATTTCATACCTATGTGTGAACCAATTCTACCACTAGATTTGGTGACATCTTTGGATTCAATGACATGGTTTAGACTTCATGGTAAGCTATATCTATTGCCAGAGGAGGAAAGTAGTAGGCAATGTCGTTGTAGAAAGCCAAGACAACCCCTCATGGGGCCACCATCGGGAGTCATGCGTTGATGGAATCATCATCAACTTCAACCCCACATGAGGCATTGATGGGTGCACCACCTCCCAATTAATATAGTTCATATTTATCTGGTGCTTTCACTAACCCCATTTTTTTTACACAAGCATCACATTATGCACCATCATTCCACGCATCAACACCTCCAAATAGACTTTTTGCACCACCTCCATCCCGAGAACCATATTACACGCCACTGCTGACAACAACACCAATGTATCCGCTTTTAAATCTTTTGCTTATACTATTATAAATAAATGCAGTTTCTCCACTTTTAAATCATCCAAAAAATTGACATTTTCGTCATAAGAATTGTTCCCTCTTTCTATTTGTAAATCTTTTGCAATGAAATATATTTGGTTGTGTTTGAGGATGTAAGTGTAATTTGCTGAATCTTGTTAAATTTCTAATGTTTTTTATTATTTTGATTTTCTAGAACAATAATTTACTTTCTTTTACCTTATTTGCACAATACTAACCTTATTCATATAATATTAATTTTACCCAAAAAAAAAATTCTTCAACAAAGAAACTAATGCTCAATTAAAACAAAAATCCTAAAATACAAAAGTTAATGGAAGATCAAAGAAGACATTGGATCTAGGTATGATTGTTTTGTATTGCAGGGCATCCATATTTTCATCCTCAACATTTGGTAACTAAAGGGAGTTAAGCTAAGCATTCAACCACTCATTAGGTGCTGAAGCGCTTTCATTAAATGATAGTTTTAGATAATGTACACAAAATTGCCGGATAATTAGTTGTGTTTCCATGTATTGGAACATTATCTGAGACACAAAAAGAGAAAAATATAGTTTTTCTTAAGTTGACACACACACAAGTAAAAATAAAGAAGAATAAAGAACACAACCAATATGTTTACGCAGTTCGGAACTTGTCCTACGTCTGTAAGACCTTGTCCAGAGATGAATTTACTATGAACTTTACAGTACAAATAAATTATTCAGGCCAAACCCTCCGAACTTGGTGCAACCTCACCTTTGTAAATTAACTAAACACTCTTCCAACTTACTTTAGCTATACAAAGGAAAATCAACACTGAAAAAGTGGCACTTTGTAATAGTTCCTCGCTAAATGTTCCTTTAAATCCACACATCACCCACGAAACAAATCATCTATATATATAAGCTCCAGGATCAACCAAGCTTTACATAATATTTCTTCTGGAATCTCAATGCGATGAGACATTGCAATCCTCGAAAGAAAGAAAGGAAGAACTTGGGTAATGGAAGGGTGTTTCTTAGTGAGCTAAAGATATCAAGATCTCCAATGTGGCTTCTAGCCCATCAATTTTCTCTATATAGCAACGATGAACCTGCAAATTATAAATGCCAATACATATTATGTTAAAATTTATGTCATTTAGACTGAGCAGTGTCCTAATGTAGAAGAAACACTTACTTTTACTAAATAGAACTTTATATTATGTGCATGAATGGTGGCTAACCACAAAGCCGTTGTCTACGATTTTCCACTGTAAGTTTTACGAAAGGGCCAAACGTTGGGCATTGTCATCTGTAATGTCATTCAGCCTATCTTCAATTGTCATGCTTGAAGTAGGACTCCTCCAAAAGCAACAACGAACCTGGAAACTATAAATGCCAATATAGAATATGTTAAAATTTATCTATTTTAGACGAAGCCGTGTCCAAATGTAGAAACACTTACTGTTACAAAACCCAACTTTATATCATGTGCATCAATGGTGGCTAACCACAAACCCGTTGTCTATGCTTTTCCTGTGCAAGCTTAACAAAGGGCCAAACATTGGGCATCATCATCATCATCTGTAATGGTAACAAATTCACATCCCGGTTAGTGTTAATATACTGTTGTTCATCTATAAATAATGAAAACATTTTGTCAACTTCAAAATTCTAACAGCTAAAAGGGGTGCCCTACATCAACGAATATTGTGAAATATCCCCCTCTCCCCCCTCCATTTTCATCAACCCTTAACCCCCTAGCCCCTATTCAAATTACTTACTTGACAACCACATTGCGTGTTTAAGCTCTCTCGAACATAACTCCAAGAATCTGTCAATAGCATAGGTACCATATAAGCTGCTGGAATATATATTACAACTCTTGAAATACTCCATATATATAATTTATATCAGATCAATTTGGAATTATAAGGAAACTGATGACATATATTACCATTTTTGTTTTGTTGGAATATTTTGGCAGATGAACAGATCGTAGTTGAACATATATTACCTCTGCGTCTTGTAATATCTGCTATGCTCTGCCGAAGAAGAGAGAGAACATTAACAAAAATTAGGAGTAGATCATCAGAGGGACTCTTCAACAAAGAAAAAAAGAAAAAGAAAGAACAAATGTGCATAGAGAGGAGGATTTCATGGGAGTACAATGGCATGGACAGATCAGCTGATGAAGAATGCATGTCCTGTTTTTTGGCTCTTCCATTGAACACATGCTGAAAAAGAAGAAGCTTAGTTAGGGGGTTATATTAGATCATTTGAAATTGTGAGATTGTTGTGATTTAAACACCTCTTTTTCTGCATCTAAATTCTTAAAGTTGTCAAATGCCTTTCAGAAGAATACAGGCCAATGGTCTCTGCTTTTTGTATTGCATGCTATGCTCTGCCGAAGAATAGACTTCACACTAAATCTAAAATATTCGATTTTGTTTTATTGAATCAAATAGAAAATAGAAGAAAAGAAATGAGTGATATGAATTACCTGTCATTCCTTGTTGATGTATACACAATAGGATTTCATCACATCATTGCAATGCGGAGAAAAAAAAAATTTAGTGGAAGATAAAAGAAGACATTGGTAATTTAATTGAGATAAGCTAAGCATTCAACCAATCATTTTATTAGCCTCACCTCCAATTATTCTGAAGCAAGATTGTTTCCTGTTTCGACCCCAACCCTGTTTAGTTTACTTACTTGACAAGGACATTGCGCGTTTAAGCTCTCTCAACATGCCTCTAACAAGAACCTCCCAATAGCATAGGGTACCATCTAAGCTAGTAGTCATTTGGCATATGTATTACAACTCTTGACATACTCCATTTATATCATTTATATCAGATCAATTAGAGATTAGGAGGAAATTGGTGACATATATTACCATTTTTTGTTGGAAGTTTTGGCATATAAACAAATCGTAGTAGAAATTATGGCCTCTGCTTCTTGTAATGCAAGCTATGCTCTGCCGAAGAAATCTAACAAAAAAATAAGATTAGATCATCAGAGGGACTCTTCAACAATGAAATTCAGAATAAATCTAAAAAATTTGTGTCATTCTTCAAAAAAGAAAAAACAAAAGAAAACAAAAAAATGTGCTTACAGAGGAGTAGAATGCCATAGACAGATCAGCTGATGATGTACATTTTGTTTTTTGCCTCTTCCATTGAATTCATGCTGAAAAAGAAGAAGCTTAGTTACGGGGTTATATTAGATCATTGAAATTGCGAGATTATTATGATTTGAAAGTGTAAGGCAATTCCATAATTACCTCCTCTTTTTCTGCATCTAAAATCTTAAGGTTGTCAAATGCCTTTCATCAAAATAGACTCCAATGTGTTACTGCACAAATTAGCAAAATATTATGAAAGATGGTAAGTAAAAAGTAGGATTAAAACAAAGGAATTTCAATTGAATAATATTTTAACAGTAAGCTTCCAACTTGAATGATATTTGAATGAAAAATAGCATGAGACACCAGAGTTAACAAACCTGATTAACCACTCAATTTTTTCTGGGAAAAAAATAAATAAATGGAAAGGATGTACCAACCTGATTACAACCGAATATCTGGGATGTGAGCAATTTTATGCCAATCAGCGCCAATGTCCTTCCGACATCTTTCCTCCAACTGAGGAGCTCCATTTATATCTAACCGTTGCAAATTGGTTAGGCAACGCATCTCGTCCGGAAGCGATGTTAAATTGGGCAAACTCCAGAGATAAAGCACTTGCAGATTTGTTAGATGTTGAATCCACTCCGGAAGTTGCCAACACTTCGGAATTTTTGCCAGCGATAGAAAGCGCAGGCTTGTATGATCTTGGAATATTTGGAACTTAGGTGCTGATAACTCCAGCTCCTTGCAATCAATTATTGAAAACTCTTCAAGGGAAGTGAGATGTTGGAACGCAGGAAACAGTGACCTCAATCCACTGCAATGAAAGATCTTCAATATTTTCAATTCAACAAGATGTTGAAGCCCAAGAGGGAGAGACACCAGCTTTGGAATATTACGAATCTCCAAATCAGAGAGATTCTTAAGGGGTTCCCATTGCATGCCCTCTAAATCAACCTTCGTGCAACCATCTATTCGTAATCTTTTGAGGCTGGTGAGATGTTCCAGGGACTCATCTAGCATGGGAGTGTCCAGATCCTCCATATTCTTTACATGGAAAGATTTCAATTTGGAGAGAGGAAGAGAAGAGGTTGAACTTGATGGGGTCTTAGCATTCCTGTTCATCTTGATAGTCTGCTTAAACGGCCTTGAACTGGTATTCACCAACGTTAGATCATCATCGACTGATGGATACAACGGCACTGAAATCAAAGGGCAATTTTCAATTCGTAAAGAGGAAAGACAAGGAAATGCCATGGTTGACGTTCCCATAACTGTTGTGTCGTCCTCCTTGGAATCATCATCGATTGGTTTTGTCGTCCTCCACCAACTCTTCATATTCCGGCAATTCTCGAGGTGAAGATACTTGAGCGATGGGAAGAATGATTCTGGTTCTCCTTGACTTCCTTTTGGGCTATTATCATCCATGTACTCCAGCTCAGAACAATTACGAATCCTCAAATCTTGAAGACAAGGAAATTGAGCAACGGACGGGAGATATTTGAATTTATTGGGACCCCATATCCTAATATCAACGAGATTTGTAAGCAAAGAAAGCCAACTTGGAATTTTGGCATCACCCCTCCATCCATTGATACGGAGCTCCTTGAGATTAGGATGGGGCTGGAGGTCTTCAAGCAACTTATTGTCATCATCATCGTTATCACCATTCCATTCTAAAATCAACGATTCCAGATGTTGCTTCCCTTTCAAAATAGGAGTCTTAAACTTCTCTTTTGCATTTTTTACAAAACTCAAATTTGTTATTCTAAGCTGTCCCCTTAAGTTGTTAAGCCCACTCAATTCACTTAGATCTGCACCGTCATGGGAACCATCTCTATCCACTGCAAACATGCTTAACTCCTCAAGTGAAGTCAGCTTCCCTATTCCACGTGGCATGTGAGTTAAATAATTACATTCATAACATGTAAGATGGGTAAGATTCACCAATTTTTCAATCTTCTTCGGCAATTCTTTAAGCCGTCGACACTCGTCAAGTTTCAGCACTTGCAAATTTTGTATCTTACAAATACTCTTTGGGAGAATATGACAATAATTGTGAGAAAGATCAAGGTACCTCAAATGTTTCAACTTATGAATGGGAAGTGAAATACTAAAACCAAAAGAATTCAATTTTAAGACACGCAAACATCTATAATTTGAAATTATAAAATGCCAAATTTCATCAATCTTATCTATTTGTATCTTATGTGATAGTTGTAACAAGGTTCGCAACTTATTTCCTTTAAATAAAGGAATTAATGAAACATCGTTAATTGATATATGACGACATTTTTCATCAACCTCATTTGCACTTGAATTTGAAACTACAATACCACTCTCTTTCCCTGCTACAAATTCAGCTAGATCATGCATTAAATCATGCATTTTACATGTTATAATTAAGTGTCTTTCTTTTACTTCTTGAAAGAAACTTCTTTCCGCCAATTCTTTAAAATACCCAAACCCAATCTCCTGAAGAGATTGTGTTCCATTTGATTGTTTTACGAAACCTTGTGCAACCCAAAATTGAACAAGCGCTTGTACATCAATTTCATAATCTTTTGGATACAATCGACAATAAGCAAAGCAATGCTTCAAATGGACCGGGAGATGATCATAACTCAACTTAAGTGTAGGTAGAATATTACCTTCGTTTTGAGATATTCTGGCAAATTCATTATCTCTGAAAGAACGCCACTCATTTTCTGTTTCTTTGTAATATAATATACTTGCTATCGTCCTTATGACTAAAGGAACCCCACCACACCTTTCCAAAATCTGTTGTCCTATTTCCACAAAGGCTGAATCTGTTGAGTCTGCATATCTTTGCTCAAATTGTTCAAATGCTATTTCTTTGAACAAAGACCAAGCATCGTAATTGGACAAGCCTTTTAGAACATGAGGCTGACATTTACTAATGATCTTGGCTACCTTAAAAGAGCGAGTAGTTACTATTATCCTACTTCCTTTAGCCCCACCTATCAATAACTCTTTCAAACTAACCCAAGTTTCCCGCTCTTCATTCCAAATGTCATCCAAAACAAGTAAATATTTTTTCCCACCAATTTTTTCTCGAAGTTGTTTTTGCAATTGCTCCATTTTGATATTTTGATCTGGTGCTTGGCCAGTTGCAGATTCGATAATGTTTTCTACAATTAGTTTGACATCAAAAACATCCAAAACACACACCCACATCATCAACTCAAAATGATTTTTGACCATTTCATCATTATAGACAAACTGGGCCAAAGCAGTCTTCCCTAACCCTCCAAACCCCACAATTGGAATGATGTAAACATTCTCTTCACTTTCAAACTCTAATACGAGATTTAGAAGAGCTGCTTTATCATTATCCCTCCCTATTATTTTATCTTTCGGCACAAAAGAGTGTGTTTGCTGCCTCTTTTTAGTCATGAAAGAGGTCTCCAAGGAACCGTCACGCACCATGAAGCCAAAAGTGTTGGCCTTCCTTTCAATTGAAGCTAATCTTGCCTTAATGGCCTTAATTTTCCGACCTATTTTGAGACCGTAAGCAAACTGATTTGAGCTTGAGAAGAAAAGGCCTACCTCTTTCATCAGCTTTTTCCCACCCATTAGATCTTTTCGCAAAGTTTCGGTAGAGAAATCATCAAGCAAGTCGTCGGCATCATAAAGTACATCTTTCAGCTCCTGAAGCCAAACTTTAACGAAATTGTTGGTCACTGATTTCTCTTCTGCATCAAGGAGCACAGCTTCGATGGCGGAGACAGTGGTTCTGAGGTCATCGAGGTCATCTTTGACATTCCACCAGAGTCCAATTTGAGAGACAGCGAAGGAGCTCAATTTAGTAATAAGCTCTACGGCAATGTCGGAAGCAATTGCTTCGGCCATTGTTGGTTCAAAAAATGTTTGATTACTGCAAGAGGAGATTGGAACAAGATGAAACACAGATGTGGATCCATACATGCAGAGATAAGTATTTTTATGGATGAAAATAATGTTGGTCCCACCATGTTTCATGTTTGACACAATTTTTACAAATTAAGTTCAATATTCCACCGACACATTGAAATTATTATTTTCTTTTCCCACCCAAATCTCAAAAGGATAATAAAAAGCATCTAAGATAATAATCAGTTGGCATATATTAAGAGAAAACATAAATATATATAAACATATGATAGGATAACCCTTAAATTTGGAAAACGAACAAAGCATGCTATATAGTACAACCATTTTGATGGGTAGCAGGCAAGCTTCATAAGCCTCTCTCTCCACATCAATGTTTTCTTAGAATTAAATTATTAGAAGCCATTAAATTGGAATTGTCAAGTTATTATTATGATTTAAAAGTAAAAAGCAAAAAGCTAAATTATTGAAGTTGACAAATGCCTTTCTCCAATGCCGTACTGCACAAATCAGCAAAAATATTATGAAAGATGATGAGTAATTATACAAAGTCTATTCCTCCATCAACAAGGACCATAAAAAAAAAATCTAAAAGGCTATCTATGCAATAAATGAACAAAACTTGCTATATACAGTCACACCCTGTAATGCTTTAACATATTCTTGAGCTGCCTGCTGTAGGAAGAAATCATATGTGAGGTCAACAATATCCAACTCATTACAATTGAGTTTTCTTCAAAACAGCTTGGAATATTATGGGAATTCTGTATAAATGCTTCTTGATACACACACACATTTACATATTCATTTTGAAGAGATGATCAGCAAAAAGCATGCCTATTCCTCCTTTACAAGAGCTTTCTGTCAAAGATTGACGTACTGTAGTGACAAATTGCATAGCACGTAGTCACCTTTGGTATATATGCATTTTCTAGAATTATGAGTCATTTCAATATGAAAAGGTTGTTTTACACCAGGTTCATTATTTAATCCATACGCATTTCATTCTTGAAATGAAGTCAGCTCATAGGGAAATGCTCATTCGGAAATGGTTTGAACTGTAAGAAATCATCGACAAACAAGGGCTGAAAACGGTATAAAACTTTCAAATCTCCTTATAGCTCAATGACAATGTTCCAGAGGTACTGCTCTTCCACTGGGACTTCTAGTGCAAAAGTAACCAAACCGGATTCGCCTTCATATTTGAACTCCACTTCCTCCGAATCAACTGTTATCCTTTGCGGTTTAGTTGATGAATATGCTCCGAATGGACCGCAGCCTCGAACTTTCATGATAACAGTTGCAACAGGATTCTCAGTTTCACATTTCAATCCCTTGATAGCCCCTCCTGAATTGAACATCTTGGTTAGGCCTATAGGAGCAAATTTAGACCCACTAGACAATGCCATAACGGGAACAATGGTAAGAACTAATACAACACCAAAACCCAAACCCAAACCTATTAAACCCAACCTGAACCTGAACCATTAGCCCAAAACTAGACCCCACAATACAGCCCAATACCCTAAACAATCAAAAAAAAAAATCCTAATACCCTTTTACCCCCAGGTGGTGCCGCCCCTAGACCCTAGGTCTACCAACCGCCATTACTCCACTGCCCGTGTCAGCACTGCCCATCCACCTGCAAAAATCAACAGCAGAAGTGACATCCAATAATCATAAATGATGTATAATGTATTGCATTCGAGCTATAAAAGCCTAAAAATTTGTAAACTTTTTTGGTTACACAAAGATTGAATCAAAAGCAGAGAATCAAATCAAAAAAGAAAGCAATTCTCAAAAAAATAGGGAGCAAAGAAATTCAAAAGAAAAAATCGAATCAAATATTAAGGTTTACTTTTCATTTCTTTCGTGTTTTTTTTTTTGAACCTACTTTTTTTCTTTTTATCCATATACATATATATTTAATAAAAAGAAAAGAAAAGGAGGAGGTTCGTACCTGTTTCAAATCGCCCAAAAAAAAGAGAGGAAATTTTTGGTTTTCCGGCCGCCGTAGACTGCAGTGCCGTCGCCTGCTACAGGCGGTTGGCGAGGTAGCGGTTCGCCTGAACCTAGCCGGATTCTGGGCTATGTCCAAAGAGAAAGAAGAAAGTTTTTTTTTTTTTTTGGAACAGGTGAAAAATGAAAGTTTTTGTCAAAAAATTGACTTTTATAGGCCCAAAATGACGTCGTTTTGGGACTGGCCTCAAATGTCCAAAACGGCATTGTTTTACCCCTAAATCCGACCCTATCCACCCGTCTCAAGATCAGCGTGTTTTTTTAAGCAAAGGGGTTATTTGTATTTTTAGCCCTTCCGATTTTTTGACTATTTTCAGTTTAGCCCTTTTTTGTTTTTCTTTTGATTTTACAGCATAATTTTGATTTTATTTCAATTTAATCCCTCAAAGAAACGACACTATTTTGGGGGCCTGGATAAATTTCCTTTTTGGTCCCCCTCCTTTTGCACACGTTACAATTTAATCCTTTACTTTGTTTTCATTTTTTATTTCACCCCTAAAATTTTGTTTAAGTTTCATTTTAGTCTTTATTATAATTTTGGCTTTTACTAGATTATTTTCCTATATATATATATATATATATATATATATATATATATATATAGTTATTATTATTTTTTTGGTGCTTTAATATTTAAAATTGTCTTTATTTTTCTTTTTTATCGTATATATTTTTCACATATCTTTTTTATATTTTCATTTCTTTTTTAGATTATTATTACTATTATTATTATCATTTTTTATTTGTTTTATTTAATATTTTTATTCTTTTATTTATTTTCTTATTTTCAAATTTTTTATTTATACTTTTTATTAATTTTTATTAGTTTATTTATGTATTATTTTTCTTTTTATTTATAATTAGTTTGTTTGTTTTATTTATTTATCTTATTTTATTAGTCATTTAGTCTGCTGAATCGGCATTTAGTGTTGTTATGCAATAAGGCCCGAATAAAGATCTCTTTAAATGTTCAATTTAATAAACCAAACACACGAATCACTATGACATGTTGAATAAGGACAGAATGGCAAGCCCATTCCACTAAACCAAAGAAGGCATTAAAGTTATAAAGGCTTATTTGGATGTAAAAGAAAAAGTATGAGAGGTATTTTTTCAATAAAATGAAAAAGTTTAAGGACCTATTTGAGTACCAATTAAAGTTTAAGGGATTATTTAGATGAAAAAAAAAGTATAAGGGCTTTTTAAAAATAAAGTAACAAATTTTAAGGGCTTATTTAATGTATTTTTAACAATGATTTGGATCAAGGTAAGTCACAACAAACACTAGTAGGAATAAAGATATCTTACCATCAAGATGTTTAGTGTATATTAGCAAATCAAAGCATATGACAACAAAATTATAGGCCAAGGCATGAGTACTTTGTCTTATAGAAGGGACTACCTGATAGAATGTGATGGCCAGTGCATGAACCATGACTAAAGGGCAAAACTTGGGTTTACCCTGATCCAATACGTGAAACATTCTAAAAAGACAACTTGTTTGAAGATTAAATACGTAGTAAACTCCAAGGTAAATCTAAGGTAAATGGGGACATATTAATAATGGTGGCTGTGAGAGAAATAGCTAAGATTGTTCATAAAAAACACAAAGTTCAATCCTGTGGGTGAAATTAAGCTTAAGCTTAGCCTTTGAGTCTGAGTATCAGTGGCTAAACCTGTGTGCTGTCGTTGGTTTGTTTGATGTATTATTGTTGGCTTTCAATCAATCCAAGGTCTTGTCCGGTTCAATCACATGATCTCATAAAGTCGACAACTTGGGAGTGTTCAAAGAATTGAGCTCTTTTCTACTTTTTTATTTATTAGTGACTCAACACATGCACATTTGGATTGCACCCCAAACCAACCCCTTTTTCTTGGAATTATACATCTACTAAAATGATTATGTTATATTCTAATTTGTTCCAAAATTTTAAATGCTAAATTAATTGGTGTGAAAAAAAAAATTTCTTTCAAGGGTTTAATTATTTTTTTTATTATTTTATAGAATTTTATCAGAACCTATTGGACAATTTGGGTGACAGTGATATGGAGGTGTAAGGTGAAGGTTATGGTGTTCCTAGTGTAGTAGAAAGGTAAAAGGAAAAGCATAGCCCTCCCAAGGCTAGAAATGGATATTTATAGTTGAAGGTGATCCTTTTTCTTAATTTGGGAATATCCCATCATGATCCGTTAATTGGAAAGCATAATAATCGATAAAAGAATGAAAATATATTAAGGTTTCACGTGTGAGCTATGTAAAAGAAGACATAACAGTTATCTCATATTTGATAAGTTAAAAGAGCTCCATACTTTACGCATATATATTCATGAAGCTTAACCTTGCGAACAGTTGCTCTTAAAAAGTTTGAAATGTTCGAGGTTGAGATCTGACAAGATTATGATAGCAAAGCCTAGATGAACGAGGTAGTTGTAACAAAAATAATAAAATGGAAAAATGAAAATATCTTAAACGTGCTTGTGGAGTTTCTTCACCACTAATATACCAAATGCTAATTTTTATTATTTTGTCTATTGCAAGTAGAGCAAAAACAAAATCCCCTAATGCATCTAAGATGTTGAAGCAAAATATAAATATTCAAAATATATATATCACTATTCAATACGATCTTTGTATATGACACCATTGTATAACATGTGGCAGCATATGATTGGTTGGTTAATTTCTTGCATGTCCAAATGATTGACCTGAAAAGATCTAATAACATTAAGGACTAAATTAAGAACGTTAGAAAGAGAGGACTTGTTTAGTCTTTAACATTAGAAAGTATCTAACGTTAAATGACTAAAACAAGAATATGCCCAAAGGACTGACCCGAAAATATCTAAAAATTAAGGTCTAAAATAAAATCTCCCAAAGTCTAAAAAGTACTTTAGAAAATTTATATATATAATTCTCATCCATGAAACAATTAATGTGGACTTTCATTTAAGGAAATTGGAGAATCTATTCAATAATTTTAATGGTTTTTTTTTTATATAAAATAAAGCAATGAAAGGGAGGGCTTCTAGAAGGCCTCTCACGTGTAAAACTACCCCCCACAGATATGGGTTCCTTCCAAATACACCCATGGTTTCAGTTGATGGGTTTCGCGACCATATAGACATTAAGGTAAATTATACAAATAATCACTCAATTATGCTTATGTTCTTGTTTTAGTCATTTAATTTTAAAAATTTTCAATTTAAGCACTAATATTTGAATTTGTTCCTGTTTTGATTACCCGTTATTAAATTGATAACAAAAAAGTCTTTTTTTAACTAGTATAATAACATATTTAGTCGTCAATACTTACATATTATATCAATTTGATCCTCAAACTTTTGAATCAAAGCTTTCAGCTTTTAAAACAGAAACATTCCACATTTATAAATTTGTAAAACCTAAAAAAATCTTCTTTTAACTAACGAGACTTTTCGAACGAATTCCTTATAACCCTTTGGTTGATAAATTTTTGGCTAAAAAAAATTAAAAAAACCTTTAAAAACACGTTAGATTTACTATTGTTGTTAACAGTGTGATATTTTCTTTAAGATACATTGAAATAGTCCTCGAAGTCAGTACTTAAAATTAGAAATTCAATCCAAAGTTAAAAAATATGAATTTGAAAAATCTAATTGTTCAATTAATAATTATATAAGAAAAAAATTAAGAACATTTAATTTTCCATAAGAAAAAAAAAGTGAAAGAATTAATTTTTCATAAGAATATTTAATTTCCTTCTATTTATATAATATTATTATATATTATATTTTTAAAATTCGCATTTTCTATTATTTTTAATGGCTTTAGTTAATTTCTAACACTAATTTCTTAGAAATATAATAAAAAAGAGTTACGTACTGTATTGGATAATTTTAATCATAAACAAAACAATTAATAGAAGTGGAATGCCTCTATTTTAAAAGCTGAAAAGCTTTGATTATGAAGTTTGAGGATCAAATTGATAGAATAAATAAGTGTTGAGTACTAAATGTGTTATTATACTAGTTAGAAAAAAGCTTTCCTTTACCAATTTAACGGTCGAAACCAATTCAAACATTAGTGTTTAAATTAAATTTTTTTAAAATTAAATGACCAAAACAAAAATATAAATATAGTTGAGTGACCATATATAAATTTTACCCAGATATTATTGTGTAATATCAAGCTGTACACTTTTTACATTTCTATTTTTAGTAGTGCCCTCAAAGCAAAAAGTGAAACTCTTTAATTCAAACTTTATTTATGATGCTTTCATTGACCTTTTAGCACTAAAAAATTTTAAAAAAGTCGATTGAATCTTAATTTAATTGATATAGATATTAATGTCAATATAGAAAGATGTGAGTTCGAATGCACTGAAGTACATCATTCTCTTATTTATGAGTTAGAATAGGTTATGGGTAGTCTAAACCTTAAACCTTTAACGCATTTTGTAAAAATAAGTCAAAAACTCAAAATTTGAAATCAGTATAAAAAATCGTAAATTTAATTGAATAAAATTAGTACTAAAATTGTAATTTTAATATATTATATTTTAATTATTTTTTATAATTAGATTTAAATTTGTGAAAGTACAAATAACATTAAAAAAAAATTTAAAAAAAGTGTACTGTTTTATTAGCCTTCTAGAAACCTTACGCGCGTTCAAATATTGAAGGCTATGCCATTAAGTCAGGCTATGGTCCCATACTTTATTTTGGATGCTTTCATTCAACTTTTAGCGCTAAATAATATTTAATAAAAGCAGATTAAATTTTAGTTTGGTTGAAATGGATATTATTATCAATATAGGAGGATTTAGGTTCGAGTACGTTGAAATGTATCATCCTCTTATTTATGGGTTAAAAGGAGTTATGGGTAGTTTAGACACTGTGTCAAAAAGATCAGATATGATCAAAATTTATAATAAAATTGTTCAAAAAAATATAAAACTAATTGTACCAGATATCCTCAAATTATATTTTTTATTAAATTGGTCTCGAATATTGTTAAAATGAATGTAAAAATCTCGATTTTAATATTTTCAAAAGTTTTTATAGATATCTTATCATTGATTCTCTTTTTTTTTTTAATTTTTATAAATATTTTGAATTTATTTGAATAAAATGAAAAAAAAATTAGCTTTTCCCTCGGCTCGGCTCCACGTCAAGCTTGACTAGCTTTAGCCGCGCGCCTGTTGGTTTGAAGAAATCATGCGTCCAGATTCAAGCAAATTATTATTCAATATTTTACTTACATTTTTATCATATACAAATATAAATATGAATTAAAATATTTTATTGCTTTTTCAATATTGAAAATCAAAATCCAAATTTAATCAAATAATTTATTTTTTGGGTTAAAATATGCCATAAGTCTCTATACTCTTCGAAAATTTAGAATCTAGTTCTTACTCTTTTATTTTCAGGAATTTAGTCTTTCTATTTTTTAAATTTTAAGTCCAATTATTAACGTTGTTAAAATTTTTTTGTTAAATTTATCTGTGTGATATTTTGAAATAAAAAAAATTACCCACTTAATAA
Source organism: Gossypium longicalyx (assembly GCA_025698465.1). Taxonomy (NCBI): domain Eukaryota; kingdom Viridiplantae; phylum Streptophyta; class Magnoliopsida; order Malvales; family Malvaceae; genus Gossypium; species Gossypium longicalyx. The sequence goes on from CM046999.1 coordinate 793,781, forward strand.
CATGTAACTAAAAAAAAAGTTATATCGAACATGAACATAACAAAAAAATAAAGTTAACAATGTTAACGGTTGAACCTGAATTTTAAAATGAACCAAATGTCCTTTAAATCTCTGATTTTAATTAAAATGAAAAAAAAAAGTAAAAAATAAATTCGAATAACAAAGATTTATTTTCATTTTAGTTATTTTTTTTTATTAAATTCGGTTTGGTATATTCATTTTAATTTGATTTTCTATTCATATTATTATAGTCATTATCAAACACTGATTTCCACTTGGATAGAAGCATGACCACTAGGATTAATGGCAATCAATTACCCTTACAATTTTAGTGGTGAAGAAGTATGAAAAAGATATGTGCATGCTTAATAAGATAAGTATCCAACTTGTAATTTTTGAATTTTTTTGTTGTTTTAAGAAAAATGCTACCAGTTGAGTCTTAGTTCGATTGGTATGGGTGTTATTGTCAATGTAAGAAGACGTAGGTTCGAGTGCATTGAAGTGCATTATCCTCCTATTTATAGGTTGAGAGAAGCTACGAATAATTCTAGACATTGTATAACAAAAACAGATTTTATCAGAGGTACGTACCAAAATGAATCTATTTTCCAAATTCCGGGGCAAAAATGGAATAATATTACCTCAAAACAAAAAGACAAGTGGAGCTGAGCCGGAAAAAGTGGCTCAGAAACAAGATATCTTCTAGAAGGCTTATAAGTAAAAAACAAATCAGAAAATTAAGAGTTAAGACAATACCTGCAATAATGTCGAAATCAAATGGGAGAAACTAGCAGCAGACAAAACACATCACACTGTTTTTTTTTTCTTTTTCTTTTTTATAAATATATTTTGATATTTATTTTTCAGAATTTCTCTCTCTTAAATATTGGCACCCACATCTTCTAGCTTTTGACCCTTATAAATACAAGATTCATTCACCTGTGACCTATCTAATTCTTGATGCACTCATCCCTTCTTTCCCCAATGTATGCAACCCTCCCTTCCCCTTTCCTCCCTAAATCCATCCACGCTTTCTCCCCCAACAAGACTTCACCCTCCCTGAGGACTTCGGCACAAGCGGCGTCTTTCAAGTCGGCCACCGCTACTGAAAGCAATAGCGCGGCGGTGGCTCTGGCGGGGAGTTTGTACAAGATACTGAGGGTGGAGAGAACGGCGTCGTTGAACGAGATCAAGACGGCGTATCGAAGCCTGGCCAAGGTTTACCATCCCGACGCGAACAGATCCTCATCGGACGGCCGCGATTTCATCGAGATTCGTAACGCTTACGCGACATTGTCGGATCCGACGGCCAGAGCCGTGTACGATATGTCGTTGGGGGTACGTGCGAGACGGGTTAGGACTCGGGTGTACCCGATCCGAAGATGGGAAACCGATCAGTGCTGGTAGACCAAAAAAAAAAAAAAACAAGAAAAATTAGGGATTATTCCCCCCTTTTTTTGCAATTGATGTTTGGACACAAATGTTTTGTTTCATCGGCGGGAATTGAGTAAATATACATTTTTTATCCCCAATTATCTGAATGTATTATTATGAAGAAATGATTATTTATGGTTCTTCGATACGAAGAATAGATTTTTTTTTTTAAATAAACTACATTTTATATCCTTTCTTATAAAAATATCAAAATCTATAAATTTATAAAAGAAATTTGAATATAATTTTGCCTGAAAGTTAAAAAATCTAAAATTTTTAAAAAAATTTATTCATTTTCATAGTCGTCTTCGTTGAATCAAAACAATAAAAATAAAAATCAAATTGAGTGCTTCATCAATCAATTAAAAAAAATTAAAATTTCAAAAAAAATATCTAAAATTTGACTAAATATTTTTTTTTAAATTTAGTAATGCAATAAGCTTTTAAAAATGGGTAAATTATCAAAATAGTCAATTTTGTTTGTCTCAAGTTATATTTTAATCACTTATATTTGAAATGTTATATTTTAGTCACTTATGTTATTCTTTTGTTACGAAATGGTCGTTATGTTTTTAAGATTTGTTACCTTTCAAATGACAATCCGATGTGACAGGTAAAAAATGTTTTAAATGCCAACGTAGATGTCAAGCCAAGTAAATTAATTGATTTTTTTCTAAATTAATTAAAGGAAAATGCTAATTTGGTTTTCCAAAATCACCATCAGATTAATCCTTGAATTGGAAAAGAAACTTTGGTCTCCTTTTCCTTTTAGTTTTTATTTCTATTTTGACTGAAAAATATTAATTTTCATAGTCGTCTTTGTTGAATTGAAACAATAAAAATCAAATTGAGTGCTCCATCAATCAATTGAATTTTTTATTCAAAATGGAAGAACAAAAGATCGATTCAATGGAGGGTCTAAGCATGAATTACAGTAACTAATAAATTTTTTGTTCTTTATATGGATTTTGGGTTCAGATATTATGTTTTTTTTTTAAAAAAAAGTGGTCCATCTTTTCATGTTTTTCTGTATATGTGACAAACAAAAAGGACACGGTCAAACCGATAAAGTGACTAAAATGATAACATTTTAATGGTAGATATTATGGTTTAACTGTCACGTTAGACAGCCGTTTGGGAGGTAACAGATCTTAACAACAAAGTGACAATTTTGTAACAAAACAATATCGTAAGTGACTAAAATATAACATTTCAAACAAAAGTTATTAAAATGTAACCTGATGCAAACAAAATTGACTATTTTAGTAGTTTACCCTTTAAAATTTAAAAAAAAAATCATTAGTAACTATTAATATGTTCATATGGTTATTATATTGGGCAAAATGGTCTTCAGAATCCCCCAATCTATTATTGAACAACTTTAGGAGCTTGAACGAGTTGGAGATGTGGTTTTTCAATACTTCGAGTGCTAGTAGCTCATTGGAGTAATTCTAGACAGATTTGTTTGTTTTCACTCATTTTACTTTTTTGCATTAGCTCTACCTTGAAGATCTTGAGTTGTTCCTTTACAAAAATTTTGCTCTGAAAGTTTTGGGATATATCCGAGAGGTCAACATTATTTCTTCGGATGTTTTCCAGGTTATTACACTTTCGTTCTCCGCGGAGGGTAGACTAAGTCTCATCTTCTTATCGAGCCAGATTATCTAGCCTGGAAACCTCTTATGTTACCCGAAGTTCAACAATGAGTTGTTCATTATGGGCATTCCTTTGGTCAAGGATAAGTTATTTTTTCTACTCCTTGAAGCAATGTTCTTGCTAAGAAAATTGCTCTTCCAGATGTCGCAATTTCTCTTAATTCTATGAATCATGAGGCTGAGGACCTGATGCCTGTTGATGGGACCCTTGGTCTAATGGGATGGGAATCGTAATCGATAGAGGAGATATGGTTGTGAGGCATGTTACAACTTTTTATAGGTAGTGGCTATATGGTCAAATGGCTTAGGAGTCACACTAAGCTGTGATTGATATGTTATAGCTGCTGATGCAGTAGTGGTGACTGGAGGAATAAATCTTGTTGCTGCATCTTTTAAAGCCTAGAATGATGCTCGCATACTGTAAATGAGATCCTGGGTGGAGGAAAAAATAAGGGTTTGTGCAGGATTTAGGTAAATGAAAATGCTCGAGACTAGTGGGATGGGAGTGCTTTGTGGAGCAGAAGGGTTAGCTTAGTTGATTGGGTCATTGGTCTAATTGGTTCAATAAACAGGGATAACACTTTAAGATTAAGAAGTTATGTCGTCCACGCTCACCGCACCAATTATTGATAGAACAATACAATAAGGAAAGAGTACAAAGAAGAAAGTGGTGGATGTTATGGAAGCTAATTCAATTAGTCGAAGAGAGAGCTGGAGGCTAAGGAGAACAAGGGTGGAAGCCGATTCAACTAGTCGAAGAGAGAGCAGGAGGCTAAGGAGAACAAGGGTGGAGAGAATGCTAAAGATAAGAACTTTAAAGAGTATTGGTAGAATGTAAGCTTAGTATTTCCAAGAGTTAATTCCCTCTTCATTATTCTTGGGAGTATTTATAGTTAAGGTCCCATGTAATATGATGTTAATACGATGAACTTGCCATCTAGTCATCATTATGAAGTGCGTAGGAAGGATGTCTTTGATGGGACGAGAATGTTTATGACAAGATAAATCCTATCCTTCATTTTGACTTTGATGGAATAAAATAATTGAGCCCACATGATGTTTAGTAACCAAATAATTCTACATTTCCAATGAAAATCAGGCCATCCGTTGTCCAAATAGTCTTTTAGGTAGAATGAGTCCGGCAAGCTTACCATTCAGACACCTCCTAAACTTAATTATCATTTACCTTTAACGAGCTTAAATGTGATGATATTACAATTCATTAGTTTTAGATTTAATCACATTATATATGATCAATAATCATTTTATAATTTTTTTTTTATATTCAGATGATAAAAATGAAAATTTATTTATAAGGTCAGTAATCATTTTGATTTTCTTTTAAATGAAAATATTAGTTATTATAATAATTCAAGTCAAACTAATTGGTCCTTAGAAGCTTCTACAAGGCAGGGAGTCCAAATCGGTTTGCTTTCAAGTGTCTCCTTAATAAAATGTTTGTCTGTCAAACCCTACGTGCTTAGTAGTTGTATTGAACTGAATCACGGTTTGGTCATATCGGTTTTGCTTTAGATTAATTCAAAATCCTTCCTAAATACATAATGCAAACTTTAACCAATGTTCCAAATCGATCTTGAACTTGGCTCAAAATCAATCCTCTAAGGATAATCTTGAACTGTAATAATTCACAAATACCAAACCCAAATGGAATTTTCATGCCAGTTTCCTCCTCAAGATCATGTAATCCCACAACAATTAATCATTAACAATCAACCAGAAAATAAGGTCACGTAGGTTCAAAAAGGGCTATTGATCTATCCAAGTTACTTAAACTCGAGTTGTGGACGGAAGTTGGAGAGCTTAAGTATGTCTTACCCTCAGATTTAATGTTGAGGAAAAATCAAGGGTAGAAATAGTAAAAGTGGGAGCAACATAACTTTTACAATAGAGTGAAAAGATGAATGCTAAATGCAATTTAACATAATGGGTTTTCTTTCTTTACCTACAAGACACTTTGCAGTCCCTCAATGTTCACTCATAAACTGTCTACCACAAGGCTCAAGACATAATCTTCACTTAATTTATCATGATTAACAAGTAAGGCTTTGGAGTCACACAACAATGACAAACACATCCCTGCAAGTTAAAGCAATAATATTATACACCATTGTAATCGCCAGCTCTCAAGATTTGCCAAAGCTAATCATTTTACATAAAAGATACGATGAACTAAGCAATAAGTACCCACACATCTAACCATATAGTGAAAAAATTTAAGGATCAAATGCAAGATGTGGATCATCCATTGGAAATTGATAGTATGCCATAAACACATTGCATCAATTTTCACCACACCGATCTCTTATCCAAGACATTCTGCTTGTTTTAGTTCCCCTAATCTAACTCTCAATACAACCAAGAATGCCCTACTTTACATCGTAAACTTACAATCATAATCTATATTATAGAAATTGTAGGATAAAAGTACCATGAAGGCTCTTGTATTAAGAATTAGATTCCATTTTGCCTCCTTTACTAAAAAAAAAAAGACAATTAATCCGTACACATTAGATCAAAGAGTAAACTGATCATTCTGTTAAAAATTTCATCTATTCCTATTGTTAAAACCTGATTCCTGTATGTCAAAATGAGGCACACGTGGCATGTCATGTGTAACTGTTTGATTATTCCGTCAGCTACCTAAGTTTTTAACAATAGAAATGGATGAAATTTTTAACAGAAAGAACCAATTTGCTCTTTAATCTAACGCACAAGGATCAATTTGCCCATTCTTTTAATACAAGGGCAAAATGCTATATAACTCCGAGTATAGGGGCTTCCATGGCACTTTTACCGAAATTAGAGTAATAGTCAAATGTTTAGCTCACATGCCATAATCTGAAATAAAAATTGCTAGCAAAGAGAAGAAAGAATGCATGAGTATGTAACACCAATATAAATGACCAATTATGTTTCAACAGCCTTAACAATAAAATTTAATGATAGACCATAATGAACACTCATTTACAGATTTGATAGAACAGAATGCCATGAATGTACAAAGAGCAAAATTGAGGGAAAGGATCAACAAAGAGATGTATTATTTATCACATACATGTTAGTTAGAGTTCCTCATGCAGTTTTAGGCCTTGAAGTCCACACAACTCACAGCTGCACATTTACTTCAAATCATATCCCTGAGCTTCTATATGAAAAACCATGAACATGATTGATAATATATATTTTTTTTAAAGTTATTCAAACAACCGACTAACAAGAATCCCATGTCTCAATTAAGCACCTTCTAAACCCTACAAAGTAAAACATATCAAATATATAAAAAAAGACCATATTTTTCACTAGCCATGACAACTCTTCATTTTCCTTCAACTTGATTATGTTTAAATAGCCTTAAATTTAATGAGAGAACAAGTGAAAAACCATGTTTTAACATATTAATAGAACAGAATATCATGATCTTTTATTGCTAACATGGTATGAATGTTCAAAGAGTTAAACAGAGGGAATGAATCTACAAAGGGGTGTATTACTTATGGTTAAAATATGCCATAAGTCCTTGTAATCTTTGTAAATTTAGAATTTAATCCCTATACTTTTTAGATTTCAAAATTCAGGTCAAACTATTAACACTATTAAAATTATTTTGTTAAATTCAAGTTCATTACAACATCATTTTTTTAGTTATATTACTACCAAGTACTTTTTATTCAAAATGTCACACTTAGCAAATTTTACAAAAAAAATTAACAGTATTAACAATTGGACTTGAATTTTAAAATATGAAAAGTAGAGGGACTTAATTCCTAGAAATAAAAGTACAAGGACCAAATTCCAAATTTGTGAAGAGTACAAGGACTTATGGTATATTTTAACCATTACTTATCATATCCATGTTAGTGACAGTCTCTCATGTAGGATTAGGCCATGAAGTCCCCCACAACTCACAGTTGCACATTTACTTCAAATCAAATTCCCGAAACTTTTATAAGAAATTCCAACCAAGGACACTAAGAACATGACTGAAAACCCTCAGTATCGAATAATTCGAAACGTTATCCAAACAGAACAGCCAAATAGGCAGTTGTTCATAAAAAATCCAAGGAACAATCATCTCATTTCTCAATTAAGAAGCTTTAGGAAGCCTACAAAGTAAAGCATATGAAAATTTATTAAAAAAAACTATATTTTTCATTAGTCATGAGAAACGAACATACCTTCATTTTGCTTCAACTTCAGATGGTGTCTTTGCCACTATAGACAAGGCGTGCAATCCACTTTGCAACTCCCCATCCAACAAACTATAAACTAACCTATGCCTTTTAACCAAGCTCTTCCCTTCAAATTCTTTGGACACAATTCTGAGATTAAAATGTGTTTCCCCATCACTGCCCCTCACACCAGCATGTCCAGCATGTTGATAAGAAACATCCTCTACTTCCAACTCAATAGGACTAAGCTCCCTCTCTAGCTTCTCTTTGATCCTCATCCCTCTACTTCCCAATCCACTTGAACTTTCTTCGCTACCATTTTGAGAACTAGATACAACAGCTGAATTCTCATCAACTTTTGAATCTAAACTTGTGTTTTCACCGTTATCATTCGCAATCTGACCATTACCTGAAGACTCACTACCTTTTTCAGCTTCAATAAGCAGTTCAAGTGCTTTCCTTTGCATCAACTTCAACATGTTCAAAAACCCATTATTCCTTGAAGGTGTCAAGCTCTGTTGCAGCCCAAGGAGCACTGCAAAATCAGGAGAAACCCTCAAAACTTCTTGGACAGGCCTTCCAGACAATCCATTAACAAGCAAAGCAGCGAGGCCTTTAGTTAAAACAGAATCAGAATCAGCTTGGTAAACGACATTCTTATCTTTATCGAGATAAGCCCTGACCCAAACCTGAGAAACACAGCCCTCAACTTTGTTCTCCTTAGTTTTGAACTGTGTATCGAGTGGATTCAAGTTTTTGCCATAAAACATCAGCTGCTCGTACTTCGCTTTGGGTTCTTCAACAGATTGGAAAAGCTTGATTATTTCTTGGAGCTCTGGAGGGAGTTCTTCTATGGGCTGGAGCTGGGTGGAACTGGAGGAAGATGATTGAAGTGGAGGTGGGGATTTAGTAGGGATATTTTGGAAAGAGATGGATGTGTTGTGAAAGAATGAAAATTTAGAGGGCTTAGAAGGGGAAAGGAAGGGCTTTGATAAATGGAAACATATTGGAAATTTGGAATATGAAGCCATTTTTTAATGATTTAAAGTGCAGGCAGATGAGATGAGAGGAATCGAACTACCTTATCAACCAAAGTTTCGCCTTCAATAATCTCTGTTATTACACCACAAGCTAGTTGGAGCCTGAATAAGAAGAATTAATGGTTAATATATATATATATTCCCTTAATTTAACTTAGCAATTAGGTCAATTTTGGTTTCTGAACTTGGATGATGTGGTATAATCTTAGAGTGACACAATCAAATTTTAATGGAATTCAAGTTCAAAGACCAACATTGATTTAGTTGCCACGTTATGCGTCAAAATGGACAAAAAAAATGCAGCTACCAAAGTGAACTTAGTTACCAAATTCATGAGACAAAAAATTACATTAAACCAAGAAATTACAGTAAGCTCAAATCATGTTTGAAGTAGAAAGTAAAACATTCATTAAAAAAAACATCATCAGTTATAAATCAATCATAAGACCATACCTCTAAGCATGATTATACAAGATCAAATCGATAGCTTCAACCAAGAATTGATTTGTCTGGCGGTTTAAATATATAAGTTGAATTGAAAAAACCGATTAAAAATAGATAAAATCAGTTTTTTTTTAATTATTTTGTAATTTTTAACAAAAAGTTGAGATCTTTTGTTATGTTTTGGATCATTTCACCCATTGTTGTAATATCATGATAGTACTCCATGTAGCAAGTAAAACATTCATAAAAAAAACATCATCAGTTATAAAAAGACATTCTTTGGAGTTTGGATGTCTTAATTTTTTTCTTCAAAAATTTTGGTCTAATGAATTTGAGGTTCTTTTTTTTTTTAGAATCTCATGCTTATCACAAGAACAAATAGGTAAAATAATAAGCTTAAAACCTTTCATTTCTCAAATACAAATAGATATAAATTCAATTTCTATATTACATTAAAATGGGTAAAATTCTTCGTTCTGTCTTCATTCCTTTGAAATGATTATATATATGATTATTTTCTAAAAATAATTGAAAAGGTAAAATATCATGTAATCATTTCCTTTTTGGTGTATGATTTTTCTCTCAACAGTACTAAAACAGCGGTTATATAGATAAATTAGTTTGAGATTATCATGTCCATCATCTAAAAAGAATGCTTATTATAAGAATAATGACTTTACCATTTGCTTTTCTTTCTTTCTTTCTTTTGTTTTTTAAAACTAACTCATAATTTATTTTAACTTCCATAATTATAATAAAAATTTATCATATTTTGTTAAAATTAATTAGTATAATTCATATATATTGCAGCTTGTTGAAGGGTTGGCTCTCTTTTGGGAGAAGTCTTTGAAGTATCATCCACGAGCAGCTGATCGGACCCTCAAACAATGGAGGTATTGTGCCTGGGTGTCTATGCTCGGTTTTAGACCTGTGTTTTGTCTCCCTAATCCAAGGAAAACCCAAAGGGGTTTACAGAGTTTGACTGCAGCGCCTAATCCACCAAGGAAATGTTTTTAGCATTTTGGGCCTACCACTTAGCATAACACCTCCACTGTTCGAGGGTCCGGTCGACAGCCACCTCTTCAAAGACTTCTCTAGCCGATTCCTCTCAACACACCTCATGTTTTATTTTTTCAACATGCCTCTAAGACACTAATCTGGTAATAAAAAACACTATAAAATCTAAAAGAATAGTGTTAATGGCATCAATTATGTTAATTTGACTAAATTCATCTCCAAACAACATAATTCAAGGATTAACTAGACCCAGCAATAAAACCTTCAATACCCAAAAGAAAAAATCTTGCATAGACACGAAATTAAAGACAAAAATTGAAACATCAATACATATAAATGAATCCCAAATCATTCGAATTGAAAACCAAGAAATATAGAAGCAATCAAAGATAGAGCTGACCTGAATTGGATTTGGAAGGCTAATTCGTCCTTCAAAAGAGATAAAGCTCAGTTTGGGTACACTGAATATTTTTCTCCCTTTAAAAAGGAGTGAAGCCTCAATAGATGCTGTGTGGAGCCTGGAAGGAAGCAGAGATAGCGATAACTAATAGCAGGCAACCAAGAAGATGAATAACCACAAAACTATCCTTTCAATTTTGAGTTTTGATTAAATGAGTTCTCTTTTTTTTCTTCTTTTAATTGTAGCCCACATGCCTGCCAATGAAAAGCCCAATATTTTTGGTTTAATTTTGGTTTTAGTCCTCTATTCTTTAATTTTAAGACATTTAGTTATTTTTTTATTTGAAAATATTGGTCCTTTTTTACTTTGAAAATATTGGTCCTTCTGTTTACCGTTAAAACGGTTGATTTGATTGTTATAAAAAATATAAAATAACTCTTTTAGCCCTCATTATTTATAGTTGTGTCGATTTGGTCCTTACTTTTAAAAGTATATAAACAATTACAAAAAGGGTAAACTGCACCATTAGTTATTAAACTATATGTAGTTTTTGTTTTAGTCACTTAACTAAAAAAAGTTACGATTTGGTCACTAAACTATTCACAAGTTTTCATTTAAGTTACTTGGCTGTTAAAATTGATGTTATATGACTTTTCTTGTTTGCACTGTTTGCACTAATTGTTCTCTTTCCCTTTAGTTTTTTAGTTCAGTTTTTTCATGAAACAGTTTTCAACGTCACGAATCTACAAACTAAAATTCAAATAACTTTTTTCTTTAATCTTTGACATTAATCGTCAAATCAACTTGGATCTAATGTATACCTTTCTACTCATCAATTTAGCTCATTCGAGTTCTGATCAATTTAAGTTTAGATGATACGAGTATTTAGAGACGAGTTATCTAATATTCGAATTATTTTAGTTTCGAATCATTTTCGGTTTAGGTCATTCCAAATTTAGATTCAAATATTTTATACTTAATAATCAAATTCGACTGAATTAGATTTAATTTCAAGTTAATTGGTTTAAATGACAAATCTAATTTTTTTTGTTAATTTAACTCTAAACGTTTACATATTTTGTCAATTTTGCTCCTATTCTTTTTTAGTTAATTTTGACCATTAACATTTTAAAAGGAGCCAAATCGTTTGTTTAATGGAAATGCTAACTAAAATATTGATTTTTAATGACGGTGGTATGGCAACCCATGTGTCAGTCCACGTGTAGTTTATACTGACATATCACTATTTGTCTATATGCCACATAAAAAGTAATTTAAAAATATAAAATATTTGGAAATTAAAAATTAAAAAATAAAACATTCATAAAATTAAAAAATATATATAGTGTGAAGTGATAACTCTCATATTTAGAGTTGTTTTAATATAGTTTTTATAATGTTTTAGGAGGTAATTTTAGCACTTAAATTAGTTTTTAGTACATTTTATAGTTTTTCGAATTAATTATGTTTTGTTTGATTTTTATCATTTTTAGAGTTATTTCGGATTTACTTGCTATTTTCCTCTCTACCTTGTAGGTTTTGAATGGAGAACGGAAGGCTTGGAGCATAGAGTAAAAAAGTAGTAAAGAGAAGTCTTCCGCTCCACTGGATTTCAGTGCGGTGGAACACAATCTTTAATTTAGAATTTTCAAATAGCAAGCAATCCACTCCATCAAATTCGGTGAAGTGGAACGATTAAAACCCTGAAAATAATGGGTGACATGATTTAGGGGAAGAGAGTAAGAGAATAAACTTGGAGGCTAAGAAACAATTCTCTCGCACTAAGGAGAACTTTAAGTTTACAAAGATGAGAAGAAAAAGAGATTCAGAGCGCTCGAGATCAATTTGATAATTATTGTTCTCTCTAGATTATTGCTTTTTACTCTTTATCGATGCAAGTTCGTTGTGAATCTTTTTTTTTTTTTGTGTGATTTTCTCAAATCAACATGAACTAAACATACTTTTCTTGGAATGATGATAGATCCTATTTTTAGTTAATTAATTTATTTTCTCTTCAGTTGTTTTTATTTTTGTTTATCATTTATTCAGTCCTGTGCTTATTTAATTTGCTTACCTGATCATCAAGTTGCATTAATTTGATAATTTTGATTTGTCTTGAAACAAAAAATTAAGGTTTAGATATAGACTAAATAGATTAAAATTTACTTTAGTAGGATAGAATTATACCTGATGCCTAATCAACCCAATAGGTTTGTTCGTAGTAACTTAGCCCAACTTGCCTAGCATAGGAATATAGTTAGTGGGGAAGGGGGATTAACTTAGCTACATATGGAAGAGTCTAGTTAATGCCATCGAATCTTGGGTTAGTAATTACATAGATTGAACAATTGAATAAGAGATAATTGATTAACAAAAATAGGTGAAGTTAGAGTTCCAAGATCTTAAAATTGATTAAAAAACTTAGTAATTTTATAATTTGGTACTCAGGAACTTATAATTTGGTCCGCGTGGGAACGACATCGTCTTATCATTTTATTACTTGATTCAGTACGTGCACTTACGTGATGAATTTTCATACATCTTGAAGCATATGTAGATTGTCATGCGAGCTAACATGTTTAAATATTTAATATTTTACTTAGTATTTTCGTTAAAAAAATAGTCTAATCCAATTTCTTTTAAAAAAATTGAGAGGTAAATTTAACTAAAAAGGAATAAAGATCAAATTGACAAATGATATAAACGTTGAGAATGAAAATAAATATGTGATACCACTAAAACGTAGACCAAACTTCATATTGTAGCACATTTCCTCATGTAGTGCTGCTTTAAACACCCGAAATTGCTTGTTGAGATTCTCATCCACCTCCAAAATTGCAGCAACGTTACCATATTTGCATCATCACCACCATGAACCAACCAACCACTAATTGGCACAAGGAAAGACAAAAAAATCATTTACCTGTAGCGGTAATTGGGAGCTGACCAGATGGTGACTATTTGGTTATTCAACATCTATTTGTACCCTTCCATGACCAACTGATGGTCACGACATATATAGTCGATGTTGTTGGTGTGGTTGAACAAAGAAATGTTGGTGCTACCGAAGAGGAATTCTGCACCACGCACATTCAAAGCCCTACCATCGACGACATCTTCTGGATCCGACCACAACAAGTCACACATGGCACCATCAAGAGGTACTAACAAAGAAATGTTAGTACGTATGTTATGATTAATCTTCCTTATGAATGAAATTATCAATCTTCTTCTTCTTCTTCTCCATTTCTTTTATAAAATTCATTGTCACTGCCAAGGTTATGACAACCAGGGCCTACAAAGATTCACTAGTCGAGTTAGGAAAGCAAAAAAAGGTGAGCACTATGGCGGGAGCCGAGGGCACTAGATTCACACAGTTGCATGAGCAAATACAATGGTGCAGGAACAATTAGAAAGCCTGCAAGATGAAACCAAAATTCCCAAGTGTTGGGAAGAGCAAAAAAGTAGTATCGATGCCACGTTTGCAGAAACACAGAGATATATTAGTAGAATATTGGAGTCATTGACCAAAAAGGGTGAAGAATCCTCCTCCAATACACCTGAAACACAAAGAAACAACATGAATCAGGTAGCTACTAATACCTAATCAAAAGCAGATAAGAAAAAACCAATACAAGTCATTGTCATAGATGAGCATGAAAGATATACCTTCCAACTTGGGGAACCAAACTAAATTCCCAATATGAACCCAAATCCTGAAAAAAAGATACCAACAAAATACAAGACTTGGTTAAACTTGATAGTTCATCTGAACCTCCATTACCTGAAACAAATCAAAGTAATGGGATGGGTCAAGAAATGTCAGATATTTCTCAATGTTTTCTGTAGCTGAGGATCAGAAGGTTGATATTGCTTCCATGTATTTGGTGGGAAAGGCAGAGACTTGGTATGATGGCTATATTTTGCAAAAGCATCGAACTACTTGGCCTGGAATTGTTGTAGATCTTTGTCAGAGATTTTGTGATAGGACCTGTGCAGATGTAGTTGAGGAATTCAACAAGTTAGTTCAACAGAGTATTGTAGAATATTATCAGGAGAAGTTTTAAGAATTAAGGTCATTTATGCTTCAGTATAACCCTCACCTGGAAGAAAATTATATTGTATCCAGCTTCATCAGTAGATTGAAGGAAGAAATTAAACACAGGGTTAAGGCCAATAAGCCTTCTTCTTTAGCTACTGCTGGTACTGCTGCCAGGCAAGCTAAATTGCATGAAAAGTCAGTACAGATTGATTACCAAATTCAACCAAACCCTCACCCTAACCTTTTCTCAAAGGACTTGTCCCAACCTCAGAAATCAAACCAAGTCAGTTCCCAAAACGGAAAAGCTTTTTTGGATTATAGAAGAGCCAATGACCTCAGTTTTAGGTATGGAGAAAAGTTTACTCCTGGCCGTCAATGCAAGGTTAAATATTTTAATTCCATGGAAGAAGAAATAATAGAGGAAAAGGAGGTTGCAACTGAAGAAAAAGAAATGATAGAACATTGGAGATATCTATTAATGCCTTGATAGGGAGTGTTGGACACAGTACACTCAGAATATTAAGGACCTATTAAAGGGAGGCCTATCAATGTCTTAATTGATAGTGGAAACATTCGCAACTTTATTACCCCCAAGTGGGCCAAGGAAGGAGTTGAATTAGTACGAACTCATCCTTTGACAATAACAGTGGCCAATGGTGAGGAGCCATTTAGCACAGCAAAATGCAAGCAATTAAACTAGTACATGCAAGGACAACCTTTTGAACATGATTTCAGAGTACTTTCTCTAGGAGGGAGTGATATGGTACTTGGGGTTGATTGGATGAGGCAATTTAGTCCAGTGGTTATGGATTTCAATGCTATGACTCTTAGTTTCCAGTGGAAATGGCAGAATATAACCTTAAAAGGGGGCCAAAAGAATCCTGGATTGAAGACCATCTCTGGGGAGAAGTTGCAGAAAATAGCAGAAAAATATCCATATATGACAGGGGAGATGTATATGCTTACTTTAGAAGAACTTGAAACAAAAATTCGTAATGATTTAAACAAATTGTTAAATGATTACTCTGATGTGTTTGAAGAGCCAAAAGGGATGCCACCAGTAAGGAGCCATGATCATGCCATTGTTCTCAAGCCAGATGCCTAACCGATAAATCTCAGGCCCTACAGATTTCCTTATTACTAGATGACTGAATTGGGGAGGCAAATTTCAGATATGTTGTCTTTGTCTATCATTCAAACCAGTAAGAGCCCTTTTTCCTCTCCTTGTTTATTGGTTAAGAACAAAGATGATAATTGAAGATTATGTGTGGATTATAGACAACTAAATACTATGAAAGTAAAAAATAAGTTTCCTAGTCCAATAGTTGAGGATTTGCTGTATGAATTTGCTGGGGCTAAATATTTTTAAAGATGTTCTTAAGGTTAGGGTATTGCAGATTAAGATTAAGGAAGAAGATAGACTTAAAACTGTATTTAAAACCCACCATGGGCACTTTAAATTTAAGGTTATGCCCTTTGAGAACAAATGCTCTAGCAACCTTTCTGTCCTTGATGAATGAGATTTTTGTTGAAAAAAATGGTTTAGAAAACAATGTTGTTAGGCACAATAGAAGTTTAATTTTTTCTTTAAAACTGAGTGTTTATAATATTTATAACAATAAATTCTTAACAGAAATTATACTTGTGCTTTATATGAGCGGTCTAAGTCGATCCAAACTTTCTACTGAATAACTTCTCCGCTATCCTTGAACCCTAAATTGCTTTGAGTGTAGGTTCAAACAAAACAAACAAGTGCACAAAATAATAATTTTACTTAACGTTCAACGAGAAAATTAATTCTCTCAATAATAGGAAATTATGAGTTTTTCTTAGAAAATAAAATTTATTCTTAAAATAAATTACCATTATTTTCTGACAAAAGAATGATGCTAAATGATTTATGTAAATAAGTTAGCTCATAGTTCCTATTTATAGAGAAACAGTACAAGAGTTATATTCGAATAAAGTGCAATTAAATAATAATAATTTAATAGAAAATACTAATTCTACTCTACTTAGAATACATAGAGGGATATCATACCCTCTAAAATACTAGGAATTGTCAACCTTATCATTAACCGAGCCTATTTTGAGCGATACATGTATTAGGTACAATTATATGTATTATTCAGACTTTTATCCAACAGTTATAATTTATCCAACCCAATAACTATTTTCCTGGATAGTTCATGTCTATATTACTAATTTTCCTGTTCAGACTTGTTTAATTTTGTGCTATATTAAGAAAGCATTATTAGGTGTGACTGGAGGTTCTCAAGATGTGCCTGTACATGGATTCACGATTAAACATTATCTGTGGAAAAGGGAGAGCTTATGTTAGTTGAATAATTTGATTATCGGTTACAATGTATTTGAGCCCCATGTTAGTTTTAATCCATTTGGGATGCAGGTCTTACTCGGAAAATTGGACTGATCTTTGCTCAATCAGTGTTCCTTCTGCATGTTTCCTCAATTAAATAGACAACAATGAGGAAACATAATCATAAAACATAATGAAGTTCAGATATTCCTTAAAAGTTAAAACAGCAAACGATTGTCTCAATTGGAGTGTAATGTGGTTCAAATATGGAGATCCAACAATCTACAACAAAAAGACTTTGGTCTGGAGCTTAGATTTGATGAACACCACTAAAAGAAGAACCGAACATATTTGTCATGTGTAAATATTAACTCCGTATATGTTTATTAACTTTAATTGCTTACATTGATGAATTATACAAATATCTGGCTTTTTGCTTATCACTTGTTGAAAGAACATAAGAAGACTTCATGTAAGCTAGGAACAATAAAGAGAGAGGCAGATGAACAGTATCAAGCAATCTGCAGATTTCAGGATATCAAAGGAAAGACCAAAAGAAAACAACTCACCTCATGGATTATTTGCTTCACCGACTTTTTAAAGGGAACAACTAAATCCACATGTTGTTCTTTAGGAGTGTCCTGCAGGAAATCTTCATCATCTTCTTCTACGTTTGTGGCAGGCTCCAACAGAGGCAAATAGAACATCAGAAATGACCTCAAAGTTGTCATAGCAAATGGCCTCAACTCAAAAGCTGAATAAAGAGGCTTCAATTCAACCTTATACTCCTTCACAGCGTATATGAGAGCATCATTTTTTAAGTTCTTAACATTCTTAACAATATCTTCAGATAATCTTTGTACATTTGAAATGTAATCTTCAGGGAATGCCGCAGCAGCATCACAATGAGAAACTTTGGGATTACTGTAGCACAATCACTAGGCTAACAGTGTCAAATTTATGCACAAACATGTCACACATTTACATCAATAATTTACTAAGCAATTACAACCAAAGAAGCTGCCTAGTACAGTAACAATAACCAAAATTTGAAACTATTGAACTATTCTAACATAAACCCAATCCTCAGCGCTGTCCATTTACCAGTAAACAAAGCAAATACAGGCATTCTTACACGCACAGATGAAGGCATGTAGCCTTCAGAAAATACATCATACATGTACACATGAAAAATGTATATGAAACCGAAAAGAAAAAAAAACCCAATTGCCTGAATTCAATGAACAACCATTATCCAGTCCAATCAAATTATCACTGTTCACTGAGCATCAAATTCAGTCATGACTCGTGCATACACATACGGACGATGAGAGGACCACTGATACCTTTGCCTAAATACCATCAACAGCCAAAATGGTTCTGCTAATCACCACTGTCAACCAAGCAAATAACAAAAGAACTACAGAAATACACGGATATGAACATACTCAAAAAGGAACCTGGAGGCAAAAGGGGTTCCAGCAACGATGGTAGCGGCGGCTGATGCGGCGGCAGCTGAGGCAGAGAAGAACCCAGAAGAGTGGAAGCTTTGTTGATGGAAAGCTTCCACAAGTGCGCCCTCCGAAATCGCCATTGTAGAAGGACATGATTGAATGTGCAGAGGTTTTGCCATCCATCCCTAGGTTAAAGTAATGCGTTAATGAGATAACTGGATATCCTTAATATTCTCTTCAGTTTCCCATAGTTCTCATATTTAATTCAGCCACCAACAAAAAAAGGGGAAGAAAAGAGAAACTGTACATGAAAAAGACAAAAAATGAGTGTATGGTAGGAGCTGGTATTTACATTGAAAAGATTACGAAATAACATCATTAGTTTGCCCCAAAATGTGATTCTACCCAGATCCGCCCCTCATCACTCTAATCAATAGAACATTTTAATAGCATCCAAAAGATGAATAAAAAAAGGGCTGCCAAGACAAAAAAAGGCATTGTAATAAGCAACCAAAACAACTGTTGAAAATGCTCCCTATCTCTTGTAACACGTGCAGCAACAAGGAAAAATCAACCGACTTGGATAAGATGAAGCAAATTGGCATTGATGAGATATTACTTCTCATGTGCCAACATTGGGAGCTGGAGTTGATATAGGAGCACCATGTGAATATCTCCATTGGTCACATGCTGAGCATTTATCCAGTTTCACACTGTTTTCCAAGGTGCAAAACTTGCAGGACCAAAATTTGTACTTGGTGCCAATGTCTCTGGGCCTTTCCGTGCAGCAAAGCTTGCATATTGGGGCTAATGGCTGCAATGTTTTCACATCAATGACATGCAAAGTAAGTTTCCAAGAGAGGACATTAAAAAATATATATATTTCTCCAGTTCAGGAGGCAAACAAGTAACACAAAGCATCTCTCACTGTAAAAAAAAAAGAAAAAAAAAGCAAACATGGTCCGTGCCAATATTAATATATCATGGCCTGTGGAGCGCAAAAAGCTCAAATTCATGATTATTAAGAACAATCAAATTGAAAAATATGTGGGCCAAATACCATACAGGATAAGAATATACAGCTCAAAAACAGGACCAAGCATGCCAGCGTGAACATTATCAATATAAATATCAAAATGTTTCAGCACATAAAATTCAATATAAAACATGAACATATATGTTAAACAATATGATATCCCATTATAAGCAAAGTATTTGAATGAAATGATATTGGTGCATGAAACACTTACTGGATTCAATAAAGTGCATGATTGGCACTCCCACACCACAGTTACTCCTTGATTTTCGGAAGAATCATCATTAAGCATGGGGGCAGAAGGAGTGGCACTTGAACTAGATTGGTGAGGTATAAGGTTATTGGATTTACAACTTCGTTTAGGAGATTTGGCACCTTCATTGATAGAAGATCTAGATACAGGAGGGGTAGTTAAATCCACAAAGCTGGATTCCGGTTTATCTTGCCTATGGCTTCGTTTAAGAGAGGTTCCACCAAAAGCATGCCTGCTGGAAACATCATTGATACTCGAACTCTCTCCTCCCTGATCCAAGTCCAAATGATCCTGCAGAGTATCAGCACAGCTTTCTTCATCCCCAGCAATCTCAGAGCAATGGGAACCACACCAGATATCATCCTGCAATCTCCTTTCGGCAGCCATTGCAGCTGCTTGTATAGGACTAAGCGCATCCCTAATGGTGCTGTCACCACCAAGACGTTTAGGACCAGAAGGTAACAGAGACCCCAAGCGTGCTCTGTTCTCTGCTGCAGCTAATGCAGTCTGACGAAGAGATGAGAGTGGAGGTTGTCGGGAAAATCCACCCAAGCGCCTCCCAGGAAGATCAAACCCCTCCCCTGTGCCAGCTATTCCTTTTGACATGAGCTCCTCACATTCCTACATGGATATAACAAGGAAAAATATGCAAAGACATTAAAACCACCATGCGCTACTTAAATATAGACTCTCCAAATTATCTTCATATATCAAGATCTTTAGGATACCTAAGATAAAAATAAAGGTGCATTTCTTAAAACCTTAACTAACCCCTATTTAATTGCAATAATTCCAGAAACACAAGTAAATAGACAACAATGAGGAAACATGCAGAAGGAACACTAGTCCAATTTTCCGAGTAAGACATGCATCCCAAATGGATTAAAACTAAAATAGGGATCAAATATATTGTAACCAATAATCAAATTATTCAACTAACATATGCTCTCCCTTTTCCACATAGATAATGTTTAATCGTGAATCCCCTATATACAGGCACATCCTGAGAACCTCCAGTCACACCTAATAATGCTTTCTTAATGATTTGATCCTCACACGCCAGAATCTTTCATTTGATGGGCTTATATGGTTCTAACACAATAGCACGAACTTAAACAAATCTTAACAGGAAAATTAGTAATATAGACATGAACCATCCATGAAACAGCATTTGGCACTGGAAAATGATGATTAGGAACTATCTAAAAGAATGGAAATGGACCTTTCTAAGCTCATCCCAGAGCTTGTAAAAACTAGCATTATGAGGACCATGAGCATTATGGCAAAGCTCGTGAAGCATTGTATCAAGAACTTGATCAAAGGGATAAAAATCCCAATCCCGGTTCGGTCTTCGTAGCCTTAACTTCACGTGGATGCCAGCTCCCACATTCAGCCCAAGCAAAGCTGGATTATTTGGACTATCAATATGGAAAAAAAAAATCAAAACTAAATTCAGTATAATTTTTGAAAGTCAAGCCAAAGTAACTCCTAGTATGATAACTCAAAGCATGCAAACGCTTCACAATTCTTTCAATGCGTTATTTGCCTTTGGCATCATGCTTCAGCATTGATAAAACACATCTCAATGCCATAAAAGAAAAGCGCTTGAATTTCAGTAGTATAACCGTAAATACCCATTCTTCCATCAATCATAATTGAAGAAAAAGAATTCAGCACAATTGAAGGAAAAAATCATTCTCTTTAACAGAATAAAAGATACAAAAATGAATAAAATTGATAAAGATACCAGAATTCTGAGAGGAGCTTGACTCTCCATTTATGCTTACGCATAATGGGTTGAACTTGTTTGGCTATTTTCTCTAAGATTTTTTTGGCTTCTTCTTCTCCAGGTTTCCTCTTCAATGCTTTGATTTCCCAGACCTTGTGCAAATCCCCCAAATTCATTTTCCTTTTTCAGAAGCTTAAGTCACCGGAGGAACACCAAACGCCTCTCGATTTTCCCTTAAAACGTGTTAGATAAATTAGGTAACATAAAATACAGATTTTTGCACCACAATCTTGAAATTCCAAAATCCCCAAACACCCAACGAACAATTTAATTAAAAGAGTAGAAACAAACGAACGAAAACTTACCTTCACAATAGTATTATAGATTCAATTTTTATTATAGATTCAACATGAAAAAATGAATCCCAAACAAATGTTTTAAAAATGTTTTATTTTTTCAACATGCCTCTAAGACACTAATCTGGTAATAAAAAAACACTATTAAATCTAAAAGAATAGTGTTAATGGCATCAATTATGTTAATTTGACTAAATTCATCTCCAAACAACATAATTCAAGGATTAACTAGACACAGCAATAAAATCTTCAATACCCAAAAGAAAAAATCTTGCATAGACACGAAATTAAAAACAAAAATTGAAACATCAATACATATAAATGAATCCCAAATCATTGGAATTGAAAACCAAGAAATATAGAAGCAATCAAAGATAGAGCTGACCTGAATTGGATTTGGAAGGCTAATTCGTCCTTCAAAAGAGATAAACCTCAGTTTGGGTACACTGAATATCTGTCCCTTTAAAAAGGGGTGAAGCCTCAATAGATGCTGTGTGAAGCCTGGAAGGAAGCAGAGATGGCGATAACTAATAGCAGGCAACCAAGAAGATGAATAACCACAAAACTGTCCTTTCAATTTTGGGTTTTGATTAAATGAGTTCTCTTTTCTTTTAATTGTAGCCCACATGCCTGCCAGTGAAAAGCCCAATATTATTGGTTTAATTATGGTTTTAGTCCTCTATACTTATTTTAAGACATTTTGTTATTATATTTTCTTATTTGAAAATATTGGTCCTTCTGTTTTACCGTTAAAATGGTTGATTTGATTGTTATAAAAAAATATAAAATAACTCTTTTAGCCCTCATTATTTATAGTTGTGTCGATTTGGTCCTTACTTTTAAAAGTATATAGACAATTACGAAAAGGGTAAACTACACCATTAGTTATTAAACTATATGTAAGTTTTCGTTTTAGTCACTTAACTAAAAAAAGTTACAATTTGGTCACTAAACTACTCAAAAGTTTTCATTCAAGTTACTTTGCTATTAAAATTGTTGTTATATGGCTTTCCCTGTTTGCATTGTCTACACCAATTGAAAGTTTTCTTTTCCCTACTATTTCATAGTTCAGTTTTTTTAATTAAATAGCATTTGACGTCAAGAATCTACAAACCAAAATTCAAATAACTTTTTTCTTTGATCTTTGACATTAACCGTCAAATTGACTTGGATCTAAGGTATGCCTTTCTACTCTTCAATTTAGCTCATTCGAGTTCTGATCAATTTAAGTTTAGATCATACGAGTTTTTAGAGACTAGTTATCTAATATTCAAATTATTTTAGTTTCAAATCATTTTCAGTTTAGGTCATTCCAAATTTAGATTCAAATTTTTTATACTTAATAATCAAATTCAACTGAATTAGATTTAATTTCAAGTTAATTGGTTTAAATGACAAATCCCTTTTTTTTGTCAATTTAGCTCTCATTGTTTGCATATTTTATCAATTTTGCTCTTATTCTTTTTTTTTTTAGCTGAATTTGACCATTAGCCTTTCAAAAAGAGTAAAAAATTTTATATTTAAGAATCAAATTCGATTGAAATAGATTTAATTTCAATTTAATTAGTTTAAATGACAAATCTGATTTTTTTTGTTAATTTTAACTTTAACGTTTACATATTTTGTCAATTTTGCTCCTATTCTTTTTTAGTTAATTTTGACCATTAGCCTTTTAAAAGGAATCAAATCGTTTGTTTAATGGAAATGCTAACTAAAATATTGATTTTTAATGACGGTGGTATGGCAACCCATGTGTTAGTCAACGTGTAGTTTATACTGACATATCACTATTTGTCTATATGCCACGTAAAAAGTAATTTAAAAAATATAAAATATTTGGAAATTAAAAATTAAAAAATAAAACATTCATAAAATTAAAAATACATATAGTGTGAAGTGATAACTCTCATATTTAAAGTTGTTTTAGTATAGTTTTTATAATGTTTTAGGAGGTAATTTTAGCACTTAAATTAGTTTTTAGTGCATTTTATAGTTTTTCGTATTAATTATGTTTTATTTGATTTTTATCATTTTTAGAATTATTTTGGTTTTACTTGCTATTTTCCTCTCTACATTGTAGGTTTCGAATGCAGAACGGAAGGCTTGGAGCATAGAGTAAAAGTCTTCTGCTCCACTAGATTTCAGTGCGGTGGAGCACAATCTTTAATTTAGAATTTTCAAACAGCAAGCAATCCATTTCACCGAATTTGGTGGAGCGAAACGATTAAAACCCTAAAAATAAGATGTGACGTGATTTAAGGGAAAATAGTAAGAAAATAAACTTGAAGGCCAAGAAACAATTCTCTCACACTAAGGGTAACTTCAAGTTTGTAAAGATGGGAAGAAAAAGAGATCTAGAGTGCTCGACATCAATTCGATAATTATTCTTCTCTCTAGATTATTACTTTTTTTACTTTTATCGATGCAAGTTTGTTGTGAATCTTTTTTTTTGTGTGTGTGTGTGTTTGTGTGTGTGTGTGATTTTCTCAAATCAACGTGAACTAAACTTAATTTTCTTGGAACGATGATGGATTATAGTTTTAGTTAATTAATTTATTCTCTCTTCAATTGTTTTGATTTTTGTTAACTATCTATTCAATCCTGTGTTTATTTAATCTACTTACCTGATCACCAAGTTGCATTAATTTGATACTTTTGATTTGTCTTGGAAGAGAAAATTAAGGTTTAGATCTAGACTTAATAGATTAGGATTATCTTTAGTAGTGCAAACGAATAAGTTAATTTGTGGCTAGGATAGGTATATACATGATGCCATTATCAAACCAATAAGTTTATTCGTAGTGTCGCAGCCCAACTTAGCTAGATACTCAAAGGGTCTAGTTAATGCCATTGAATCTTGAGTTAGTAATTACATAGATTGAACAATTGAATAAGAGATAACTGGTTAGCTAAAATAGGTGAAGTTAGAGTTCCAAGAGCTTAAAATTGATTGAGAAACTTAGTAATTTTCATTGTTTTAGTTTAATAAAATATCTTTTAACTTGTTTAGTTTAATTTTAGCAGTAACTATAATTTATTTTCTTAATCTGGATTAGATAAAACTGAATAGTTGGTACTTAGTAACTTAGAATTTGGTCCGCGTGGGAATGACATGTTCTTTATCACTTTATTACTTGATTCGGGACATGCACTTGCGTGATGAATTTTCACATATCTTGAAGCATATGTGGATTGTCATGCGAGCTAACATGTTTAAAGATTTAATATTTTAGTTAGTATTTTCGTTAAAAAAATAGTTTAATCCGATTTTTTTTAAAAAAAAGATTGAGAGCTAAATTTAACTAAAAAGGAATAAAAATCAAATTAACAAATGATATAAACGTCGAGAACGAAAATGAATATGTGATACCACTAAAACGTAGACCAAACTTCATATTGTAACACATTTCCTCATGTGGTGCTGCTTTAAACACCCGAAATTGCTTTCTTAGATTCTCATCCACCTCCAAAATTGCAGCAACGTTACCATATTTGCATCATCACCACCATGAACCAACCAACCACTAATTGGCACAAGGAAAGACAAAAAAATCATTTACCTGTAGCGGTAATTGGGAGCTGACCAGATGGTGACTATTTGGTTATTCAACATCTATTTGTACCCTTCCATGACCAACTGATGGGCACGACATATATAGTCGATGTTGTTGGTGTGGTTGAACATAGAAATGTTGGTGCTACCGAAGAGGAAATCTGCACCACGCAGACTCAAAGCCCAACCATCGACGACATCTTCTGGATCCGACCACAACAAGTCACACATGGCACCATCATGAGGTACTAACAAAGAAATGTTAGTACGTATGTTATGAACTTCTTCTTCTTCTTCTTCTTCTCCATTTCTTTTATAAAATTCATTGTCACTGCCAAGGTTATGACAACCAGAGCCTACAAAGATTCACTAGTCGAGTTAGGAAAGCAAAAAAAGGTGAACACTATGGTGGGAGCCGAGGGCACTAGATTCACACAGTTGCATGAGCAAATACAATGGTGCAGGAACAATTAGAAAGCCTGCAAGATGAAACCAAAATTCCCAAGTGGTGGGAAGAGCAAAAAAGTAGTATCGATGACACAATTGTAGAAACACAGAGATATATTAGTAGAACATTGGAGTCATTGACCAAAAAGGTCCTCCTCCAATACACCTGAAACACAAAGAAACAACATGAATCAGGTAGCTACTAATACCTAATCAAAAGCAGATAATAAAAAAAACCAATACAAGTCATTGTTATAGATGAGCATGAAAGATATACCTTCCAACTTGGGGAACCAAACTAAATTCCCAATATGAACCCAAATCCTGAAAAAAAGATACCAACAAAAAACAAGACTTGGTAAAACTTGACAGTTCATCTGAACCTCGTCAAGAAATGTCAAAGATATTTCTCAATGTTTTCTGTAGCTGAGGATCAGAAGGTTGATATTGCTTCCAGTATTTGGTGGGAAAGGCAGAGACTTGGTATGATGGCTATATTTTGCAAAAGCATCGAACCACTTGGCCTGAAATTGTTGTAGATCTTTGTCAGAGATTTTGTGATAGGACCTGTGCAGATGTAGTTGAGGAATTCAACAAGTTAGTTCAACAGAGTATTGTAGAATATTACCAGAAGAAGTTTTAAGAATTAAGGTCATTTATGCTTCAGTATAACCCTCACCTGGAAGAAAATTATATTGTATCCAGCATCATCAGTAGATTGAAGGAAGAAATTAAACACAGGGTTAAGACCAATAAGCCTTCTTCTTTAGCTACTGCTGGTACTGCTGCCAGGCAAGCTAAATTGCATGAAATGTCAGTACAGATTGATTACCAGATTCAACCAAACCCTCACCCTAACCTTTCCTCAAAGGACTTTTCCTAACCTTAGAAATCAAACCAAGTCAGTTCCCAAAACGGAAAAGCTTTTTTGGATCATAGAAGAGCCAATGATCTCAGTTTTAGGTATGGAGAAAAGTTTACTCCTGGCCGTCAATGCAAGGTTAAATATTTTAATTCCATGGAAGAAGAAATAATAGAGGAAAAGGAGGTTGCAACTGAAGAAAAAGAAATGATGGAACATTGGAGATATCTATTAATGCCTTGATAGGGAGTGTTGGCCACAGTACATCAGAATATTAAGTATCTATTAAAGGGAGGCCTATCAATGTCTTAATTGATAGTGGAAACACTCACAACTTTATTACCCCCAAGTCGGCCAAGGAAGGAGTTGAATTCGAACGAACTCGTCCTTTGACAATAACAGTGGCCAATGGTGAGGAGCCATTTAGCACAACGAAATGCAAGCAATTAAACTAGTACATGCAAGGACAACCTTTTGAACATGATTTCAGAGTACTTTCTCTAGGAGGGAGTGATATGGTACTTGGGGTTGATTGGATGAGGCAATTTAGTCCAGTGGTTATGGATTTCAATGCTATGACTCTTAGTTTCCAGTGGAAATGGCAGAATATAACCTTAAAAGGGGGCCAAAAGAATCCTGGATTGAAGACCATCTATGGGGAGAAGTTGCAGAAAATAGCAGAAAAATATCCATATATGACAGGGGAGATGTATATGCTTACTTTAGAAGAACTTGAAACAAAAATTCGTAATGATTTAAACAAATTGTTAAATGATTACTCTGATGTGTTTGAAGAGCCAAAAGGGATGCCACCAGTAAGGAGCCATGATCATGCCATTGTTCTCAAGCCAGATGCCTAGCCAATAAATCTCTGGCCCTACAGATTTCCTTATTACTAGAAGACTGAATTGGAAAGGCAAATTTCAGATATGTTGTCTTTGTCAATCATTCAAACTAGTAAGAGCCCTTTTTCCTCTCCTTGTTTATTGGTTAAGAACAAAGATGATAATTGAAGATTATGTGTGGATTATAGACAACTAAATACTATGAAAGTAAAAAATAAGTTTCTTAGTCCAATAGTTGAGGATTTGCTGTATGGACTTACTGGGGCTAAATATTTTTAAAGATGTTCTTAAGGTTAGGATATTGCAGATCAAGATCAAGGAAGAAGATATTCTTAAAACTGTTTTTAAAACCCACCATGGGCACTTTAAATTTAAGGTTATGCGCTTTGAGTTAACAATTGCTCTACCAACCTTTCTGTCCTTGATGAATGAGGTTTTTGTTGAAAAAAATGGTTTAGAAAACAATGTGGCTAGGCACAATAGAAAGTTTAATTTTTTCTTAAAACTGAACTGTTTATGATATTTATAACAATAAACCTTAAACGAAATTATACTTGTGCTTTATATGAGGGTCTAAATCGATCCCAACATTTTACCATATAGTCTTCTTCGCTATCTTTAAACCTTGAATTACTTTGAGTATAGGTCCAAACAAAATAAACAAGTGCACAAAATAAAAATTTTACGTAACTTTTAGTGAGAAAGTTAATTCTCTCAATAACCGAAAACTATAGCTTTTACTAGAAAATAAAATTTATTCTTAAAATAAATTACTATTATTTTCTGACAAAAGAATGATGCTAAATGATTTATGTAAATAAGTTAGCTCATAGTTCCTATTTATAGAGAAACAGGGCGTTACATGTATAGGGTACAATTATATGTGTTATCCAAATTTTTATCTAACACTTATAATTTATCCAACCCAATAATTATTTTCTGTTTTTAATTAGCTTAATTAAAGTAATGACAACTATTAGAATTTATGATGAAATATATTTAATTGTCTCATTCAACAAACCTATTATGACTAATTAATTTAATTCTCATTTTGAATTTCAATTATTTAATTACAATAAATTAAATAATAATTTGAAGAAATTAAATTAATTTCTAGTTTATCTATTGTACTTAATGAGAAAACGCATTCATTGTGAATAGTGATACATGCGATCTATTTCTCTTATTTCATCATTTTCATTCATTCCATATCATTGGTTCTACATGCAATTTGTTTTGAGTTATCTCGAGCTAGCGAAGGGACTGATTGAGCATATATAATTAGGACTCAAATTACTTGTAGTTAAGTTTCAGCGCTTTGCTTATTAATTACAACATTACTAGTCAAGAAGTCATTTCACTAAAGCATTATGATTGAGCTCTCCCCGTTATATACCATTACGAAATATACTTTTCTAAGTGCTCATCGTGTTACTTGTTAAAAAAACCGGTTTAGAAAATAATGATTTAGGCATAACGAAAGTTTAAAATTTTTTCTTAAAATTGAGCTTTGTGATAGTAAAAAAATTTTAACTAAAATTATACTTGTGTTTTGTACAAAGGCAATTAATGTATCGTATTTTGATACGACAAATTAAACTCTTTACACACTTAAAGTACTTGTTTTCAAGTAATTGATTGAGTCTTTTATAGTTTTTTTTTTTCATACTTAGGTTAGACTTTATTTTTAATTGCAAATTTTATTTTATTTTATGTTTCTATGAATAAAAATGTTAGTTACTTGTATCTATGAACTTAATGGGGGCTAAGATATTTCCAGGGCCTTAGTTGAGGAGAATAAGGAAGTAAATGAGCAAGTACCTGCAATGTTGCTACCTTGGGAAAGTGATGTTGCAATCTGGAGTTCTCTGACCCCAAGGTTGCGATATTACCTATGCATGTTGTGACATTGTTTGCACACCGAGGATAGAAGTGGGGGTAAAGAGAATCTTAAAGATAGTGATTTGATACACGTCTTGGAATCTTATCCTATTGATTCGTTATTTTGTTCGAGTTATTGCTTGTGTTCTATCATACTCCATTCGTGCATTCGAGATTTTCCTCACTGAATTTCTGCATTAATAGATAATCTTAAATGGAGAGAATAACG
This sequence comes from Gossypium longicalyx, assembly GCA_025698465.1. NCBI lineage: Eukaryota > Viridiplantae > Streptophyta > Magnoliopsida > Malvales > Malvaceae > Gossypium > Gossypium longicalyx. Next base: position 822,968 of record CM046999.1, read on the forward strand.
TCACATAATACATTTTTTTGGTATTCTTTATATCCGGCTACTCCTCCTAACAATGTCATTTCCAAGGTTTAAATATGCGTATCGGGAATGCAATATGCCTTATTACTGCAGCTAACATTTATTGGTATCACATAATAACTTTTTAAATATATGTAACTGTTACTATATAGCGATACTTGCATGGATGGAATGAAACTCATCCAATTAAGTTCATCAAAGCTGTCAATTTTTTAAGGCTCAACACATTTTTGGATGAGATCCATATATTTTTGGATCTTCTCGAAATTATGAGTTTTGGACTTTTAAATTCGTGTTGAAACCATATTAAGCTTACATTTAATGTCTAATATTAAGTTATTTAGGAATTTTTATGTTACTACTCGAGACTTATTGTTTAGCCAATTTAGGAGTTCTATTGTAATTAGCTCAATACTTTCAAACTTATTTAAATTCTAATTAATTTATTTTAAAAAATAATTAATTAGTAAATAGTGAAAAAAAAAAACTAAAAGCATTTAAATCTATTTTTTATACAATCATAATCTTTGAACTATTGTTGATTGAGTCTTAGTTCGATTGACATGAGTATTATTATTAATGCAAGAGGATGTGTGTTCAAATACGTTGAAGCGCATTATTCTTTTATTTATTACATATTACGACTTTATCAAGTTTTAATTCATATTAAACTTTAGCAGATTAATTACATATGAAATATGATGAAGTTGATTAGTATAATTAAGAAAACACAATTTGATATATTTTGTATTTAAATTTTTTTTAATATATGTATAGTTTTTTTAAGTTATTGGGTTTATATTTATTAATAAATAATATTATGCATAATTTAATAATGGCCAAAATGTGCTACTAGTCCCTATACTTTCATAGATTTAGAATTTAATCTACGTACTTCTCATATTTCAATAGTTAGCCTCATTAAACTTCTTCTATTAAATTTACAGGATTTTTTCGAAATAAACAAATACTTACTTTGGTAGCCATGCAACAAGAAAAATTATATTGTAATGATCTTAAATTTAATAAAAGAATTTTAATAGAGTTAACAAGCGGACTTGTATTTTTAAATCTGAAAAGTTGAGAAACTAAATTCCAAATCATTGAAGACTATATAAATTTGAAGCACATTTTAATCTTTAATAATATATATATAGATTTTAGGCCTAAACTCAACTGCTTCAACTTATACTAATAATGTTGTATTGTACGCACCCGAGACCTTCTTTCTCTTTGGTCTAATAATCTAATCATAGATAGCATTCTCTCTACAAAATATTTCTTTTTCTAAATAACTCTTCGCCACCTTTAAATATAAAATCAGATCGAATCAAAACGAGACGAGTTTGAGAGTTTGAAAGCTAAAAGCCCATCTCATAATAACCAACTCTTGGGAGGGGAAAAAAAAAAAAAGCCTAATCCCACAACACAAACAAACCCAACCCAAAAATCCCCCATAAAGTATGGTCCTTTTTCTGTAAGCAAAGTTGGTACTCTTTTAGAATTATTAAAATTTATTGAAAATTTAATAGAGTTTAGATAAAAATATTAAGTTAAAAAATTATACTTAAGTAAAAAAATTAAACCCATTTAATATATGGACAAAGTTCGGGCTAACATAAAATTTGAGTATGTGCGTAACTTTTTTTTAAATTTATATAATATATAAAAATTAAATCTATAATAATAAGTATAATTTAAAATGAACGTATTTAAAATGAATTTAGATTAATTTTTTATAAATATATATAAATTTGTGTAAAATTCTAAATTTATATTTTAAATCGAATCGAATTTAAACAAATATAAAATATATTAATATTATATTTAATACCGATACAAATCTGGCTCGACCCATCAACACTTTAGGTCAAATCATAAAGCAAAATAAAAACTTGTGCATGTTGTGTTGTTGGATAAGGAATTGGTAGTTAGTTAAAAGGGTAAAGAAAAGGGAAACAAGCAAAGCAAGAATCTCTCTCACAAAATTCCCTTTTTATTGCTTACCTTTTAAGCCAAATTCACCTTCTTCTTCCTCTTCAATCCCCCTAACGTCCAAGTATTTTCATCCAGTCCTTTTCCCCCTTCCATTTCACGTTTTCATCCTTCTCAGATCCAAAAACCCAACCCATATATCCCTTTCTTTTCTTTATAAACTCCATAAATCCCCCCAAATAAAAGAAACCCATAAAGTTTTCCCCCTTTTTATTTGGTTATTGATGAGAAGATGTGTTGTGGGAGAGTATGCATGCTGTGCACTTGTTTGATTCTAGTCGTGGTTGCGATTGGGCTGCTGTTCGGCTTTGGGGTTTTCAAGAATGGGTTTCACAAGCTCAAAGATACATTCCATGAAGATTATTGTGATCCTAAATTGTCTTCTTCTTGTGGAAGACCTTTCTTGGGTTATGCAGCTCCTCCTCCTTTCTAATTTCATTGTTGGGATTTTTATCTACTATAATTCCATTCTTATTTGGTTGTTTATATGATTATCTTATTGTCTCTAGATGTAGTGTTTGAACTTCATTTTTACACTATAAATTTCAATCCTATTTTACAAATAAGTTGAAGATTTGCCTTAAACCCCTCCATTTTTTAATGTCTAATTCTGGTTTTAGTCCCTTTATTATGGTGCTGAATTTTGGATCTGATATTATTTTTATAGTTAATAATAATTAATTAATAATGTTCAAAATTAGGTCATCAATCATCAACTGTTTCAGATAATCTAGATTCGAGTCGTGCTAATTATTCTTATAATTCACTAAAAATATTATACATTTTTAAGAGTACCCAATAATTGCAGATGCATTTAGCTGCATTTTTTTAATTTAAAAATTAGAGAAAAATTATATATAAAAATATGTATTTGGACTCTAAATTCGACATTTTTTCTTAAGTTGGTATTTAATCTTTTTGGAGGTTCACTTTGATACCTAATTTTGACATTTTTTTTTTAATTTGGTACCTATTTTTTTGTTTAATTTGCTCCTTGTTAAACGTTTTATAAATTATTTTAATATACTAATAATGTTAATTTTTTACGAGATAGTAAAAATAATTAACGTATGATTAACATATGACAAATAATATGATATTTTGTTGTGTTTTATTTGTTCAATTACTTTTCGTTTTATTTGTTTAATTAATTATTTTATTGATTGAAAATAATGAATTTTTTTTAATTTAGGATTTTAAAATTTTTTTATTTAATATTAATTCGTTAAGCGTAACTTAATATTTATATTTTTTAAACATGAATTTCATGTAATACTAACAATATTTTTATAACATAACAAAAAATAAAATTAACACCGTTAGTATTTTACATGGTTTGTATAACATTTAATAAACTTAGGTAACAAATTGAACCTAAAAAAAAGTTTAGGTACAAAACTAAGAAAAACGATAAATTCAAATATCAAATTGAGTCCAAAAAAATTTAAGTACCAAATTAAAAAAAATTATTGAATGAATGATGAAGAGTCCCATCTCAAAACAACCATACCACCAACCTTAACAAACATGCTATGCTTTTATTTATGGATTAAGTGATATTTGTTTACAATATGAATTGTATACTAAATTATTATTCTTTTATTCTTTAGAGAAGAATGTCAATTTCATGTGCATTAATGCTTTCACTCATTGCATTGGCTTTAGATTCATGGGAGATCCTCTATGCCCTAAAGAAAAAGAAAAGCCTTAACACACCAAATGCTCATAACATAAAGAATCAATGAACCATGGTGCTATTTTTGAAGGGAAAAGAGTGCATATTCCATTTCTTAAAATGTATCGCATATTCTAAAATATGTTGGTGTCACGAGTTAATCGAATATCAGTTTAATTTGAAAATTATTAAAATACCTTTACTCTTACAAAGAAACACATATTATTATGGGGTATTTTTATGTTATTATATTTTTTTTAGTAAAATAAAATTGTGAAGTAAGAGGGATGTCAAAATGGGGCCATCTTCAATTTCTTAAACTATGATCATATGAGATATTTTGCTTGGTTGCTTGCTTGAATTCATTACTGATTCTCATTATCAATGTTAACATGCACTTTGGATATAAAGATTCTCAAGCAATACTTTTATGTGTTTCATAAGTTATCCAACTCTTTATCATAATAATTCCCCACCTTACATAATTTGATTTCTAACATCAAATCTAAATAACAAAACCCCCAAAAATTTGAATATAAAGTAACCTAATTAACAAACTCAAATCATACGGTCTAAATTGATCCAAAACCCAAAATTGACGTGAAGATGAAATGACACAAAATTTAAATTCGGATAGACTCAAGTCAAAATCAATCATACTTGCCTCCCCACAAAACAAATTGACTTGTTTAGTCTGATCTACTATGTCGAAATTTGGAATTTAATCGTTCTACTTTAATTTGGAATAATTTGACTCTTTTATTTTTATAATGTTATTAGTAGATCTAAATGGATAATACTATTAGTTGTTGCTATGAGAGTGAATATATTTTTTTTTAAAAAGGCATGATAATAAATTTAGCTCTTAATATTTATATATTTTTTAGTTCAATTTGACCCTTTTTTTACGGAAACATTGACTAACACATAGTAGTTTATGTGTACTTCAAGCTTACATGACACTGTTTATCTTATATGTCATGTCAACAAATAATTTATAAAGTATAAAAATATTTTAAAAAAATAAAAAAAGGTTTAATTTTTTTTTAAAAGTTTATAAAAATTTTAAAGAAAATAGCATGAAGTATATATGGATTGCAATGTGTGCTGACATGCTTAAAAATTTAACGTTTTAACAAGTATTTTCATTAAGAAAACAATAATTCGACTATTTTTTAAAAGGTTGATGGTTAAATCAACTCTTTTTAAAAGGCTGAGGAATAAACTCAGCTAAAAAAAAAAGAATAAAAGTAAAATTGATAAAAAATGTAAACATTAAGGACTATATTTGTCATTATGCCTTTAAAAAACAACCTTAAAGGTTTAAATATGCCTTAAAAATTCACTTTAATGACATCAACTAATAGTGTTATCGATTTAAATATGCATGATCAAATTATGCTAAATTAAAAGTGAAAAGATTAAAATTTAAATTCGAGCTTCAACCAATTTTAATGAAGTTGAGCTTCTTTGGTTGGGCCTCATTAAAATCCTAACAAACAATGAGAAATGTAAGCAAACACTTAAATCTACACAATGATTTGCATATTGCTGTTTCTCAGCTTCACAGAACAAACCAGAAAATCAATGTCATATATTTGAAGTCCAATTTGAAACAAAGCCTTGCCCCTTTTTTTTGTCTTTCCTTTGCATTAAAACCCAACAGGTAAGAAGAAAGAACAAGGATGAGAATTACTGTAATGACGGCTGATGAACAGATCCTCAATTTAGACGTTGATCCTCACGAATCTGTTAAGTACCCTTTTATCCCTTCTTTTATTATTATCATACATTCCTATTTCTTTGTTGAATTCTTTTCCTGTTTCTTATAGGTTGAAAATTTGAAAGCTTTGTTGGAAGTGGAGGTCAGTGTTAGAACCCTATATGCTCTCTTTGCTTATGTATATGTGTATTTGTATTAGAGTTCCGGGAGACTGTAGATTAGATCAAAGAGCGTATTAATTTTCAAAAACTGGCCTCAGTGAGGGAACAACCAAATAGAGCTACATGGCATATCATGTTTCCATCATGCTGACGTACACCAATCAGTTTTTAACCATAGAAATATATAAAAACTTTAATAGAATAATCAGTTTACTCTTTGATTTAATGTACAATAATTAATTTATCTATTTTTTTAGATAGAGGAAGCAAAAATGTAATTCAACTATTAGTATAAGGGCTTCCTTGGTGCTTTTAAAGTTTTGATAGTTGAGTTTGATGCTCAGCTTATGCTGATTATGACTTTGTTTGGGTTGATGGCAGACAAATTTGCCTATAGAACAGCAACAACTTCTTTATCATGGGAGGGAAATTCAGAACTTTGAGAAATTGAGTGCATTGGGTGTTAAAGATCATGATTTAATTATGATGGTCCCAAGTTCTGGTTCTAGGTAAATTATGCATCGGTTATTCTTTATTAAAAAATGGATAAATTAATTTCTATACGTTAAATCAAAGTGCAATTTGATCTTTTCTTTTAAACATTTCATTATTTCTATTATTGACGTACAAAGACCAACGTTTAGTTTATAAATACTCTTTGATCTAAAGTATAAGAACTAATTTTGCCAAATTTTTTGAATAAAAGAAGCGAAGCGCAACCCGACTCCTAGAACAAGGGACTCTAGGTGCCTATTACAAGATGTTAATGCAGTTTCTATCCTGATAAAGATATGTATCATTTGCACTTTGCAGAGAATCTACTAATGATTTGAGCTTCAATCTTGATGGATCTGCTGTGAACCCTGGAGTTTTCCAACAACATATTCGACGTGATTCTAATGTAATCGGACAGATATTTCAAGCTGACCCGGAACTCGCACAAGCTATTCTCGGGGACGATCTCAACAAACTACAAGACATTCTACGGGCACGTCATCAACAACGATCAGAATTGCGAAAAAAAGAGTTGGAGGAGCTTGTAAGTATCTTCTCCTAGCGGTCTACGCCTATAGTTATATCTCGATTTGATAGCATTAAAAAAAGCCAATACTTATTGTAAACTTATTTGATTTTACTCTATAGGCTCTTCTTGAAGCTGATCCTTTCGATGTTGAAGCACAAAAGAAAATCGAAGCTGCCATACGACAGGTTAGTTTTCTCTACTAATCCAACTTAATTGGAACCTATTTACGGTTTAACAAAGGTGGTCGTATCCATATGCATATCCCTCGTTTTTCCGGTCGCTATGCTCTTTGTGATGCAGAAAGGAATTGATGAGAACTGGGCTGCTGCCTTGGAACATAATCCTGAAGGTTTTGCAAGGGTGGTTATGTTGTATGTTGACATGGAGGTTAATGGTGTCCCGTTAAAGGTAAAGACGGTGGCCGGTATTGTATAGAATCGAGCAAAGGGTCATTGTTATGTACTTCATAAATTCATTAAATTTGTTACTTTGATCATCTGTGAAGGCATTTGTTGATAGTGGCGCACAGTCGACTATAATTTCGAAAAGCTGTGCCGAACGATGCGGGTATCTGCTATAAATATTCCTCTCCATGACTCCGTCCTTTCTTGCGTAGGAGAAAAGTATGCCGGTTTGAATGCTATTTTACTTGTCTCTTCATAGATTGCTAAGGCTTTTAGATCAAAGATATAAAGGTATTGCTCATGGGGTCGGCCAATCGGAGATTCTCGGAAGAATTCATGTTGCTCCAATCAAGGTACGATTGCATACTTGTTTTCTAGTATAAACATTACATGTATATACACTCGTTATGCTTAATGCTGCATTCGACTTCTTCGTTTATTTTATGTTATCTTAGATTGGAAATATATTTTTCCCTTGCTCCTTTGTGGTTTTGGACTCTCCCAACATGGAGTTTCTCTTCGGATTGGATATGCTCCGTAAACACCAGGTAGCTTTGTCTCTACTTAATATCCTTACTTATCGATAATCCTGACTAGTGCGGTTCGTACACAGTGTATTATCGATTTGAAGGAAAATGTTCTAAGAGTGGGAGGAGGAGAAGTTTCTGTACCATTTTTACAAGGTTAGTGACCATGGGGTCATTGATGTCGATCTTTTTCGGGACTTTGTGCTATTGAATTTCGTTTCTTGTAATGTAAGTTAATCGAGTATTTACTCTTTTTAGAAAAGGATATCCCTTATAACTTCCTTGACGAAGAAAGGCATTCGAAGCATGCATCGAGCTCGGGCCCTGCTGTAAGTCCTTTTCCTATCTGTACATCAGTTCGTGGCTTCATGCAGTTGCATTTTTTCGACTGATCTTTTGTGATTCTTTAGATTACAACAGGAACAACAGAGAAGAATGCTAATGTGCAATCCGGAGGTCAACCTTCCGGTCAGTATTCGGCATCCCATCATGTCGTTTTGCTTTTGTTCTGTAAATTCATCCTGAGCTTAATGTTTAACTGATATATAACACGTACGTATGTACGTACCGGCACTGATATATCGCTCCGAAAGAGGTGCTGCTATGAAATCCCTCTGCAAGTGATTCTTGTTCTCATTCTAACATTGTTTCCTTCTTTGCTCCCTAGGGGGTGCACATGGTGACATAACCAAGGTATGTCTGTTCTAAACAATTCTTTTACAGTTAATTGTACCAGACATCCTCAAATTATTGACCAAATGAAAAATAGCTTATATAATCCCTTTAGGTTTTAGGAAATCACAAGTTAATATAATGGTAAAATTGCACTTTTACCTTTCAAAATTTTTTGTAAAACAATTTCCTAGCTTTGCCCCTATAACCTGAGGAAATTAGTTGCTATGCTATACATGTTGAAGTTGATTGTTATCGTAAAATCGCGAGTTCATTCATTTTTCTGCAGAGACCTGATTTTGAAGCCAAAGTTGCAAAGCTTGTTGAGTTGGGATTTGCAAGAGAAATAGTGGTAGAAGCTTTGAAATTCTGTGATGGCAATGAAGAACAGGCTGCTGGGATTCTCTTTGGAGGTTGAAGATGATCTTTTCCATTTTTCATTCTTAGAAATAATATTTACACTTTTTAAAACAAAACTTGAGCCACTCTTATTTCCTCAATTGAAACTTTTATTCCATTTTTATTTTCTTTATTTTAACATGATAAAGTTCAATGAAGATGTTATTTCAGTTTTGGTAAAAATATATTTCTAGTCTATTTCAATTTCGATTTTGAGCAAATTGGTCCTTTCAAAATTTTCAATCTATCAATTGTACATAATTTTCGGAAAGAAAACTCAAGTTCAGACCCTATAAAAGACATTGTTAGGAAAGGACAATAACAAACTCCGAAAAAATTAATCCACATGGCCCGTAAATCGCATACAAAATAAAATCCGATCCGATCCTTAATTTTGTACACGAAACGAGTTCGAACTCAAGCTCAAACTCGAGCATCGAAAATCGAACACAATCAAACTGAACTCAAATAGAATAAATTCAAAAAAGAGACATTATAATGATAGTTTTACATAACATTCATTTCACTCAAATGCCTACCTAACAAAACTTTCATCTCAAATAACTCCCTAAAGAACATCACGTTCTTCATTTTTTTTCTTTTTTCAAGGGTTTTAAATTACTCTTAAAAATCCATATAACAAAATCTCAAAAACATATTACAAATAACAAAGAATCAAAACCTTTCAGCCAATCTAGCACTAACTTGTCTAAGTTTAGAGTAAACCTTACCAGCAGGTGAACCTAAAATGAGGCTACAAAGTGAATCCCTAGCAATCTTGATGTTAGCAAAAGATCCCAATATATGAATCTTAGTATCGGCAATGACGATCCTAGTCTTTGTAGAGTTCTCAATAGCAAACTTCGTTTTACCGCCTTTCCCCGACAACCTTCCTATAGCACGAGACAAGTGTTCTCCTCTAAGTGTTTTCACATCCTTGATTTCAAACGACTCGACATATAACTCGTCTAATCTCAAAAGAGCAATGGCATCCGGAACATCGAAACCCAACATGAAAGCTTGGACAAAATCTGCACATTTTTGTAGGTTACTAATGTCGGGCGTGTCTTGTCGTGTTTTCAGTTCAACTTTACGAGCTTTGAGATTCATACGGATGTCGATCTTCATTTGTTCATAAACAGGAGTATAGATATCCATCCAGTATTTCTTGAGAGGGGAATACCTATGAGGTGGAACCGAAACCTTTCTGAATTGGACTCGACCATCTGACATCTCGTGTGCCTTAAGAGGCTCAAATTTTGGCTTTGGGGGTAAAGGATTTGACTCAGGTTTAGACTCAGAAGGCACGGTTTCGATCTCCATGGTGGCGGCTGCTTCAGTAGACATCTTAATGTTATTACAACACAAGCAAATTGGAGTCTGAAAAGCAAAAAATTACAACAGGTTCAATTTATAATTGAACTACAAAGTAAAAAGAAATAGCATCATCACTTACATCAACAGATGAGCTTATTCATTATATTTTGGTTCATATTCATCCTTGGTTTTTTTTTTTTTTTTTTTTGTTCTTATTTTTTAAAATAAAATTTTCCTAATTATTATCATTTATTCAAACATGCCTCTAATAAACTATTCTAGTAATATTCTAATTACATCAGCTATATTACTTCTATTAAACCCATCATCTGTAAACAACATAAATTCAAGGATTAACTAAACATAACAATAAAAAGAATTCAAAACCCCAAAAAGAACAAATCTTGCAGATACCCAAAATCAAAAACACAAAAAAATGGAAACATGGTTACATATAAATGAATCCCAAATCATTCGAATAGAAAATCAAGAAACATAGAAGAAATCGAAGGTTTAGCTGACCTGGAATGGATTTGGATTACAGTGAAAAGCAGTTTCCTTTGACCTCGATCGAGGTTGAGTGGAGCCTGGAAAGAAGCAGAGATGGCGATAAGTAGCCGCAGGCAAGGCAACCGAGAAGAGGAAAAGCTTAAAAACCTAAAACCCTTTGAGTGGCATACGGATTTTGTACGTTCAAGATTGGGCTTTTGATTAAAAGGACTCCCTTTTTGTCTCAGATAGCAGTTTGTAATTGTAGCCCACAGGCTTGTAATTGTAAATGGGTTATTGTATCAATAAGACCCTTATAATTTCAACAAAAGTATATAACTAGACTTATCCATGGCTGGGTCGACCCGAAAAGTAAGAAGATTTAGACAAAAAAACAAGGCTCATTTTCTAAAAAATCAAGCCTCGAGTAATTTTTTTTACCCGAGCTCAACCTGAATTTGTAAAAAAAAATTATTTTGCTATTATTTCATTGTTATATTGCTACTATTTTGTTTATATCGTTTTGATATTGTATAACTCTTATTTTATTATTAAATTTTTTACTATTTTAGAGGTATTCGTTTGCTAATTTGTACTTATTTTAGTGTTATTTAAGTGTATGTATATATTTTTTAATTTTTTCCATTTGTTGAGAAACATTTATTTTAATATTTTTAGTGTATTTAATTAATTACATTGATGATGATGATTTGCCATAATATAATGCTTAGTGATTAGTTAGCTAGACTTTTTAGTTGCATGTGTTATCATTGTTAGTCATCTTATTGTCCGATCTCTCTTGGGTTCGAATACTCAAAGTGTTTCATTGTAACACTTAAAAGTATTACAACTAATTTGTCACACTTACAGTCAAACCATTTTTATTTCTGGTATTTTGTACTAATTCTCCACTCGACGTTCATACGCCATGACGCAATTAGGCTTAACCACTAAGAATTTAACCATTCTTAGCACATAATCTAACAATCATTTAAAATAAGCGAAATTATGTGATACACTATCAGTGGAGTTTTTAGACTTCACAAGCAAAGTCAGGAAGTTGACAAGTGCCCTATAGGAAAATAGTAAAATATTAGCTGACATTCTCACCAACGTTTGCGTTACTCAAGCCGACATTCTTGCTTCCGCTTCATCTATTCCCGCTCATGCAGGTACTTCCCCCTAAGGCGGAACGCTCCCCTACCAATGCATTTTTACATCCCACAGCTTCAACAGATTGCTTAGCCCCATTCATCTTTGGTGCAAGAGTGCTCAATCAATGAGCTATTACGCACTCTTTCAAGGGTGGCTGCTTCTAGGCAAACCGACTGAATTATTGGTCTACTCGTAATACTATAGTCTTTGATTGAGTTGTTCCTCAAGTCGAAATATTTAGATCAAATCCACCTTTTCACCTCATAATTATTATTATTTTGCTGTCATCCTCACACTCATGGTTAGGTTAAATTCTGCTATTAATCCCTACGTCATGCTTAAGTTGTAGATTTAGTCTCTCTAAAATTGTTTCGTACATTTCAAATTTTGAAATTTCAGTCCTAATCAAAATGATAATTGTTAAATTAACTAAGTTGTGATATATCCGAAACTTATGCGACAAACATATCATAACCCGAACAGAAAATCAAACTTAAAATAACTCAAACTCAAAAAATCGATTTTATAATTACCCTATAGATTGATAACTACAATTTTGCAAGAGAGAAATATGAATCAAGCTTGTATGTAATTTCTTATTTGCAACGTTATTACATTTGGCATTTCCTTTTCTAAATTCCCCCCCCCCCCCAAAAGAATGGAATGCTAATAATAATAACGATAAAATCAAACCCCCAATTAAAAATTACAACAAAAAATTTCTACTTACGTTTCACTACCAATGGACTTCTCACATAATGATACCCATCACACCATCTCAATACCCCAAATACATACCCTACACCTCCCTCCGCATCCACTTTTTTACTACTCGGTCTTAACCTCACTTCGAATTTCTTCTCTTCACCGATCTTTGTAAATTTCAATGTCGATGGATGAACCGTTACCATAACTCCGACCGGTGATCGAACATGAGCTTTATATGTCCCTGGTGTACCTACATTCTTAACTTTCCTTGTAATGATGGTTGTGCCATTGAGTTCAGGGACTGTTATGGAAGGGTAGTTCAAGTCCGCAACGTTGTGTGATTTTGGACAATTGTATGGCTTGTTCGAAAACAGTTGTATCGTGGTTTGGTTGTAGCCACGAGCACATAAGTAGTTCAAGTAGTCGTCGATGGTTAAGTCGTAAATGAGGCCTGGATCCATTGCACGGTTTGGTCTCACGTGTCCTGCACCGTAACTGAAGGGGGTTGCCTTGTTACCATCTGAATCAAGCATTGGGTTGACAGTGTTGTCTCTCGTTCTAGCGGTGGTCATGATTGCGGATCTAATGGCTGCAGGGCTCCATTCGGGGTGGAGACTCTTGAGAAGACCGACGATGCCGGAAACATGCGGGCAGGACATGGAAGTTCCAGACTGCGAGGTGAAGGGTATTCTACGTGTGTCGGATTCGTCTTCTGTTGGACCAACTGATTCAGAGAATGCTGCAATGATGCTTACTCCTGGTGCGGTTATATCCGGCTGAAAACCGAAAACCAAAACATTAAATTTGCTAATCAAACAATATATATACATATAGCTGCGGTTATATAATTGAATATTTACCTTAAGGATTGCAGGGTCAACCATGTTGGGTCCCCTAGAAGAAAAAGAAGCCATAAATGGTGCAGGCTTTGCATCCAATTGTGTCTTCACTGGTGTTAAATATGCTGTAGGGTTCCTATATGTTCATAAGTTATTAGTGAAACATAAACAATTATTGTACCGAAAACCAGAATGGAAATAAGAGAGTTACTTGGTTGAATTGATGTATGCAAATACTGTTACACCATCAGTGTAATTCAAGTGAGTAGCCGGGAGCAAATGCGGGTCAGCTATAACTTCATTTCCGCTTTTCTCATCGTTCGCAAGAATCATCCCAACCGCACCAGAAAGAAGAGCCTGCTTTCCCTTATCAGTTCTCGCATTGATTCCCCGAAGACATACTAATATCTTCCCTTTAACCTTGGTGGGATCCAATGATCCTGGTTGACACAGGATTCTGCATGAAGGAAAAACGATTCATTGAATGATATCGAAATAACATGAAATTACAAATCCAGAGCCAAACATGAAGCTTACGCATCAACAGCTGAAGCATTGGCTGCTTTGGCACGATCAGCACCGATCAATGGATAAGAAGCTTTTGATTTCAATGTTGCTGCAGCAAGGCTGGCTCCCTTGAGACGTATTTTATTGCCTAGTTCAACATAACTAGTGAACTCCCTATCGAGTGTACTAGCACCAACCGTAAACATCCACGGCGACAAGTTCGAAACAGTTCCAGGAGCCGGTCCCGAGTTTCCACCAGACAAAACAACAGATATCCCTTTGTTAACAGCATGAAAGGCACCAATCGCAATACCGTCTTCGAAAAACTCAGCCGCTTCACCACCCAACGACACGGAAAGCACATCAACACCGTCACTTATCGCAGCATCAAAAGCAGCCATGATATCCGCATCGAAACATTGGTTACCATTAACAGGGGGCCAACAAACTTTATAAGCCGCAACACGAGCTTTAGGCGATCCTCCTTTCGCAGTACCATTTCCATAACCGAAAACACTAGCCCCATTAACAAAGTTACCACCGGCTGTTGATAGAGTATGAGAACCATGACCCTCGTGGTCCCTAACGGTCTTGAACGTCGCGTTGAGCTTTTCGCCGAGGTAAGCCTCGTACCCTCGGTTGAAATACTTGGCTCCGATCAACTTCCTGAAATATTTAACAATGGGACAGTTGCAGGCATAAGACAAAAACAAATCGTAAGCTCCATTGATGATAACTTTTAACCAAAGTTACCTTTAAATTTATAACTTTTAACAAAAGAAAACATTTTTTTGAATAAATACAATAGGCATTTGACTTTATGCTTTCTATGGGGGAGAGAATCAAGTAGAAAATAAAAAGAATTTTTTTTTTTTTTTATCATAGTCAGAAAAGAAATGCCCTTATTCCCTTTTGCTTTTTTAAAAATATATATATATTTCTTTTCTTAAATTGTTACTTTTATCAATTAATTATTGAAAAAGAAAATTCTGGGTCATCACTTTATCCCTACAAGAATCAATGATTAAAATACTTTAGGATTTGTAATCATCATACAAAGCCTATCAAAATTGACATTGGTGACAGCATAGGTTTCTCGGATCGAAAGTGTTGGATTCGGATAATTCAAAAACAAATTTCTAAGTCATCTCATGTATTTTAAAAAATCACGGAAGGTCAAATTCGTATACATATATTTAAATATATAAAATACAAATACAACCTTAAAAACCATGGCTTTATCAACTTACAATCAAAGCCATGTGCATTGATGCAAAAGACAGCAAAGATCACTTGTATTCTATTCTAAGAAATACTTGGAAATGATTTGGATTCAATTTTTTCATGTATTTGGATGATGATAGCTTAACTTGATGGTCAAGCATGTGGTATGAAAATGATAATTAATAACAAAAAGGAATCATTTGGAAAGATTTGTGAACTTGAAATGATGTTCAAAAGAAATTTGAAAACAAAATAATTCTAATTTATAAGAAACCCCATGAATGTGAGATTCACATATGAATTCCACTATCATTGCATACCCTAAAAAGGAGGGTCTGTTTACACACCTTTAGAAAAACTTTAAAGTATGGGCCCTTTTTTCTTTCAAAACTTTACCTCATAATTGAGGTTGCTATTGCATTTATACATATATACATACATATATATATATATATACACATGAACATGGCTTTGATTGAAAATACATTAATTGTATATGCAGATTCCTTTGTAGAAAAAACACTTGTGATTTCCCATTTTTAGCAAAGAAATAACTCATTTTAGTGAAGTAGAATCAACCTGTTACAACGAAAACGATCATCGACGCCACGTTGACACGATCCTCGCCATCGAGACGGGATCGGTCCTATCCCATCGTCGCTAAAGCTCTTCGATTCCGGCCAGACACCTATATCAGATAAATAATAAAAAGGCATTGCTTTTTAACCAAAATATGTCAAAACATGATAGCCATTGACAAGCAAACAGTGGCACACATATTATAAGCAAAAAAGCATGATATGTATAGTCAAAAATCATTAGCGATTGAGACCCTACCACTGTCAAATTTTATCTGCAGATTAACACAAAACATGAAAAAAGCTGGTTTTTTTTAAGATCATTTGAAAACTATTGAGTCAAAAACCAATTATCTGAGTCAACTTTCAAGTGTCATTTTGAAGAAATGATTTGTTTCTAAACGTGTAAACATCAAATAAAAAATACCCCAAAATTTCATGCAAAAAAAAGGATTGAAAAAAAGGAAAAAGATTGAAACTTTACCAGTATCAAGGTTTCCAATAATGGTGTCTTCACCAAATTTTGCTTTCTTCCAAAGGGAATTCGAAGGTATAACACCATTTCTCTCTAATCTGAGAAAATCCCATGATCGTGTTGTATGAAGCTTTCTTCCTTTGTTTAAAAAAACCGAAACCACATTTGGATGCTCTACATTCATCAATGATGAACATTCAAACATTATACCCAAAAAATATTCAATGAAATATAATAGAAAAATAATTGAAATTTTCTTACTTGAAACCTGTGATGCTTCATCTTCATCAAGGATTGCAGCAAAACCATTGATGTTTCGAGTGTATGAGTAAAAAATTTTCTCTTTTGCTGTTTCAGTGCTGTGGGCGAAAGTAAACACGAAAACAAATGGATTAAAATCTAAAAGGGAAAATAAAATGAGGATTATTTTTAATGTAATTATATGAAATTATGTACCTTCCAACTAATGAACCCAGTAATTCATAATGAGAATTTTTTACTCGATGAAGTTCAACCGATGTGGGATTTAAACCATGATTGTGTCCTCCTAAATACACTATATAAGACTGCAAAAACAGAAACAAATAGGTGCATTTTGAACATATAAAGATTGAAACTTTGACAAAAACAAGAAAAACCCAGAATTATGTTTAGTACTAAGAAACTAAAAAATCAAAGTGAAAATTGAATGACATTTTTTAAGCTTTGCTTGCCTTTCTAACAGCAAAAGTTGAAGACTGCAAAAGAGAAAAAAGAAAGACTGATAAAAGTAAAGAAGAAAGCATTGAAAGCTTCATTGATTTGGTCCTTTAATGGCTTCCACTCTCTGTGTTTTGTGAAGTGAAGAAGGAGAAGAAGAAGAAGAAGAAGACGGTGGTGGTGGTGGTGGTGGTGTTGTTGTAAAGGGACTCTGCTTTTTCCCCTGTTTTTAAACTCTGTTTTTTGAAGCTTTGTTTTTGGAAACAAAATTGTTTCTTCCCTTTGATAACGGATAGCAATGGATTTCTCTCCCATTTTGCAAAGGCAACTTTTTAGGAATGGATTTTGATTTTAAGAGCTAAGAATTTATTTTTAAAAAAATATTATCTTTTGAGATTATATTATATTTATTTGTTTTGATTTGGGTGATTATTTCAAATTTAATGGACCCAATCCAGCGAATTTAATTGGAAATTAGAAACTAATCTCTTTATTTTAATCAAAAAAACCCAAATTAGTAGTTGAATTAGGTAATTTATATACATATTTTGAAAAAAAAGGACTAATTTGAAAAAAAATTATATCTACACAAAGTGAAAAGAAGATCAACACATATTCGTGAGAGCCGAATTTAAAGACAAACAAACTCAAAAATGAAAATTTTCAATTCAGTTCTCTTATAAATAAATAAAAAAGTATAAATTAATATATGGTAAAATTACATTTTAACTCTTTAAAAATGAAAAATGTTCAGACTGTTCAAAAATATAATTATAAATTTATATTTTTCTGGCTCCTACTAAAAATCTTTATTGTAATTACAAATTCAAGTCTTTAAAATTTGAGACCTCAACTTTTAATATTACGAATTAATTTAATTGATAAAAGTACATAAAATCTAGATTTTAATTATAACAATAAAATAAATTAAAATATTTAAATTTTATGAAGATAATATAAATATTTGCAAATTTGGTCAATTATTATTTGATTGGATGAAATCCAACTTGAAAGAGTCCTAAAAACTTAGGACTACTTTTTTTTTTTTCTTATTAATAAAAATTTCTATAAAAAAATTAAATATTTGTAAAAGGTTTATTTTGTTGGGGTTGGGGCTATAAATAAAGGTAGAAAAGCTAAAAAGTGTTGCAACATTATTTTTATATTTCTAAAAAGTTTTACATTATTGAAATAGAATAAAGTTACATCAATTTTTTTATTTACATAATACGATCTATGTTCGAGATTCGTAACTATTTTTTCAATAATATTATAATATAACACAATATTTTTTTATTTTAATTATAAATTCTGGGTTTTATTTAAAAAAAAAGATAATTTTTCTTAATATCTTGAGAATTTGGATAATATATTTTGAGAAATAAGTGATAAGATTAAATCCCACTACTACTAGACTAGTACAGCAATAATTGATAATTAGATTATTATTATCGTTATTAATAATTTATTTATATGAAAAAAATATGTAGTGATAATAATATATCATACGGGTTATTTGAGTCTTAATTCGATTGGTATAAGTATTGTTGTTAATGCATGAGAACGTGAGTTCGAGTGCGCTGAAGCCTATTATCCTTCTATTTATGGGTTGGAGAGAGGCTATGAGCAATTCTAAGTATTGTGTTATAATGAAATTGTTTAAAAATATATACAATATGGTCCTATCTATTTAGTGCAAGTAGGTTAAGATAGGGATGAAATTGCAACTAATTAGGTTGATATGAAATTTAGGTGAAAATTAATTAAATTTTAATTAGGGTAGTAAAAGTCAATAAGTCATTAAATTTTAATTAGAGTGGGCATAAAAATTTATTTAAAGCTTTCCAATAAATTTATTTGAAAATTAGGATTGAGTTTTAATTAATTTGGATTCAATTGAGAATTTTGAATTTTTTTGAATTTTTCTTAATAATTTAATTCAATTTGATCCTTTTAAATTGATTTCTTGAATTAACTAATTTAATTTGATAACTCATACCGATTAATTAAACTTGCTAGATTCATAAACTTCATAGTTAACATAATTTTTACTCTTTTTTTTTTTTGGTAAAATAAACTTAGGACAAGCCTAAGGAGACAACAAACTACGTAGATCAATTCACTGTCAACAGAGAAAGATTAATTCCTTCCTCCAGGAATTCCGGAACAGAAATCGAAAGTTCTTCCAAGACCATCAATCGATCCAAATCGCCTTCAACTGTCTTTGCAAGACAGTCAGCAACTTTGTTATTACCTCTCTGAATATCCCTGAAATTTTTCTGCCAGTTTTTAGAGCAATATCTATGAATCATCCTTACTTCCTCAACATTGCTTACTATTGTCAAGTCGCTCTGTAAAAATTTTATCAGAATCACATTATCACTTTCAACCTCCACTTACCTGAAATCTTTCTCCCAAACTAGTTGAAGACCTTCAAAAATAGCCCGAGCCTCAATCTAATATTAATTCACGATATTAATTCTATTATAAGATTATTGAAAGAATAAACTATATAAGATAACACCCCTAGTTGGGCTCTTCTAAATTGTTATAATTTATAGTAATCCAAGGTTGCATATTGGTGGCCCAATAAAGTGGTGTGATTGTACTGACGAGCGTGTTATTTTTTAATTAGTATTAATACGTATTGATATCGATCTATTTTAATATATCATTTTAAATTTATCGTTATTTTTAATGAATTTAAATAAATATTAGATATAAAATAATTATATAAAATATTATTTAATAAGCTTCATTAATATAATTCACCATTAAACAAGCTAAAAATAAATAAGTAAAAAAAAATTATTGCATAAATTAAACATTAAAATAATTGCATATAACAATCCATAAATTAATAAACTCAAAAAAAATAAAAATATTAAATTTAAATATAAAAATAAAAATATTTTTTGTACTAGTCCGTATATCATATAGTACCGGTAAAATCAATCAGTATGCACTAGTACGGCCTGTATTGATCGGAATTTGCATCGGAACAAAACTTAGAGTTTGTTGCTTAGGTTTGCTATTGGAACAGAGCATTCCGACCGGTACGGGTGGTACTAGTAGTAAACTGTTTCAATGCAAATTTCGACCAGTACCGACCATACTGGTGCATTTCGCCCTATCGGAAAATAATGGGCTAAGTGTTAGGCCTTTTGGAGGGAGAGAACTAAGGCCTCAGCTGAACTGGGAGAATCGGCCTTCATTGCTTCACAAAACTCTGTTGGGTGTAGTAGTGTATCTGGGTCAAGCCCTGTTTGAAAGATAAAGGTAAAACAGTGGCCTACCCGTCATCTGGTTTAGATAGTATGATTCAAAATCGACAGGTTGGTAGTGAGAAAAGAATTGCAATGGATACGAATGGAGTTCTGGAAGCTGAGGCCGATGATGTTATCATGACTGATCAGCGTTGGGTAGCACATTTGTCGGATCCACCGGATGAAGAAGATAAGACGATGGCCAGTGAGTCTAGTTTACATGCTGCTCTAGTTGGAGTAATGAATCCCATGCCTGTTGATCAGGTAATAAATTCTCCCAATAGTGAAGGCAATAATTTGGAATTGTAGGGGAGTGGGAAATGTGTTATTCATGAAGAATTGTATTGATTGAATTCGTCGAGAAATTCCAGATGTTTTGTGTGTGCTGGAAACTAAAGCTGCTGTGGGGTATGGGTAAGACCTTAGAGAAAAAAACTCTCCTTGAATGCTAGTTTTGAAGTTCAAGCCCAGGGATTTCGAGGTGGGTTGATTTTCCTTTGATATCGATCTTAGAAATTTTACTGATCAAGCCACTAATTGCTTTGTAAAAGAAGGGCACGCCTCTTTTGTGTATGTACAACCGTACCAAGAAGCCAAAAATCGGTTCTGGAGGGATCTTGCTGATTGGGGTTCGAATCTTAGAATGCTTCTTTAGAAGAACGTAGTGGTTGCGTTGACCATCTTATGGATATCAGTTGCACAGGATCTAAATTCACATGGGTTCGTCGTCAGCGTGGGAGGATTAATTTACAAGAAAGGTTGAACAGAGTTTTGTTCAACCTTGAAGCTTTGAATTATGCCGCTGTTATATTCTGATCACCATCCAATTCTTCTTAATACTTTGGGGTTCGTTATGTCCTTCCAAGAGACTTGCGGGCTTTTAGATTCGAAGCTGCCTGGCTTACTAGTATGGGCTTTTATGGAAATCTTCACGGAGTGGATGGAGAACTCGAGCAATATTACACAGGCCATTGAAGTAGTCACCAGGGCTGTTAAGGAGTAGAAGTCCTCTTTTGGCAATATATTTGTGAGGAAATGGTCATTGATCAAAAGGTTGCAGGGTAATCAAAATTCACCTCGTTATATGTTTTCTTCTTATTTGCAGCAGTTAGAAGCAACTCTTAATACTCAATTTTAGACCATTTTGACGCAAGAGGAATTATTGTGGCTTCAGAAATCTTGTCTAGACTGGATTTCTAAGGGTAAACGGAATACTCGATGATTTCACCTTACAATGTTGATGTGACTTACTCGAATTAAGGTGTTGGGCTTATTCATTGATGATTCTTGGGCATCTAATCAAAGAAGTATGATGGAACATGTGGTAAATTACTTTGATAAACTCTTTGCTAAGAAGCAGGTCTCTATGTTACCTTGTGATTATTCTGATTTTGAACCCTCACTTGATTTCGATGGAAGAGGTTCGTAATAGCCTTTTTTCCATGAAGGGACTGAAAGCTCCGGGTCCAGATGGTATTCAACCAGTCTTTTATCAAAAGCATTGGGATTGGTATTTGAATTTGTCAAGGGGGCATGGCATACTGGTACTTTTGCGATTTCTCTGGCTAAAGTTTACATGGTTTTCATTCCTAAAGTAGCAGCAGCAGGTAGAATCCCTTTGTTCCGGCCTATAGGCCTCGTCAACACTTCCTATAAAGTTTTATCTAACACAATTGTCAATCGTCTGCGTCCAGTATCACAACGTCTCATCGGACCTTTCCAAAACAGTTTTCTTGCTGAAAGGAGCACAACTGATATTTTGGTGACACAGGAAGTGGTTCATTCGATAATGAATACTAGAGGAATTCAAGGAGCGATGATTCTGAAGATTGATCTGCAAAATGCTTATGATAATGTGGACTGGAGCTTCCTCAGTTTGTCTTGATTGAATTTGGTTTATCATGTTTTGTGTCCAAGCTAGTAAAATCACCCCGATTTGGAATGGTCAAGTGACTTCAAAATTTCCTCCACAACAGGGTTTGAGACAGGTCGACTCACTGTCACCATCTCTTCATTATGGTGATATTGGACAGAGTTAGAAGGGGTAGTTGGGGAGCCTTATAAAATTTAACATAGTTTTTCTATGTTTTCCATTTCTTAAAACTAGTCTCTATATTTATATTTTTTTGAACAAGTCCTTATTTCTTTCACATGATTCTTAATTTGTCTAAATATAAATTTTCTTTATATTCAAAACAAATTTAAAAGAAAAACCAAGTTAAAAAGAACCGATGATTACAAGGTCGTGAGGATGGTGCAGTTCAATAAAACTGACTATGAAGATGATGAAGGTATATTTTACAATTATCAGGTTAAGTTTTATAGTTTAAAGAATGACTCTTGGAGAAAAATCACTAAGCTCCCTCCTTATCTTAGGTTTGTGTTTCAATTTTTCTACCATCTAATGCATAGGCGAGGCTATGGTGTGCTTGCTGGTGGGGTTTTACATTGGGTGATGCCTCCATGAATTGAATTGGGATTTAGGAATAGGATTGTGGGTTTTGATCTTGAAAACGAGGAGTTCATTGAAGTGCCTCAACTTGAATGTGTCGATAAGAACTATCTGTTGGATGCGTCAACCCTAGAAGGGTGAGTATGTGCCGTTTATAACTATGACCAAGAGAAAATGAAGGAATATGGAGTAAAACAATCTTGGACTAAGTTGCTTTCCATTCAAAGAACTAGAACCATTACCACACTAACGTTTTTAAAGCCATTTGCTTATTCCAAGCAGCTTGATAAGGTTTTGGTGGAGATTAATAGCTAAAAGTTTGCCTGGTATGATTTGCAAAAGAAGATGCTAAGTGTGAAGAATGGTGGTAGTTCAGGAACATTTGGTGCACAGGTTTATATAGGAAGCCTCATTCAAATAGAAGACCCTAAAAGATTGGAAATTGAGAAGCAAATTGAACAAGATGAACAAAAAGATAGAAATCGAAAGAAGAGGTACAAATGGTGAATTCCAACTTGTTTGAATCTTTCTTTGAAACATAAAAAAGTTTTAACAAATAGAAAACATAAAAACACTACATTAAAATATACGAAGAAGGAAAGAAAAATTAAAAGAATATAAAAGAAAAAATTAAATTGCTTAAAATGAAAAATATAGGGGCCAATTGTATAAATTAACTTAAATTTTTTGTTTAAAATGATGATTTAACGTGTCACACTAGCTTAACATTACACTGTTAATAATAATTAACGACTTAGTGACTAAAATATTACAATGTGATAACGCAAGTGACTAAAACGTAACATTTCAAACAAAAAACTAAAATGTTACTCGAGATAGACAAAAGTGACTATTTTAACAATTTAACCTAAAAGAAAAAAAAAAAAACAAAAGACATGGGATTATGAAATCATTAGGCCTCTGCCACATCGGGATTCATGCCATTAATGGGTTCTTGAGCCGTGGCCAATGGGTTTCTACTTCTCTTAATTCAAAGCTTAGTTTAGATTAACAGTGCATTTACCTCCGGTTGGGGTAAAAATAACAGTAATGATGAGATTAAATACTGTAACGATAATATAACGTTAAACAAAAGGAAAACCCAATCATCATCGAGAAAACATCAATAATTCTTTTTTTTTCTCTTAAATAATAAATATTTCAAAAGGATTTATATTTATATTTGATGCACTAACAGTGTACAATTTTATAAACCGTCAATTTTCAAATATGTGTCGTTATCTAGTTTACTAATAACACATGAAATTATACAATATCAGTGCATCAATTATCAACCCTAATCCGGATTTGAATCTTAAAACCCTTTCCATGTATTTAATACTTCATGAAATATATCAGCTATAAGCTCCCTATCAGCACATTGCAAGAATGCATGAAAATCATCTCTAATATCATATATTTTACCAAACTTCACCAAATACCGCATGCAGCTCATTTTCAGCTTTTGCAATTGGTATAAATTTGCATTTTGGAGCCTCTCGAGCACGTTTTTCGCGTCGATATCTTCGATTAAGCTCTCGTGGCACGCTTCTTTCAAGTCCAAGATGTCGTATTTATCGGCCGCTCGAAGAAGTGCTAACCGGTGAGTTAGGAATTCTTCGTGTTTGATGTTCCCGTAAATATATCGTAAGAAAGCTTGACAAACTTCGATCGACATGTCGGATATGTTTATGGTCGAAAGTTCTTTCTCTTGAAGGTTATGTGAGAACATGCTGTGGAAAACGGGTGATCTCGAAGCTAAGACGGCTCGGTGAGCTCCGATACTTCCGTCGGAAACGTTGATGATGATGTCGGTGTTGATCTCTTCGGTTAACATTCTACCAAGGCATGCTAATGCTGTTTCGTTTGATTGTTTTGCTGTGAAACCTTCAGCCCAAATAGAGGAAGGTTCCCCACCCTACAAAACATTAATTGTTAGTACATCTATGTTAGGGAAATACATGGTAAAAGTACCATGGAGGCCCTTGTATTAAAAGTCAAATTGCATTTTGCTCTCACTATTCAAAAATTGAGAAAATTAGTCTTTGTACGTTGAATCAAAAAGTAAATTGGTCCTTGTATTAATGTTATTTCATCAACATCGTTAGTTTTTAGCTATAAAATGGATAAAATTTTTAAGAAAGATGATTGATTTGCTCCTTTATCTAATATATAAAGATTAATTTGTCCAATTTTTTAAGTAAAGGAGATAAAATACGATTTAACTCCTAATACAGAGGCTTCCATGATATTTTTATCAGATATAAGTAAATTTGGATTTTATTTTGCAAAATCTACTTGTATCCATATCCGAATATTTGTACTTACGTTTGGAGATGCAGTCTTTAGATCAAGAAATTCAACGTCAATAATGAATTTCCCTGTCAAAGGAACCTCAACAGGCCACACAAAATCGTCGTTGTTCTTCAGCTGTTTGTCTATTATTTCTGCAAACAGATGCAATAAAATTGTGAAATTTTCTTCTTTTTTCAAGCTTGAGCATGATTAAATTTTCATAATTTGGTAAGTTTAGATCTGTTCCTGGGTCGGCCTAAAGGGCTATCCGAAAAGTTGGAGGGATTTGGACAAAAATAGGCTTGAAGAAAGGCTTGAGGAAAAAAATAAGGCCCGTTTAAAACAAACGAGCCGGAACTTGGGTAAGACTTTTTTGACCCAGGCCCAGCCCGAATTAACAAAAAGACAAAATAAAATTGTTATTTTCTTGTTATTTTCTCACTGTGTTGCTACCATTTCACTATATGTTACTACTATTTTATTGTTATTGTTTGAATATTGTATAACTCTGGGAAACAATTATTTTAATATTTTTGATGTTTTATATTTTTAAATTTTTTTAATAAAAAAATAATATAAGAAAATTTAGGCTCATTTTTCGGGGCCAAACTGAGCCTAAGCCTAGCAAATGGGCCTAAAATTTTGGCAAGATCCAGTTCGACCCGACTCGATCCATGAACAGGTCTAGATAAGTTTCAAGTTTGAGTAATTTTAGGTTTGAGTTAATTTTTTCAAGTTTGAGTAATTTTAGGTTTGAGTTAATTTTAATTCTGGTCATTTGGACTTTATACTTAGGTTTTTGGGTAAATTTAGGTCATTTTGCTTTAAATTAGTTTTAGGTTTGGGTTTAAATTCTTGACTTTTTATTTTGACAGAAGAAAGTCACAAGATTTATGTGATTTTAACATTTATGTGGACTAAAATCTGAAACTTCATTTAAATACAGGGACAGACAACAAAATTTTTCCCAAAAAGAACATAGAAAAAGAATGGGTAAACTACATTGGTAGTCATCCAACTATATAGATATATATATTTTATCATCCAATTATAAAAAATTATAAAATGGTCACCCAACTATTAGTAAATTTATTTTCTGATCACAAAATGATAAAAAATTACACAGTGGTCACTTAACTATTCAGTCTTTTCGTGTGTTTCCATTTTTAGTTAGCTAGCTTGTATAATAAAACAAAAAAAAAAAAACACAAAATCGAACAGTTAAAATAACTATTTTGTAATTTTTCATAATCGGGTAACCTCTATTGTAATTTACCCAAAAAGAAAAGAATAACCTCAATCTTGAGCATCACAAAAACAATGCTCAAATTACTTGGAGAGGACATATTCTTGTCTTAACTTATAAGACAGGAACTCAATTCAGCATAAATCACATAAATTTATATTCATTAAAAAAACAAATATAAACCATAAAGGAAGGATCAAATTGAAAAAAAAGAAGAATTATAATGTTTAAAGAAATTGGGGTACCTGGATGAGTAAAAGCCTTTCGATCACCCACTGAGCTAACAACTCGAATAATGAAGGAAGCAATTGGAGGATTCTCTCTTGAAATCTCTGGGTATAATTTAACAGATAATACCCTGTTTTTCTCCACTGATAAATGCCTTCAAATTTAAGAAAAAAACCTTATAAACAGAAGTTGTCTTGTCTTCATTACAAGCTTTGTAATAACATCAGATTTGTGCATCCAGGATTTTGGCAGGGTATTAAAACATGGGCACAAATTGGTTTAATTTAGTTTTAGTCCCTTTAACAAAAAAAAAAAAAAAAAAAACTAGCCTAAAGGGTTGTCTCAATGCATGGTGTTGAATCCAAAAAAACCAAAACTAGTTTGTCATCATAACAGGACATAAGCCAATTAAAACTTGTAATAACATCAAATAATCTTCAAGGAATCATAGCTGAATGCATGCACAGAAGAAGACAAGAAACAGACCAGTTCCATTTACCGATCTTGAAAGGATCGGATTTGCGGTAAGTACAAGAAGCAAGGTTGTCGATCCGCCATTGAGCAAGACGAGCGGTGGTTTCAACTCTATAAGCAGAATCGCTCATCCTGGACAAAGCCAACGCCGCTGTAATTTCATGGATACAATCCAATATCCCTTCGAACAAATATTCCCCTGACTTTCCCAGGTTTACTGTTACTCTCTCTCCACATAAATACTTCAATCCAAACCCCCCAAAAGAACACAACACCAACCCAGTTTTGCTTTCAGTCTAAAGCACACTGTTGTTTTGTCTGAAAAGAGCCAAGGATGTTGGTCTTGGTTTATGCCAGAGAGAGAGAGAGAGAGAGAGAGAGAGAGAGAGAGAGAGAGAGAGATAAAGAGATAACGAGGAAGAATTGGTGAAACGTTGAACTAAAAATGAGGAAAAGCCTTTGGATCGTTTCTGATTATGAGGGGGGTTTACTTATTAAGTAGTACAATTTTTTCATTTAGGGGTAGCTTTGGGGGTAATTTTGGATTGGAGCTTTGACGCTAAGTATCTTATTCCCGGGTTGGTTTTGGATTGAATCAATTTAATTCGTGTTTTAAATAATTTAAAGTTATTTTTATTTGGGTCATTTTGATTAATTTTGGGTTCGTATCATTTGATTTGATTTTGATTATTTTAAATTTTGGATTGTTTTGGACTTGATTTAAGTAGGTTCGAGTTATTAACTTTTTAGATCGAATTGTATTTAGATTTGAATTAATTAAAGCGAGAAGTTGGAGTCAAAATTAATCGATCTGCTTCCATCAAATGAATTGAAAACTTTGATTTTATGCAATTTTATATACACAATTTTGATTTGATCAAATTAGCATAATTTTACGTTGTTGATATATAGCATTCACAAACAATTATATTAATCTAATTTAAAAATAAATGTATGCATTCTTTTTTTAAATGTGTACAATTAAATCAAAATTAAAGTTTCATGTATATAATTATGCCAAATCAAAATTTATGTATTAAATTACATATTAAATCAAAGTTGATATATAAATTTGTTCAATGATGAAACCAGGGACTGGCAAAATGGAATATTTTCTATTTAAGCCCTTTAAAATTTTTAAAATTTTAAATTAATAAAGATAAAATTACACTTTAACCTCCTTACAAATAATAAAAATTTAATTTAATTATTTAAAAATTATAAAAATAGAGACTATTAAAATTACGAGATTACATTTTTACTATTATAAAAATTACGATTTAATTTCGACCCAAAAAATTTTCTTATATAAAACAAAGAATCTAATACTTGGTGTAAATGGCAATACCAAGTTTGATTTGTGTGTAAGATTGATAAGCCATTCATGGATTTGCGTGCACCCAATTTAACTTCCATTCATCGATTTTCGTGTTTCCTCTTCCTTTCTGTTTTGCCGTTAATAAATTTCCCCCCAAGCACCTCAATTTTGTCAAGTATATAATGTAACCCCAAGTAATTTACATACGAGGTCATTAAATTATTAATAATTTTTTATTTTGGTCATTTAATTTTGAAAAAATATTAAATAATTATTAAATTATTCGAAAACTTTTATTTAAGTCATTATGTTATTAAAATCTTTACTGTATGGTCTTCTTCATTCGCACCGCATGCTTTAATCGAAAGCTCTCATTCCCCTTTTCTTCTACAGTTTAATTCTTTTTCATGAAATAATTTTGAATACTACGAATTTACGATTTTTATATAGCTTATATCTTTACAATTTTAAAGGATTAAATCCAAAATAAGGTGGAGGGGGGATGACAAGTAAAGTAAAAGTTATTTTTTTTAAAGCGTGGATGAAATATCAACTTTTGTTAAAGATTAAGCAATGGAGGGACTAAATTGATTAAACTATATATTAAGGGACTAAATTATTTAATTGAAAATATTTGATTCCTTTGTTTACACTTAAATCAATGTTTGTGTTGGTGTAATTCACAATATCTCATTTTTTATTGGAGAGACTAGAAAAAAATGTGTATCTTATTGTGGTGTATGCACATGACATTGAAATGCTTTTAGGATTGGATTAAAAAAGTTTAATTCTGTTATTGGTCCTTGTAATTTAACCAAATTTAAAATTTAGTCTTTATACTTTAATTTTCCAACAATAAATTGTATAATTTTTTTTTGGTGAATTACAAGAGTAGGGTAAAGCCCTAACAGGGGCGCCACTAGTATGATTAGAACTCGGACTACACTTAAGGCAATAAACCTTAACTATCAGGCCAACCACAAGGTTGAAATTGTATAATTTTTTTCGGGTTAAATATTATAAAAATTTATTAATTAATATTAATTAATGAAATGTCGTATGTGGACAAATGGATCTATCATTCAACGCCACATGGAAAAAATTAATACAACTCATCATAACGTCATATTTCACCTTGACATTTCAGTTTCTTTGAGAGGATAAATTGACACCACTAAAAATTTGTGAAGGTCCCTGCGAAGTCCCTCAATTATAGGGGATTGATCAATTTAGTCCCTTTATTAGTAAAAGAAATCAAATAAATTCAAATATTAAATTTTTTTATTTGCAACTCAACTCCCAACAAAATATTTCATTTATAGAACCATAAAAAGCTTTCAAAATATTCAGTTAGGAGTTGAACTGCAAATGAAGAAAAATATTTTTCACGTCATTTTTAAAATAATAAATGTTAAATCAATCCATTTAATACTAGAAATAATAGTTTGATCCAACATTTATAATAAAAGTACCTGCTAGGTACATTCACCATTAAAAATTGCAACATGATTTTCAAATCGAAATAATACAAGGATTCAATGTCTAACAATTAAAGTGCAACGACAAAAATTTAATTTTGGCTAAAGTAGAAGGACCAATGGGAAGAATTAGACAAAAAAAAGAGAGGATGAAAGGACCTTTTTTTTCCCCTTTTCCTATATCTTATCTTACAAGTGTTGAAATTCCAACACCATAACTAAATTTTATATTTCTATACATTGTTGTGAATAAAGGATGACGCGAATTCGAATTTGTTAAAGTGTATTATCCTCCTATTTATAGATTTAGGAGGGACTATAGGTAATTTTAAATATTATATAAAAAGAAAAACAGATATAATCAGAACCTATAATAAAATTATAAAAAAAAATCAAATTTCAATTTTATTTGAATTTTATATTTTATTTCTTAGCAATCATTGTGTATATACCCGATCTTACAAGAAATCTTGACAAATAAATCTCAAATGATCACACCCATACACTTTTCCTCTATCCTATCTATATAATATATATATATATATATATATATATATATATATATTGTGTTTCAAGTTTGATGATGGCACTAGGTGTACACTAGGATGTTTCAATTTCACATAATTTCAAAGCATTATCATAATTTTTAATTAAATTTTACTATTAATCTTATGAAAGTTGAAGATTTAATCTTTATATTTTAATTTGGTTAATTTTAATTTGGTTAATTTTTTGTTTTAAAATTTCAATCATCATTATTTTCAAAATATGACACGACAAACATATTATGATACGTGTGATGCCTTGTCATTTGCGTCAAGGCTGAAATCTCAAAATTTAAAAAAGTATAGGGACTTAAAATGATCCAATTGGAGAATATGGACTAAATCTACAACTGTACATATAGTACAAGACTAGTAATTGGAGAATATGGACCAGTTCGAAAAGTATAAGAATTAAAACTGATCAAATTAAAGTACAAAGAGTAGACCCACGTCTTTTGGCAAAGTATAAGTACTAATAACAACATTTAACAACTTCAAAACATTGCTTTGACTAGTAGATAGAGTGGGGGGCACTAATTAGGTAAAATTCCAAAGTACTAAAATTAAAAAAAAAGGAAAAAGAAAAAAAAAAGTCATCAAAGTTTCAATGATCAAGATTGGTTGATATATATGTGCACACACTTGTGTTGCTTAAATATTGCCAAGCATGCTTTAGTGCATTAATTGGTCCTACCTAAGCTTTTGTCTTAAAGCTTATAATTTTCCATATATTAAACCCATAATTCCCTAAATATCTATTTTTTACAGGTCAAATTCTACTAGGAGGTCCTATGCTATTACGTAAATTTCATTTTAGTCCTACTAAAAAATGCTTCAAATTAGCCATCACGACACCATTATAATTTATTGTTAAGTTATTGATAATTTTGACAAAATATGTCATACTCAACTGATTTACTTATAACTTAAACCAACCATCCCAAAAAGAATCCATGTATATATTTATGTTTTTCTATGGCTCGGGTTGGGTCATGGGTAAATCAATTGGGTTTGATATTTTTTTGTCCAAATTATCAATAGTTTGACGCAAAATTGTAACGGTGTCATGATTTGAATAAAATTTTAATGTACAAAAGCTAATTTAAATCAACTTTTAATAGAGAGACTGAAACAAACTTTACATGATAACATAAAGGAGTAAAGTACCTAAATAATCACTTTTGTTTGCCTCAGGTTATATTTTAGTCACTTATTTTTGAAATGTTACGTTTTAGTCACTTATGTTATTATGTTGTAACATTTTAGTCATTGAGCCGTTAATTGCTATTAACGGTGTAATGGTAGGTTGACGTGGCACGTTAAATCATCATTTCAAACGAAAATTTTATGTTAAATTCTGCAATTGGTCCCTATATTTTTTCATTTTGTGAGCAATTTAATTATTTTTTCTGTTATATTCTTTTAACTTTTTTTTCATTCTCTTCTGTTTCTCCCTCTTTTTTCTCCCCTTCTTTATTTCTTTTAACATTGTTTTTTTATGTTTTCCATTTGTTAAAACTAGCGCACAAGCTCGCCTCACTCAAAAAAAAAAAATTGTTAAAAAAAAACAAAAGTATAGGGACTAGTTTTAACAAATGAAAAAAATAGAAAAATTACGTTAAAAGAAATAGAGAATGGAGGAAAACAGAGGGAGAAGCGGAAGAGAATGAAAAAAGAAGAAGGAAAGTTCAAAAAACACAAAAGAAAAAATTAAATTGCTCAAAACGAAAAATATGGGGACCGATTGTACAGATTAACCTAAAATTTTTGTTTGAAATAATGATTTAATGTTCCACGCCAGATTGCCATCACATCGTTGATGACATTTAACGGCTCAATGACTAAAATGTTACAACGCGATAATTTAAGTGATTAAAACGTAACATTTCAAACAGAAGTGACTAAAATATAACCTGAGATAAACAAAAAGTGACTATTTTAATAGTTTACCCTAAAATAAGAACTCCTAATAAACTATAAATTTAAAAAAAGAGAAGAAAAGAAAAGAAAAAAACCCATGCTCTTTGGATCATATATTATCATCACCTAACATCAAGACAATAGTAAGTGAAAATGACATTTCATTACATTTAGAAAAAAAAAAAAAAAAAAAAAAAAGACACACACACACACAAAGAAAAGACAAATGAGGTATGGGGTCTCATAATTTTGCTCTATCTTCAACTTGTGTTTCAAAGTTAGGAAGGGTGGGTGTGTTCTAAATTAGATGGTCAAATGTGACACTTGGATGCTTAATTTTAGCTTATTAATGACGTATTAGTGCGTTTTTCTTGTTGACAAAAAAGTGTTTTTTTTTTATATAGCTAAATTCATGTCATAATCCATCAAATGAATCACGTAATACTTTTCATCTATCTTATTTGGTGGTCACATTTTTCCTTACCAAAAACGTTGAAGACAAGGGTCTTAAAGATGTTAGAAGTGGAACATTAAGTCCGCTAATATTGTGGTTGGAAAATTGAGTTTAATATGTATTTCATGAAAGGAATCGATTAGCGGATCGAATAACGGTCATGATTTTTAATTTTAAATTGGATATTTGTGTTTTCACACAATCACTAGATGTAATTCTTCGGATTCTACATGAAGATTTAGAAAATTTTGTAATACTTAGAATGATGGCAGTTTACCTGAATCTTGTGTTGTTTCTTCGATGTTTGAATTATTAATTTTTATTCTAAAAAAATATTTTTTAGGGTTAAATGCATGGGATAATCCTGCATTATAAGAATTGGATCAAATTAGTCCTTCTATTATTAAATAGATCAATTTAGTCTCTATATTATAAAAAAGAATCAAATAAGTCTAAATTGTACACAGAGTT
Source organism: Gossypium longicalyx (assembly GCA_025698465.1). NCBI lineage: Eukaryota > Viridiplantae > Streptophyta > Magnoliopsida > Malvales > Malvaceae > Gossypium > Gossypium longicalyx. Next base: position 855,704 of record CM046999.1, read on the forward strand.
TATATTTACGGTATAAAAAAAATTCTATAGAAATTTCTTCAATTACAGTTCAATCCAAACAAAAGATTTTATTTACAAAATCATAAATTTTTTTAAATAATTAACTTTATTAAACCGTAAATAATTTTTTAAACAATTAGTTAAATACTTATTGGTTGAGTGACAGAAAGTCTGGTGGATTTGAAGTATCAATGGAAACTAAATTCAATATTCAAATTTCAACAACACAACCACCTTCTCTTATAAGAAAAAAACGTTAAATTATACGAATGTCACTAAATTGTTAATAAATTTACATTTTAGTCGTTTAATTATTCGAAAATTTTTATTTAAGTTACTGGTTTGTTAAATTTGCTGTTGTACGGCCTTCTCTATCGCTTGCACCAATCGAAAATTCTTCTTTCATTTCTCTTTTACAATTTAGTTTTTTTTTTCTTCATGAAACAATTTTGAACATCAAGAATCTGCGAACTAAAATCTAAACAACCTTTTTTCTCTAATCTCCGACATTGATCATTAGATCAGCTTGGATCCAAGGTATGTTCTTCTACTTGTCGATAGGTATTAACCCATCATACCGATCGTCGAATAGTCACTTGAAGCTCACTAGCCGGACTTAAAAAAAACTTAACTGTGCAATGACTTAAATAAAAATTTCCGAATAATTCAATAACTTCAATAATCATTTTGTAACTTTTTAAAGTCAATAACTAACAGGTACACTTACTAGTTTATCATAAGAAAACCCTAATGCAATTAATTACAACTTTGGGCTTACTAGTTTAATCTTCTTTTAAGTGGGCTGGATTAGTGAGATTCTTTCTTTGAAACAAATATAGAAACCATATTGTTTCTTTTTTTAGCGATTTTGGTTAAGATATAACAACGCTATAATTGCCGGTTAAGTCTTAACTCGATTAGTATGGGTATTATTGTCAATGTAGGAGGATGTGAATTTGAGTACGCTGAAGCGCATTATCCTCCTTTTTATGGGTTAGATAGGAGTTTTGGGTAATTTTAGATATTATGTAAAAAATAATATATATGATTAGAAACTATAATGAAATTATTAAAAATTTATAGAAAGATTGATAAGAAAAAGAAGAAGAAATTTAATGGATTTGAAGCATTTGGCTTTGAAGTTGCCATTGTTGTTAGTGTCATGCATAGCCTCCATGTCTATTTCATGTACGTAAATCTAGTTTTTGGTGTCAATTTTTTAATGGGTCAGATATCTTTTTCTTGTTTTTGCAGATGGGCATGACTCTTTGGACCCCGAGGGAACCATTACCATCACATGGGGCATCTTTGCATGAGATTCTAACACATACGATGTAAGAGGCAAGAGGCAAGAGGCAAGAGGCAAGAGGTAAGAGGTAAGAGGTAAGAGGATGACTGATACTTCTGTATTAAATTAAATTGTATTTTATTTTAAAAATTTGTAAATTAGTTTATATATATATTAGATTAAAGAGTAAAATGATTTATTTATTAAAAATTCTATTTATTTCTACTTTTAAGTGATGACGTATTACTATCTGTTTGCTTGAATTAGTCTCTCCACGTCAAAAATTTCATCCATTTTGCTTGATTTTGTCCTTCCATTTTAGCATCAGGTATAGGTGTAGGGGCGAAAGCAATGTCCTTGGTCTCCCAAAATGGCAAAATTTTTATTTAGACCCTTCAAAATTTAGAAAATTTCTTAGTATAATAGTAAAAGTACACTTTGATCCTTCAAAATTTTATGATTCAACCATGGTCCCTTAAAGTAATTTTTTGGCTTGTCCTTATACACTTGGCATATTAAGTGTCACTGTCTGGTTGCTTCATAGCCACGTCAGTATTTGACAGTAAAGATGGATGGAATTTTTAATAGAAAAACTAATTTACTCTTTAATATAACGTACAAGGACTAATTTATTTATTTCTTAAATAAAAAATAAAATATAATCTAATTTTTAATATAGAAACTTCGATAATATTTTTATCGATGTAAAATAAACTATTAATTTTTTAAATCCATTTTTGTTACTATTTCTTTTGCCAAATTCTATATCAACTGATTGGTTACTTTATTAAAAGGGAACTGTCATCAAATAATTGCAATCACTGCTCTACCATATCAATGATGCACCAACTGATGACATTTTCATGACATGTGTTAATGTAGAAAACTAGGCAAGATTATGTCACAATGATATGATTTAATCGAGCCCGATCATCGTTTATTTTTAATACGGTTGCATTTAGCTTTTTTTTATCTCGCGCTATAATATTATTACAGTATTTAATCTTACCATCACTATTATTTTTATACTAATAATAAGTAAACGTGTCGCCCATCTAATAAAGCCATTATTCAAATTGACTCCCTTATTTAATAAAAAATTAGCTTAAATTCTGTACTTAAATTTAAGCTCGGTTAATTCAATAGACAATGACTAAATTAGAAACAAAAACAAAACATTTAACAAAAAAAAAATCAAAAATTATGATATTGAATTTTTGAATGTTTTTATTTTTGGAATATTTTTTTATCACATTTAGCTAATAATTTTTTTTTATCTTTATAGGTGAAAGGGTTTTAAAGAAAAATAAAACTACAAAAAAGATTAAATTACACAATGTGTAAATATTGAGAGTTAATTTTTTTAGAACTAAGAATGAACTGATACAATATATAAATATTTAAGGGTTAAAACTGTTATTATACCAATTTTAAAAACTGACATCTTTCTATTATCTACTCAACGAAAAAATCAAATGGTTAAATTATCATTTAATAATTTTATTTATTTATTTATTATTATTGTCCTTTAGTTTTATTATTTTTTAAAAAAAGTTTGGCCCAAACCAATTTGGACTCTGAAATTTGCTTGTAAGCACTACACAATGTTTGAATGTATACCTTTTATTATATTTTTTATAATAAATATTAAGCTATTATCAGTAGACTGGTTCATGGGTCGAGTTACCGATCCATGCTTGAAGACTTGTCTGAATTTTGGGAGAGTCCGGACAAAAATATTAGGCCGTTTAAAATATGGGTCGAGTTCAAGATTTAACATTCAAGGTTTGAGCCCAACATGACCCAGCCCATTTTAAGTTATTTATATATATTATGTAATTTAGAACACATTAAAAAAATAAATCTATACTAAATATATAATATTACTTTAATGTAAACATTAAAATAATGTTAAGATAACTATATAAAATATTTCAACAAATAAAAAATGAATAAAATTATTAAATAAATAAAATAAATATTAAAAAAATAATATGGGCAGGCCTAAAATGAGCTTCAGTTAGTCTTCTGTAAATATGAGTAGGTTTGGGCAAAATTTTAGGCCCAGATTTTAAGCTGTATTGGACATGAACAAACATAAAATATGTTAATATCATGCTTAAACCCAGCTCGACCCGACCCATAAGCACCTTTAATTATCAAACAGAATTGATACAGCACAAAGATCTTTGGTATTTTTACCTTGACTTTGCATGTTTTTCATCTCATTAATGCAACTTGCAATAGTGTTTTTGTAGCATCCTTTACTCCGATTTATTAACTGATACGAACAATGAATGTCACATTAAAATTTTCAATTTCAATCCTTAACTTTTATTTATTTTTTTTGACATTATTTGGATTCCATGTGATATTAAATCTCTTTCTAAAATTTTATATTATTAAAATTTTAATTAGAGAATCCTAAATCCTATTTCTAGAGTATTTTCAGGCGAATTTATGATTTATGATTTAGTCCCCGTAGCCCCAAATTTACACTATTTTATAGTTCAATCCTTGGAAATCATATTTTCTTATTTTTATTTTCAGTTTTGTCTCAAGTCCCAATTTGCACAATTTTGCAAAACAGTCTTTTTCCTTCTATTTTTCAAAATTTCTAGATTTTATAATTTAATCCCTACAATTAAAAATCTACTTATCAAATTTTCCACAAATTAGTCCCTGATTTTTGAACCATTAAACTTTCATATTCTATTTTCAGAATTGTAAACTCTAAAACCATATAAATTAATTCTAAACTCATGTTTTAAAATCTTTACAATTTAATCCTTATAATTTCAAATTTTACTAATTTATGCTTAACTTTCCAATTTTCTTTCATAATTATATAATTTAGTGCTAATTCAATTTTTCAGATTTCGCTACCCAATCTTTAGAATTTAAAATTTTACAGATTGGTCCTTATAGAAAAGAGAATGATCTCTCTTCTATCTACTAGTTGTTTCTTTATTTATTTATCAATGGCTAAGATTTAACCATTGAAACTTTTATCCAAGGACTACTATTAATCCAATCAACATATCTTATTTATTATTTAATTTTCTAATTTAAAAATTAAAAAATGATAAAATGTCTAATATACCTTGAAATATATCATTCTTTTTAATTTTTCTACCTTCTTCCACTCAAATTATTATTATTATTATTATTATTATTATTATTATTATTCAACTTTTTTGTACCGTTCAACCTTTTAGTTAGACCTAATAATGGGTCAAGTCTCCGTTCGAAAAGTTAGAGAGCTCGGGCAAAAAAGAAGAAGAGATTTTTCTAAACAGGATGGGCCTTGGGTAAGATTTTGGCCCGACCCGATTTTGCTAGCTTTTTGTTGCCATTTAGCTATTATATTGCTACTATTTTGTTGTTAACTCTATACTACTATATATAAAAACAAGTCCCTAAAGCCTTCCTTCTATGACAATAATAAGGATGTCAATTGAGTAAAGACTCAATTGACCTTTATTCCAATTTATAATCATATCAAATACATATTTGTATCCTCCATTAATCATATCTCAAGTAACATAGATTTAATATTTTTTTCATCTATTTTGCAGTCCGAGTATAATCCTGTTTAGATCTAGAATGGAGTAACATAATCATGATGGATAAGTGATGCATCACATGATGGAACATGCTTGGTATTCGTATGGATCTTGAACCATAATTAGTGGAGGCATGGGATATGGGGGATAACATACATAATAAGGCAGGGTATGTTTTTCATCCTTTATTTTCTTGTTTTCTTCATTTTTTGTCTTTTTTCCCTTCTCTTCTTTCTTCTCTTTTATTCCTTCTATGGTCAATATGGTAGCATGGTGAAGCTTCTTTCTTAAACAACGAGTCAATTTAACTGAATCCACTTCCTCTCCAGTTACCATTAGTTCATCTTTTTCTTGCCCTTGTATTGCCATCTGAGTCACACCTGTTCATCCACAAAACCAAAATTCCATGTTTGTTGGGGTTGAAGTACAAAATTGTACTCTAAAATGGCATAATTTGAATTAATAAATTTATAAAAGGACTAAAAACAAAATCCCACCATTTTATTCAAAGGGCAAAGGACTCTACCTACCCTTTGAATTGGCCCCAGATTAGAAGTTGGGTCAAGTTTTAATGGTAAATTTAACTTCTAACATTTATATCTTTTATCGATTTGACCCTTATTTTTTTTAAAGTTAAAATTGCCCATTAACCTTTCAAAAACAATCATTTGCTTTTTTTTAATGGAAATGTTGATTATAACATTAATTTTTTAACGATGTTAGCATGACAAATTCCATGATTGTCTACATATACTTCATGTTGTCATGACACTATCTGTTTTATATGCCACTTCAATAAGTAATTTAAAAATTATAAAAATATTATAAAAATTCACAAAAATTCATAAAAGAAAAAGCTTGAAATACACGTGAATTGCCATGTAAGCTTCCATGTTTAAAGACTTAACATTTAAGTTAGTATTTAAGGTTAAAAAAAAACAATTTGATTCTTTTTGAAACTGTTAATGGTCAAATTTGACTTATTTTAAAATGTTGAGGACCAAATTTAACTTTAAAAAAAAGAACAAGGGTCAAATTGACTAAAGATGTAAACACTAAGGGCTTAATTTTACATTTTACCAATTCTAATTGATCCTGAACTTCAAAATGTCCCAATTGAATCTTCAAATTATAATATCGTTCCAATCAAGTCCGTCTATCTACTTATTCATCAACATTGGCATTAATAAACAGTTTTAACCACATAATTTGATCAAAGATGATATTTAACGCCAAAGTTACCTACTAGATTGACGGAAAGACCTGATTGGAACGACAATGTGTTGAAGTTTAGAGACTAATTTAAAATTTAACATATAGTTTGGGGACTTTGGGAGGGATTAACCCATATATATAAGCATAAAATGAAGTCAGGATTTAGACGCCATTGCCAACCTTCTGTAGCAGCAGCAATCCTCAAAGCCTCTGCTCGACATTTCTCACAGTTCATTTGTACCTTCAGAACCATCTTTTGCTGCATTATTAATTACATATAAAACATATATATATATATATATATATCAGTTCCAACAATCTTATAAAGTTGTAACAATATTATATGTATATATATGTTCCCTTATAGATATAGTATTGAGTTATGGAAGAAAAAGAAAGAAAAGCTCACCTTCATATCTGATTAGAAGCAGCTTTCCAATGAAGAAATCCTATGAAATATGTATGACTTAGAATGAATAAAAAAAGAGACACTAAACCTGCTTATTTATAAGGCAAAGCAGTGACAAACTATGCTTAAAAACCGAACCGGATAAGATTAATTAGATTTCTGGTTCTCGATTCAATTATGTAATAGAAAAATGATTAGTAATATATTTGGCATTTACATTTGAGTCAATATATCTTGAAGAGTAAGGTTTTTATTTTTTATTTATTTTATGTTTTGGCTCGACTTGAACCAAGTCTTCTTCTTGTTTCACATCAATTTAGAGATGGAAACTTGTTTGACAATTCAAGCAACCTAGTCTTTGTCGGAAACAATTCCTTCTTTTGTTGTTTAGGGTTAATTGCTAATTGGTGATTGTTTTTACTGTCGTAAGACATGTTATTTACTTGGGATGTTGTGTTTTGATTATAGTGTTGTGTGGTTCATCTGATTAATATATAGAATGTATTAAATCGATAGGATAAAGATATCGAATCGGTACAAAATTTTTCATACAACTAGAATTATATTAATAAATCCAAATATTAGGTCATTAAAAAAATTATTTTTGTGGAAAGTAGAGAGGAAATTCCATTTGTCTGCATTTATGATTTAACAAACGATGCTGTTTTGATTGAAAATGCCAATCTCTAATTAAATTAATGGGAAGATTAAGACAGTCAAAAGGAAAAGAAAATATAAAGACACGTGGTGCATCAGGAAAAGCTTAATCATTGTTATTGAGAGGGGGTCTGATAAAACAATTATCTTTTTAGATAGTCTAGAGGTAGTATAAACTGTACAAGAGAATGTTACTAAAGTGTCGAATTCTGCTTCGGTAAGAAGAATAAATTTCCAAGTGGCTAATTTGTTACAATAATCGATTCAACATGTTTCTGGAGTTTATAATAAAGAGGCTGATTGTTTGGCTAGGATGCATGTTAGTAACAATGGTAATACTCAATTTTTTGTAATACCCTCATGGGGGGTTCGGTTGTATTTCTGAATAGTTTTTTGTCTTTTTTTAAAGTTTAAATTGGTACCTGAATTGGACTGTTTTTCCTAATTTGGTATTTAATCTTTTTTTTTTGTGTGTCTAATTTGGTACTTGAATTTGTCAAACATTATACAAAATACTCCAATATACTAAAAATGTTATTTTTTTATGAGGTAGCAAAAAAATTCAATATATGATTGACATTTGACAAATGACATGAAATTTCTTATTCAATATTAATTTGTCAAGTGTAGCTCAATGTATGGTTTTTTTAAACATGGATTTCCTCTAATACTGATGATATTTTTATACCATAGCATGTAACGGCCCAAATTTCAGAGGTGTCGGAACAATGATTCAAAATCACTAAATCCGACATGTGAGTTTAGTAATTTAGAAATTAATAAGTAAAATTTAGGTGTGATTTTAGAAATATTTTTGAATTGGTGAAATTTTGGGAGGTAAAAGAAATTATTAGATTAAATAAGTGAAGAACAAGGTATCGAGACCTCAAATTTATAAACCGAGTCATAAATATTTTTATAAATATTTATGGAGTGTTAATAAGATAGTTTTAAAGTTTCGTTGGGAAATTTTAACATTTCGGTAGTTAATTGAAGAAAAAGAACTAAATTGAATAAAGTGCAAAACTACAAAATGTGATTAAATGGCTCAAATAATAAATAAGAAGGACTTCAAGAGAAATTTGACCCAAAATAATATGGGCTGGACGGTTAGGTAGAAAATCAGCAAAGAAATAGTATGAACAAGGGGTAAAATTGGAAAGGAGTAAAAAATTATCATGATAAAAAAATGGGTGTAATTGGAAAATCTAGAGAATTCATCATTTTTCTTCATCTTCATCAGCTAAAAAAACCATTAGAGAGCCTTTGAGAAATTGGTTTTTATATTTTACATCATGTAATTTCAAATCTTGACTATTTCTTGTAATTTTTATGATTTTGAGACTTTTACAACTAAGTCCTACTATTTAATCCGTTAGTTTTTGATTTTATGAAAGATTTTAAAAGTTTCCATGAATAAGTGCTGGAAGTTTAGATGATTTAGTATGGAATTGAAGCTTTAATTTTATTTTGTGATGATTTTATGGAGATAATTAAATAAAAATTTATTTTTAGGACCTAATTGTGAAAGTTGTAATTAGGGTTTTGTGTTGAAATTTTGAATTTCAAAGGCTATGAAGTAGTTTATAATGTCTAGATAAAGTGTTATTTGAGAGGAATTAGTTCAATTGATGAATAATTTAAGCAGGGACTAACTTGTAAAAATTGAAAAATTTGGGGAAAAAGTGTAATTTTGAAAATTAAAGGGCATAAATTGTGAAGTAGAATAAAATTGAAATAGATGCTAATGAGGGATTGATTTTATAATTATAGATCAAGAAATTGAGATGAATCGTGGAAACGAGAAATTACAAGAATAGTCCCTGAATTTTTACAACTTTTGCAAATTAGCCCAGGTAAGTTCATGCGACTAAATTCAATATTTTGTTATGAAAATATCATGAATGCTATGGTATATTATTGCATATGAATGTTATTAAATTGTGATAATTGTGAAATAATGTTTGAGTAAAAGTACAAATTTGGTGGAATGTCAGATTTGAGTACTTTCATTTAGTGGCTAAGACGAATTGACGGAAAAAGACCATGGTTGGACCATGGCAACATGTGATATGTGTTTTCCGTATAAGATCATAGCTGGGCTATGGCATTGGTGTGATGATATTTTGTGCTTCTGTGTAAGACCATATCTGGGAGGCATCAGTGTGATATGTGATCCGTGTAAGACCATGGTTGGGCTATGGCTTCGGTGTGTAATATGTGACTATGTACAAGACCATAGTTTTACTATGGCATTGTGAAAACGAAATACTCAATTCCATAATCGTTCCCTAATTTGATTAAGAAAGGTAAATGATAAATGAGCCCAAAAGATTAAAATTGGTTATTAAGTGACATTAAATTCAATCAAGTGAACTTATCACTGATTTCGTGATTGACAGGAGGAATTAGTGAAATTGTATATTATATGATTTTTATAAAATGTTTGGTAAGATTTATTTTATATGCCTATGAGCTTACTAAGCTTTTATAAGCTTACTTGTGTATGTTTATTGTTTCTTGTAGACTGACATATATATATTCGGAGGATCAAAATCTACAACGAGAATCACACTATCCATGTAACACCCCTATCCCATAACTGTCGCCAGAATAGGACGAGACGTTACCAAAAATTAGGAATCGTATCAGAACAGTAAAATTTTGAACCTTTTCTTAAATAAAAGATCATTTATTTATATAACTAATAGACACAAACAAAGATCGAATTTAAAACTTATAAAAGTAAACTTCCATAAGATGCCATATTCGCATGGCTTATATACAATAGTCAAAATATCATTCTACTTATAGTCTATCCTATACATGCCATAAGCTAAGTCCAAATCACATGATTACAACAATAGTAGATAGTGTGACGAAGTGCTGACGATCCCCGAGCTAATAGTAAGAGTCAACGATCTACAAAAATAAACAGAGAAACATAACATTCAAAGTAAGCTTTCATAAGCTTAGTAAGTCTTAAGCAATTTAAATAGCTGAACTTAAAAACAAACCAAATGTTCGAAATCACATAACACTTTCTGAGTACAATACTATTTGGCTGATTATGCACAAACACATGTCATTTTACTCCGTTTATACTCAAACTCATATAAACATAGTATTTACAAGCTTCCGGATTAACTTTAATTCTTTCAAATTTCATTAGTGTATCATTTCTTACCCACACTTACTTTTAACATTCATAGTTAAATGGCATATCGAAAACTATCTTGTAACTTTGCATAATAACTGAATGCACACATATACAAATATACATATGAATTTACAACATCTTTTCATATGCTTCTCATTACACATTCTTAATTCCCGTCAGATCAATCTCACATATAATATATATATCACATACTTGAATCACTTAATGTGTAATACGAGTTCAATTTATCATCTTAGCATAGGATCTCGTAGTCATATACTTTATCAAATTCACCAACACTTGGCCTGCGAGGTATAAAACCCGAACATAACACAAGCACGAAGCCTACGGGACTTTAAACTCAGATATAATACCAGCACTAGGCCTGTGGGATTTAACCCTGATATAATACCAGCATGAAGCCTGCGGGATTTAACCCAGATATAATTCTAGCATATAGCCTGCGGGTCTTTAAGCCCGGATACACATCAAACATCATGCATATTTAATCATATATTAACACATCTCATTCAACATATCACATTAGTAGTCATTTGCTACATTCGGATATAAGCTCCATATGAACACCATCATTTACATTTCGGTTCAAAAGTCATACATAAATATCACATATCCATTTCACCATTCAAACTTAACCCATAGTGACCATTCGACTATAAGTCATATACATAAATTATTTATCGCACAACTTAATTCAAGTAGAACCAAAAGGTCACAATTCACCTAATATATACATATTGCTCACCGATTCGCACACAACCTTTCAAATTAGCAATTATAAGTTGGTTCCGCACATAGCCCATCCTTATCGATAATTTACGATGGTTTTACCCTTACTCACATATATGACATAGGCATTTTTACCTATGCTTCTCAATTCACATTCATGATTTAATTCCAATCGGTTTAACATGCATAAGTACATATCGCAACCTGACCAACTTAATGTATTGAACGAAATCGATTGTCAATTTAACACAAGGTCTCATAGTTGAACATAAACATGAAACCATTTCTTATATGTTCGATTCACATCAATCATCAAATTCATTTAATTCACATGTACTTAATTAGGTTGTTCGTACCTGAATAATTTACTTTATAGAACGAATCTACATATCGTATTAGCCCGTAGTCTTAAAGCACCACACTTTTAATAGTTTACCTCATCGAAGTTCACATTTAATCACTTTAGTACCACAAAGGACTAATAATATTAATTTTATACACATCATGGTTTCCTTTAGATATTTAATAATCACAAATCGTGATATCTCTACCAACACATATGCGGCATAGTTTATTCATTGTAACACTCATTTAGTGCATCAAATTTCCAAATCCAATTCAACTTAAGCATAATAGCCATAATCGGGTTATAGCCTTAAATCATTACATATTCGACACATTAACTAAATAAAATTACATTCTCTTTGCCATATTAATTTAACTCTTAGGCATATAAAAAAAGAATCAAGCTTAAACACTTAAGAACTTACCTCGAATGTTGCCGAACGATTACAACGGCTATTTGATTACTTTCTCTTTTCCCTTATCCGAATTTGTCCCTCTATACTCTTGAGCTTAAATTCAAAGATTTTAAACTAGTCATTATTCGACTATTCAAGCATCACTTTATAAATATAATATATATATACACTCGACTTTCACACCTACTGATCGTAGTAAGCTTATAAGAAATCAATAAGCAACTCATTAACAAATTTTTTTTTTGTCAATGTTTACCACATAATCATAATTCCACTGCAAGCTATCTTCCTGAGCAACAGTCACTAAATCATTTATAACTGGAGCTACGAAACTCCAAATCAAGTGCTGTTAATTTTCTATGAAAATAGACTCATATATATTTTATCCATAAAATTTTCAGAATTTTTGGTTTGGCCAATCAATACTAGATTTTTCTTAAATTTTCCCTTGTTTCACTGTTTGACTAATCTGACCACTCTTCACTATGAATCAAATTTCTCATTGTACAGAATTCAAAATATATTCTTGTTTATTTCATTTGAAACTAGACTCATCAAGGAGTCTAAGCATATAAATTTCATCTTAGTACCATTTTTTTACAATTTATAATGATTTTATAAAAACAGAACAGAGGATCTAGAAGTCATTCTGACCCTGTCCCACATCACTTCAAATATCTTATTATCGGAAATTCTTTTGTTTACACGGTTTCTTTTATAAGAAACTAGACTCATTAAGATTTAATTACATAATTTATTATGCTTCTAACTCATCTCCCACAATTTATGGTGATTTTCCAAAATCACGTTACTGCTGCTGTCCCAAGCAGATTTATTACCAAATCACTCTTTCACACATACCTTGCATGCATGTTATTTAAACATGCATATCACAAATCCATCATCACATACCTATAATTTCACTTAAGCATAAACTCCATTTCATCATTTTAAAGCACAAACATTACTCAATATTATCCAAGTTCACACACAACATGTTAGCCGATTTTCCCCTTTAGCATCTAAGGCACATGCATGCTCATTTGCTTGACTCAGCTTCACCTATCTTCCATTATTCATCAAAAGAACATGCAACAACAACCATTTCCCTTATTTCAATTCATGACCAAATGCTCACAACACAACCAAAAATCAAAAATATGCTTCATGAGTTAAGGTATAATCAAGAAGAACCCATGAACATCAAAATAGAAGCAAAGTACCAAGAACTTACCTTCAATTTTCCTCCTCCTAGTGACCGAATATTCAAGGGTTTCCTCCCCTATTTGCTCTCTCAATTTTCGGCTATGAAGAACCAAGAATGAACAAAAACCTTCCTTTACTTCCCTTTTGTTATTCTTATTATTCTTTATTCCTAAACATTTTATGACACAAAATGGCATATATTAATTTGTGCCATACCTATGCCATAACTTCAATAAAAAAATTGCACATGTTGTTCATCATGACCATCATCCATTATAACTATTATAATGCTAAAATACATATATTATCTAATACCCATCACCTTGGCCGGCCACTACACATAAAATGGGAGGTTTGACATGCAAATCCTCCTATTTTGCACTACTATTTATTTGGCCACTACAAATTAGCCTATAGCATTTTCAGAAATTTTCACATAAGTCCTATTTCATAATTTCACTCACAAATGACAAAATCAAAGCATGAAATTTTCACACATGCACTTTCACATGTAATAATCACAGAATATAACATTTAATTATTTTTGTGACTCAATTTTGTGGTCCCGAAACCACTTCCCGACTAGGGTCAAATTAGGGCTGTCACAACTCTCCCCCCTTAGAGATTTTCGTCCCCGAAAATCTTAGTAGCGACTAGGCTAGGATAACGTCCTCTTATTGAATTATGTCCATATACACATTAGCTCATCAATAACAATTGTAATTCATTACTGCTTTCACATCGATCTATAAAATCACTTTCTTATCTTAAAACAAATACATAAACATTTCTACAAGTATACACATACATCACATTTTCTTGATTTCATAAGCAATAATCACTTAATTGAATTTATACTTGCATTTCAAACACATATAAATTACATATTAACATGTATAATACATAACATCAACTCACACATTCATAACCCACATTTTCATTCATGTATAAGTCAGAATTGGCCGAAGTATACATATTCTCAAACATCCCAATGAATATCCTTTATAACTTTATCACATCTCAATATTCAACTTAACTCATTTCCAAAAGAAAAGTCAACTTCCACGTACCTGAACATTTAGTTCATTTATCACATTCAATCATAGTTAACGTTACCAGATATCTGATCGATAATAGGCATAAAGCCTAATATAATACACTGGCATGAGATTTATTCTAGCGCATAACTCGTATATCCAAAATTATCAGCATTCATCAAAAATTCTTACAAACTTTTGAATGTCGGAACTTAATCAAAATAATTTCTTGAACAAGATTAACAAAATAGTGTCCATTCAGCAATAGCACATATAACTTCATATACCGAGAATCTCATAGACTAAATCCATAACACATTTTCAACTAAGCACTTAAGTGTACATATAACATAAATCCATTCCTTAACAACATATCCACCCCTTCTTTTTTTTTTTTTCAACATAGTGTTTGTGCTTTAGTCCGCGCCTGTGAGCTGCGTTTTGGGGGTCTGGATTATTTCCAGGCTTAGTCCCCGCGCCTTTGCGCGTGATGCATGCGAGCCCTTTTTTACTTTAGTAGTCCATTTCGTTTATAATTTATCCCTCCTATTTTAATTCTATTTTAATTGAGTCCTTTTTTTTATTTTTTTATTTTTGTTCATCTTACGATTCATTATTATTTTAAAGGCATATTCGACATCTTTGTTTTGCGTTTTATATTCTAAGTTGTTTTAATGTTTTTAGTTTGTTTCTCTTTTTCAAAATTACCATCATATTGTTTTTTTAGTCATATTATTCCAGCACTTTGCATAATACTTCGTAAATGTCCTTGTTTACTTGTTTTTTTATTTTTTACATGTTGAGTTATTTCAAGGATTTTATTTCGTTTTTTTCGATCGCTATTATGATGTTGCTACATACGCTATTGCACACACACACATATATATATATACACTTTATAATAGAGTTTTCTATTTCATGCATATTATTAATATTATTTTATCTTACACATATATTTTCTTTTAAATTTATTCTCATTTCTTATTATATAATTTTACATGATATATCTCTTAAGCTATTATATTATATATTTTTGGTGACACTTATGTTCAGTCTATATATATTATATTAAATTTATGAATTTTATATACATCGTCCTCTTTGTATATATGCATATAAGCGTGTTCTTAAAACTATTATGTATTTTATTTTAAAATTAACTTAATGCCGTATGTATTTCTATATCATTTACAAGCGATTATTTTCAAAGTTATTTATGTATATATTTTGTAAATCTACTTTGTGTATTATATTTCATCATGTATTGTATTTTTCTTTCGTATTATATATTTTATTTGAGTTATCATGTGCTTTGGCAATTTTCAAATGAACTTGCTTTTAAACATTTTGTATATGATTTGATTCAGCTTTTATTCTATAATATTTATTTCAATAATTACATATTCTTAGTCTCTAAGCAGATTCGTCAACTTTTGTATTATGTGTTTTAAAAATATTCATCCTATAATTATATTTTAATGATTGCATGTGCATATTAAGCTTGTCTTTACAAATGTTTTTTTATTTATCAATTCATCAAACCACATAGTATGTGTCATGTACTTATCATTGTTTTGAAATAATTTTATACCATATTATTTCTTCAATTTGCATCTTGTTTTATGTATCTAGTAGTAATCATATTATATTATGCCATGCATGTTATCATTGCATATTATTTATTCATTGTTTATATTGTCATGTTAATTATCCTCCATGCATGACTGAAATTGAGTTATATTTCCAAGTTAGCTATACTTAGTTGTAAATGTTTGTAGGTTGATTAAATAAATTGAATTACCTTCATATTTTTCATTGTCGTATTTTTATGCGCACACATATTACCCTATTCATTGTTTCACTTGGCTTTCGAAATGTGGTTTTATAAAACCCAAATTTTATGATTAATTTCGTCTTATTTCAAATCGAATTGATACCTTTTAAGCTAGTTTCACAATTTTCTAAGATCCTTTAAAACGAAGACGAGATTCGATATTTGGCAGTTCGCGGAATCGTGCCCTAACGTGTTGGGTTGCAATTTCACGTTTGCTCGAAATAATCGAATATTCCTTTAGGTTTTCACTCATGTTTTTTAAGAAAACACTTTGAAACGAAGGCGATGTTCAATGTTTGGCGATTTGAGAATCGTGCCCTATCGTGCTGGGTTGCGCTTTTTCATTGGTTCGAAACAATTGAAGATCCCTTTGGGATTTCACTCACATTTTCTAAAAACTCTTAAAAACGAAAGAAATGTTCGATGTTTGGTAATCCGGGGAATAGTGCCCTATCGTGCTGGGTTGCGATCTCCCGTTTGTTTAAAATAATCGAATATCTCTTCGGAATTTAACTCGTATTTTCTAAGGCAAGGCAATGGTCAATGTTTGGAAATTCGAGGAATCGTGCCCTACTGTGCTGGGTTTCGGTTTTCCGTTGAACTAAACAGTGAGCATCCTTTTGTGATTTTCAAATTAAAAATTTTCGGACGTCGAAACAAAAAGATTTCTGGCAACTGACTCGGGTTAGTCAAACGTTATTTAAAAAGAACCACATTTCAAAAACATTTTTTAATTTTAGACATAAGGACAGTATTTAATCAATTTGGTACCAATTTTGGGCGTAGTGAGGGTGCTAATCCTTCCTCATACGTAACTGACTCCCGAGCCCGTTTTCTCGTATTTTCGTAGACCATAATTGTTGTTTTAGTAAACCAAAAATGTTTTATTAAAATAACCAAATCTTCAGGTGATCCGATCACATCAAAATAAAAGATCGGTGGCGACTCCATATTTTATTTTCAAAAAGTCGATTCCCTCGTATTTTCATTAAATTTAAAATTTTAAAATGTTTGAAAAAGGGTGGTTTCGACAGCAATTATTGCTCTATAAGAGGCCATATAATTGATGCACCAACTGATGACATTTCATGACATGTGTTAATGTAGAAAACTAGGCAAGATCATGTCACAATGATATGATATAATCGAGCCCAATGAACGTTTATTTTTAGTACCGTGTGTTTAGCTTTTTTTTGTTATCTTGTACTATTGTATCGTTACAGTGTTTAATCTCACCATCATCACTCTTTTTATACTAAGAATAGATAAACGCGTCGCCCATCCAACAAAGTCATTATTCAAATTGACTCCCTTGTTTAGTAAAAAATTAGCTTAAATTTTGCACTCAACTTTAGTCCCGGTTTGCACAATTTTGCAAAACAATCTTTTATATTCTTTTTTATGTCAAAATTTCCAGATTTTATAATTTAATCCCTACCGTTAAAATCTTATCAAAATTTCCACAAATTAGTCCCTGATTTTTGAACCATAAACTTTCATATTCTATTTTCAGAATTGTAAATTCTAAAACCATATAAATTAGGTCTAAACTCGTATTTTGAAATCTTTACAATTTAATCCCTATATTTTCAAACTTTACTATTTTATGCTTAACTTTCCAATTTTCTTTCATAATCATATAATTTAGTGCTAATTCAATTTTTCAGATTTCGCTACTCAATCATTAGAATTTAAAATTTTACAATTTGGTGCTTATAGAGAAGAGAATGATCTCTCTTCTATCTTCTAGTTGTTTCTTTATTTCTTTATTCATTTTATTACTTAATCAATGGCTAGGATCTAACCATTGAAACTTTTATGTAAGGACTACTATTAATCCAATCAAAATATCTTATTTATTATTTATTTTTCTAATTTAAAATTTAAAAAATGATAAAATGATTAATATACCTTGTAAATATAATTCTTTTTAAAATTTCTTCCTTCTTCCACTCAAATTATTATTATTATTATTTTTCAACTTCCTTGTACCGTTCAACCTTTTAGTTAGACTTGATAATGGGTCACGCCTCCATTCAAAATCTGGGAGAGTTTGGGCAAAAAAAATTAGATTTTTTCTAAACGGAATGGGCCTCGGGTAAGATTTTTTGGCCCAACCCAATTTTGCCAAAAAAAAAAACTATGCTGCTTTTTGTTGTCGTTTAGCTATTATATTGCTACTATTTTGTTACTATATGTATACTACTATATATAAAAGCAAGTCCCTAAAGCATTCCTTCTATGACAATAATACGAATGTCAATCGAGTAAAGACTCAGTTGACCTTTATTCCAATTTATAATCATATCAAATACATATTTGTATCCTCCATTCATCATATCTCGAGTAACATAGATTTAATTTTTTTCCATCAATTTTACAATATGAGTATAATCCTGTTTAGGTCGAGAATGGAGCAACATAAACTTGATGGATAAGTAATGCATCACATGATGGAACATGCTTGGCATTGGCATGGATCTTGAACCATAATTTGTGGAGGCATGGGATATGGGGGATAGCATACATAATAAGGGGGGTATATTTTTCATCTTCTTTCTTCTCCTCTTTTATTTCTTCTATGGTCAATATGGTAGCATGGTGAAGCTTCTTTCTTAAACAACGAGTCAACTCAACTGAATCCACTTCGTCTCCAGTTACCATTAGTTCATCTTTTTCTTTCCCTTGTATTGCCATCTGAGTCACACCTGTTCATCCACAAAACCAAAATTCCATGTTTGTTGGGGTTGAAGTACAAAATTGTACTCTAAAATGGCATAATTTGAATTAATAAATTTATAAAAGGACTAAAAACAAAATCCCACCATTTTATTCAAAGGGCAAAGGACTCTACCTACCCTTTGAATTGGCCCCAGATTAGAAGTTGGGTCAAGTTTTAATGGTAAATTTAACTTCTAACATTTATATCTTTTATCGATTTGACCCTTATTTTTTTTAAAGTTAAAATTGGCCATTAACCTTTCAAAAACAGTCAATCGCTTTTTTTAATGGAAATGTTGATTATAATATTATTTTTTTAACAATGTTAGCATGACAAATTGCATGGCTATCTATATGTACTTCGTGCTGCCATGACATTATCTATCTTATATGCCACTTCAATAAAAAAATTAAAAATTATAAAAATATTCAAAATATAAAAATTCACAAAAATTCATAAAAGAAAAAGCTTGAAATACATGTAGATTGCCATGTGAGTTTTCATGTTTAAAGAATTAATATTTTAGTTAGTATCTAAGTTAAAAAAAAAAAAACAACAACAATTTGACTCTTTTTGAAACTTTTGATGGTCAAATTTGACTTATTTTAAAATGTTGAGGACCAAATTTAACTAAAAAAAACAGAATAAGGGTCAAATTGACTAAAGATGTAAATACTAAGGGCTTAATTTTACATTATACCAATCCTAAATGATGCTGAACTTCAAATGTCCCAATTGAATCTTCAAATTATAATATCCTTCCATCTACTTATTCATCAACTTTGGCGTTAAGTTTTAGATTGCAGCTAATATGCTTCCTTTTTTCAAAAAAACACATGCATTAATAAGCAGTTTTAACCACATAATTTGATCAAAGATAATATTTAACGCCAAAGTTACCTACTAGATTGACGGAAAGACCTGATTGGAACGATAATGTGTTGAAGTTTAGGGACTAATTTAAAATTTAACATATAGTTTGGGGACTTTGGGGGGAATTAACCCATATATATATAAGCATAAAATGAAGTCAGAATTTAGACGTACGCCATTGCCAACCTTGTGCAGCAGCAGCAATCCTCAAAGCCTGTGTTCGACATTTCTCACAGTTCATTTGCACCTTCAGAACCATCTTTTGCTGCATTATTAATTACATATAAAACACACACACACACACACATATATATATATATGAGTTCCATCAATCTTATATTATATGTACATGTCTATATAAGTTGTAACAATTATAGATATAGTATTGAGTTATGGGAGAAAAAGAAAGAAAAGCTCACCTTCATATCTGATTAGAAGCAGCTTTCCAATGAAGAAATTCTATGAAATATGTATGACTTAGAATGAATAAAAAAAGAGACTAAAGCTGCTTATTTATATAAGACAAACTGGTGAGAAACTACGCTTAAAAACCGAACCGGATAAGACTAGTTGGACTTCTGGTTCTCATTCAGTTATGTAATAGGAAAATCATAAGTTACACATTTGGCATTTACATTTGAGTCAACATAGCGTGAGGAATAGGTTTTTTCTTTAATGTTTTGGCTTGACTTAGAACAAGTCTTCTTCTTGTTTCACATCAATTTACAGATGGAAAACTGTAAAAAAAAAAAAAAAAAAAAAAAAAAAAAAAAAAAAAAACTTCTTTGACAATTCAAGCAACCTAGTCTTTGTCGGAAACAATTCCTTCTTTTGTTTTCTAGGAAAACTGTAAAAAAAAAAAAAAAAAAATTCTTTGACAATTCAAGCAACCTAGTCTTTGTCGGAAACAATTCCTTCTTTTGTTTTTCGAGTGGTAAGACATGTTATTTACTTGGGATGTTGTGTTTTGATTATAGTGTTGTGTGGTTCAGGGTGTTTTTTGAGGTTCTAATATCTTTTGTCTTTGATTTTGTTAATGTTGTAACCTCTTTTCGAGGTTCTAATATCTTTTGTTTTTTTAAGTTTCATTTTTAGGTATAGTATAGGTTCGAGTCACACTAGTCATGTTACTGTTAGAACTTTACTCTCCTCTCGTATATCAAAAAAAAAGAAGAAAACTTAGAATGTTGTAAATTAAAAGTTTCTAACTATTCATTTTACGTAAAAATATATTCAACATTTAAATACACATTAATATATAAAATGTATTACATTAATACGATAAAGATATCGGATCGGTTCAAAATTTTACACACAAGTAGAATTATATTAAAAAATTCAAATATTGGGTCATTAAAAACATTTATTTTTTTTTGAAAAGTGGAGAGCAAGTTTCTTTTTTATCTGCATTTATGATTTAACAAACATTGATGTTTTTTAAAAGAAAATGCCAATCTCTAATTAATGGGAAGATTAAGACAATTAAAAAGAAAAGAAAATATAAGAACATGTGGGGCATTTTGGAAAGCTTGGTCATTATTATTGAGAGGGGGTTCGACAGAATAACTATCTTTTCAGATAGTCTAGAGGCAGTACAAATTATACAAGAAAATTCTACTAAGGTGTCGAATTTTACTTCAGTAAGGAGAATTAATTCACAATTAGCTAATTTATCACAATGATCGATTCAACATGTTTCTAGAGTTTATAATAAAAAGGCTGATTGTTTAGCTAGGATGCCTGTTAGTAACAATGGTAATACTCAATTTTTTTGTAATACCCCTATGGGAGGGTTTGGTTGTATCTCTGTATAGTTTTTTTTGTAATGATGTTTCATTCACCAATATATATATATATATATATATATATATAAACATGTGTAAGTGGAATTTTAAATAAATGGTAGAAATTAGTGGCAAAAAAACATTTAGTCCATTTTTAGTTAAATTTGGTACTTGAATTAGACTGTTTTTCCTAATTTGGTACTTAATCCTTTTTTTTGTGTGTGTCTAATTTGGTACCTTAACCTGTCAAAAATTATACAAGATACTCCAATATACTAACAATGTTATTTTTTTATGAGGTAGAAAAAAAATTCAATGTATGATTGACATGGAGCAAATGACATGAAATTTTGTTTTCAATAATAATTTGTCAAGTGTAGCTCAATGCATGGTTTTTTTAAACATGGATTTCCCCTAAATTGATGATATTTTTGCAACATAACACGAATTTTTTAACATTGTTAGTGTTTTAGTATAATTTGTATATCATTTAGCAAGTTTGAGTACCAAAATAAACCTACAAAAAGCTTTGGTACCAAATTAGAAAAAAAAAATCAAGTTTAGATACCAAATATTATATTACGCCAAAAGAAAAATAAGAAAAGGAAAAATTATATTTCCAAAACGATGAAAATGAACAAAAAAGTAATGAAAAACTTCTATTAAAACACAATTTTTTTTTGTTAAAAATAAAATATATATTGTCAATAAAAACTCAATTTTTTCCTTTTTTTTATTCTCGATTTTTTGTTTTGATCGATTCCCCTTTTTCTATTTGATATATATGATTGAACCATCAAATTAATCGATTTAATCAATCAATTAAATCAACTTGTACAATCAAGTTTCAAATTATGATATTCATATTTTTTTGAACAATTTCATAGGTTCTGTTCATTTTTTTTTCACACAATGCCTAGAACTACCCATAGCTAGGGGTGAGTGTTCGGTTGAATCGAGTGTTTGATTGAATCGAGTGAAAATTTTTTGAGTTAACGAGTCCTATTTTATCATTCTAACTTGAATTGAAATTTGTTCGAATCTAGTCAAGTGAAATGAAGCTCGGATCAAGTCGAATTGAGTGAAATTGTTCGAGTTAAATTAAAAAAAATTAAATATGTCAAATTAAAATCTTATTATTGTATAACTAATTCCACATTAGAGCACATAAATCTAAAACCACATATATTGAAAACTTTTCCAAAGCAAAATAAAAAAAAAATACGTTGGTATGAAAAACTTGAATTATTAATTAACTTATTTAGTTCCCTAAATTATTGTTCTAGAAAGTTTTTAATTTTTTAACTTTCTTTATATATATTTTTAGAATTTTTTAAGAATTTTTTTATAATTTTTAAAATTTTATAAATATTTTAAATTTTAAAAATTATTTTGAATTATTTTATAATTTTTATTGAGAGAGACCAATTTACTCATTTTCAAACTTGACAGCGACCAAAAGGGTATTTACACCAATCTGTTATTCAAATTGTAAAATTCAACTCGATTTGAACTCGAAACTCAAATTACTTATTTCAAATTCGAATAACTCAATTCGAATGGAATCGAGTTTTGCTCACCCCTATTCATAGCCCCACCTTAACCCATAAATAGGAGGATGATGTATTTCAGCACTCTCGAACACACCTCCTCCTACGTTGACAACAATACTCATGCCAATCGAGTTAAGACTTAACCGATAGCTAGAGATATTTTTTTTAAATGAATGATGAATGTCAATACACATATTGTACATTTCTATATGTAATAATATCAAAGAAATATTAATTCTAAAATGTTTTTGGGTTGATTGTATCAGTCCATGATCACACATAATTCCTAAATTCCACTCTAAATTATCAACCAGTCGTATTTATTTGAATATTATAAGACCTAGTCTAATTCATGATCATGACAGTTAGTCCATAGCATCACATGGCTTAGGCTGTACTAATGGTATGTTCTACTTTTCAACTGTATTTCAAGGAATATCTGTCCATTTTCCCCTTTTATGTCATTTTCAAGAGAAATATAATATTATGTAATAAATATATTTATAAAAATTTTTGTATTATGTGTTTTAAAAATATTCATCCTATAATTATATTTTAATGATTGCATGTGCATATTAAGCTTGTCTTTACAAATGTTTTTTTATTTATCAATTCATCAAATCACATAGTATGTGTCATGTACTTATCATTGTTTTGAAATAATTTTATACCATATTATTTCTTCAATTTGCATCTTGTTTTATGTATCTAGTAGTAATCATATTATATTATGCCATGCATGTTATCATTGCATATTATTTATTCATTGTTTATATTGTCATGTTAATTATCCTCCATGCATGACTGAAATTGAGTTATATTTCCAAGTTAGCTATACTTAGTTGTAAATGTTTGTAGCTATACAGATGGAAAACTGTAAAAAAAAAAAAAAAAAAAACTTCTTTGAGAATTCAAGCAACCTAGTCTTTGTCGGAAACAATTCCTTCTTTTGTTTTCTAGGAAAACTGTAAAAAAAAAAAAAAAAAAAAAAAAATTCTTTGACAATTCAAGCAACCTAGTCTTTGTCGGAAACAATTCCTTCTTTTGTTTTTCGAGTGGTAAGACATGTTATTTACTTGGGATGTTGTGTTTTGATTATAGTGTTGTGTGGTTCAGGGTGTTTTTTGAGGTTCTAATATCTTTTGTCTTTGATTTTGTTAATGTTGTAACCTCTGGTTGAGGTTCCATTTTCATGGTGTGTTCTGGGTTCAAATCGCACTAATGGTGTTACTGTTAGGACTTTACCTTCCTCTCGTAATTCACCAAAAAAAAGTTAAAACAAAACTAAATTGAACTAATAATTTTTCGAAAAGGATTAAAAGTGCAAATTTAGCATTTAACCAAGGGGAGCCAAATATATATATATATATATATTCACTTATACCGATGTAAAATTAAATTTTACACATTTTTATATCTTTTTTGCGATTAATATTGTAATTATCCAACCATTGAATTTAACATTTCATTCATATAGATAATGCATATCAAAATTGATGTAAATTAAAATTAAGTTTCTAACTATTTATTTTATGTAAAAATATATTCAATAATTAAATATACATTAATATATAAAATATTTTAGATCGATACGATAAAGATGTCAAATCAATTCGAAATTTTACATACAAGTAAAATTATATTAATAAATTCAACTATTGGGTCATTAAAAAAATTTGTTGTTTTTGATGGAAAGTGGAGAGGAAATTTCTTTGTTGTCTGCATTTATGATTTAACTAACTTCGCAATCTCTAATTAATGGGAAGATTAAGACAATTAAAAGGAAAAGAAAATATAAAAACATGTGGGGCATTTTGGAAAGCTTGGTCATTGTAATTGAGCGGGGGTTCGATAGAATAATTATCCTTTTAGATAGTCTAGAAACAATTTTTTTTTTGTTAAAAATAAAAAAATATATTATCAATAAAAACTCAATTTTTTTCTTAATTAATTTTTTTATTCTTGACTTTTCGTTTTGATCGATTTTCTTTTTTCTATTCGATATATATGTTTGAACCATCAAATTAATCTATTTAATCAATCTATTAGTTCAACTTTTACAATCCAGTTACAAATATGATATTCAGATATTTTTTAAACAATCTAATAGGTTCCGTTCATATCTGTTTTTTTTTTTACACAAACCCATAGCTAGGGGGTGAGCATTCGATTGAATTAAGTGAAAAAATTTCGAGTTAATCGAGTTGACGAGTCCTATTTTATCATCCTAACCTGATTTATATTTTTTTCGAATTGAGTCGGCTGAAATGAAGTTCGGGTCGAGTCGAATCAAGTGAAATTGTTTGAGTTAAATTAAAAAAAATTAAACATGTCAAATTAAAATTTTGTTATTGTATAACTAAATCCACGTTAGAGCACATAAGTTTGAAACCATAAATATTGAAATTTTTTTCAAAGAAACATTAAAAAAAATACCTTGGTATGAAACACTCGAATTATTAATTAATTTATTTAGGTCCCAAAATTATTATTCTAGAAATTTTTAATTTTTTAACTTTCTTTATATATTTTTTAGAGTTTTTTGTGAAATTTTTATAAATATTTTTAATTTTAAAAATTATTTTAATTTTTTTGAAAATTATTTTATAATTTTTGTTGAGAGAGACCAATTTTCTCATTTTCAAACTTGATAGGGACCAAAAGGGTATTTACACACATCTATTGTTCGAATTGTAAAATTCTACTCGATTCGAACTCGAAATTCAAATTACTTATTTGAAATTCGAATAACTCAATTCCGTTAACTCGAAATTCAAAATTTTTTTATTTTTTCGAATTGAATCGATTCGAGTTTTACTCACCCCAACCCATAAATAGGAAGATAATACCAACTCACGTCCTCCTGCATTGATAATAATGCTCATATCAATTGAATTAATATTCAACCGATGATTCAAAATTTTTTTGAAATGAGGGAAGAATATCAATACACATATTTTACATTTCTATATGTAATAATCAGAGGCAGAAACGGGGGTTGGCAGGGGCCCTGGCCCCCTAAAATGGAAAATTTCTCTTTAGGCCCTTGAAATTTTTTTAAAATTTTAATTTAGTAAAGGTAAAATTGTACTTTGGCCCTCTCTAAAATTATAAAAATTCGATTTAATCTTTTAAAAATTATAAAGATATAGACTATAAAAAGTTAAAATTTCATTCGGCCTCTCCTAAAAATTTGTTCTGGCTTCGCCCCTGGTAATAATATCTAAGAAATATTAATTCTTAAATGCTTTTGGCTTGATTGTAATAGTCCATGTTCACATGTAATGCCTAACTACCACTCTAATTTATCAACCAGTAGCATTTACTATAAGACCTTTGGCTAATTCATGATCATGACAGTTAGTTCATAGCATAACATGGCTTAACTTGAAAGGGTATCTTTGTCTTTTCTTAATTGAGTTGACAATTGGTTAACCCATGATACTAACTCAATTAAGGACTTTATAATAAATATAAATGTGATTTAGGAGACAAAGCAAGAAATTTTATGTTAAAATAAATTAAATTGAATTAATAACTTTTTGGTAATTTTTATATCTATTTTACGATTTATGTTTAAAGTTTGAGGATACTCCTTTCAATAAAGTCGGCCCATTCTCTCTTTTGGTATTGATAATTATATCATATACAAGAAAATAATATTTTCAGAGCTTTTTATGTATTTTTTAATGATAATATAGTAAATTTTCATTTCATATAAGTAACAAAATCTTATCATCATTTAATAACATAAAATATAAAAAAAAAAAGCTTAATATATCATTCATTATCTGATTTTGACATTTTTTCTAATGTAGTATCTGTGCTATTTTTTTGGTCCAGTTTGATACTTATACTTGACAAAAGTTATATATTTTGGTACTCAAAGATAACAATGTTAACTTTTTAGTGTTTAATTCGGGTTTGAAGTTGATTTAATGAAAGTTAATTACTAATGCTATTAGTTTTTGAATTTTTCATGATTTTGTTAATATAGAATAAATTTAATGTTGATTGTGAATTCGATTAGTTTTGCGCTTCATTCATCAAATATGGCCCAATAACTGTAATTTTATTTGAATTTTAGGATTGATTTAATAAAAGTTAATTTCTAATGTTATTAGCTAATTACGAATTTTCATTAGATCAACTCTAAAACATGAATTAAACACTAAAAAGTTAATATTGTTACTTACATGTACTAAAATGTATAACTGTTTTCAAATACATATACTATATTCGACAAAATAATAAAAATACCACATTAAAAAGTGTCAAATTCAGATACCAAATTATATATTAAATCTATAAAAAATATAAAAGAAAAAGTCATTAACTTATCAAATAAACACCACTCAATTCTTAGTATTGTTCATATATAATTTCAAAGTAAATGGTAATATATATATATATATATATATATATATATATATATATATATAATTTTGGGGACAAGGCAGAAATTTTAAAATTTTTTCCTTACTAAAAATTTAACTAAATTAAGGCTCTATTTGTTTCAACGTAAAAGCTTTTACAGAAAACATTTTCAGCCTTTTTCGATGTTTGTTTCATGTAAAATAGGATGGTCAACGTAAAAGATTTTTCAGTTTATGTAAAATTACCCCCTTATTCCCATAAAATGTATTACCAAATTTTGTTATGTAATACATTTTCTAAACTAAGAAAGCTCTATTCACTGTAACACCCCCATATCTGACCTGAATATTGGGTCAAAGCACCGGAATGTTACATTCTATACTACATTCTTCACTTATCAAATATTCTTTTATAAACTTTCATAACTTTTCAATTTAGTTCCTTTTTGTCATAAAAGTTCAATATTTACTAATTAATCATATTAAATAAATTTTCTTTCTTGTTGCACTTTAATCACATAATTTATCTCAATATCTTGTTTCACATATCAAATTTCTATGTATTTCACTTCTTTTATTTCATCCAAATATTTTCTCAAGTTTAACAAGTTAGTCCTTGTCACCATAAAAATTCCATATTTTTTCACAATTTCACTTTTACAATATTTATGCATATTTCATCATCTCATAACACATTCATTAAAATTTTATCATAATTTCCTTATTCTCATATTAAATTGTTTCACACTTACACTTTTGTACAATTTTCAATTCAGTCCCTATTGCTATGTAATTTATTTTTCACCATATAAGCAGCTTAAGCAAATATTTCATTATAATATCTTATTTCACATAACAAATTTTCATGCATGTCACTTCTCTTTTTTCAATTATAAATTTTACAATTTAATCCTTAACATCATGAAGATTCATTATTTACTATAATTTCACCTTAACATCACTTTGTAATCAATCCACTACTTATCAGAAATCTCAAATGTATATTTGTTTAATTGAAAACAACTTTTATGAAAATTTTTCAGGAAATCTATCAAACAATAGAAAATATTTTATACAGATTCATCCAAACACTAGAAAATATTAGCTTTTCTAGAAAAGTAAGGCAATTTCCGAAAGCCATTTTCAGTGAAACAAACGGAACCGTGATTGATCTAATTTAACAAAAAATATAATATTTAAATTTTATTTTCGTTTAAGCTCTTTAAAACATTTATAGTTGAGAGTTATTAATATTTTTATTCTATTTAGATTCTATTTTTTTATTTTTGTATGATAAATAAAATTAAGTATTTTAAAATTTTAAAATATTAACTTTATTCAATTAAATGAAAATCAAATGAATTAAAAATATGAAAATAATTCTTCAATTAAAATTATATATTTAAATTTTTTTATAAAATACTAATAATTTTCTATTAAATTTTGTTATGTATTATTTTTAATTAATAACAATTTTCGATTTTTTTATGTTATTATTATTATTTTATTATGAATTATATTCATAATATTATAAATATATTATATTTCAGAAGATTAGGTATAATTTTGAAATTTTTTATATATTTTAACTATTTTTCATCAATAATTTAATTAATATTTTTTATTTAAATAATAATTTTATAAAATACACCAGCAAAGCCTACATCACATGGGATAGAAAACTAGTATGTACATATATAAAACATATGTTATACACATTTTAAGAAATTAGAAAAATCACAGGAATTCCTTTTAAGAAAAAAAAAATTCAATTTTGACTAAAAATAAAGAAATTGCATTAATTAACTACCCAAGTCAAGTATAAAAATATTTAAATTCCAATTATTTGATAATGATTGAATCCAATTTAAGTATTTTAAATTATTCATTAGGCTATTCTCGTATGATTAATGAAAAATAAAATGTTAAGCCGGGTGGCACTAAGGGGTTAGCAAGAGTCTCGACTTCCTCTAAAATATAAAATTTCACTTTTGGCCCTTTAAGTTTTACTATATTTTAATTTAATAAAAGGTAAAATAACACTTTACCCCTAAAAAATAATAAACTTTCGATTTAGTCATTTAAAAATTATAAAGGTATAAGTTATTAAGATTGTAAAATTGCATTTTAGCTCTCATAAAATATATAGCTTAATTTCGATCATTTCTTAAAAAAAGAAAAGTTGTGGCTTCTCCCCTAATGTTAAGTTGACAAATATAGACGAAACTGTCAATAATGATGATTGGACTAAAATATTTAAATTTAAATTATATGATAATCAAATTTTTAGCTTTTAAAATATATGAATGAAATCGGAATAGAATGAAAGTTTAGAAGGATACTTCGTTTTCAAGGCCTTGGTCGTGGAGTTAGGGGCAAAATTCAGCAAATGTCCCTTTTCCCTGCTTTGTTTTTTTGTTCGAAATCAATGAATTTGTTTCCCAATGAAGTCATTGCAAACTTTGACATTTAAAATATTCGAGTCAGTACAAAAATTCTCCTTTCGGTACAGGAAAGTTGGTGTTAAATACTAATAAATTCTAAGTTTGTGTGCTAATGTTGTATTGTTGTCCTTTTGGATACTTCAAGGTTGAATAATTAGGAGGTCAAGACTTAAAATTGGTTGATGAATTGTCGATTGAGTCTTAGCTCGATTGGTATGGGCGTTGTTGCCAGTATAAGAGAATGTGGGTTCAAGTGCGCCGAAATACATTATCTTCCTATTTAAGAGTTGAGAATGGGCTATGAGTAGTGTTGGCCATTGAAATAAATAAGTTATCGAAATAATTAGACCGACTTTGATTGATTCAGTCGATTAATAGATTTAATGAAAAAAAATATTATTAGATTTCATTTTTTTGCTAAATGTTAATATAATAATTTAGGGTTTAGGGTTTTGAAAATATTTAAATCTTTTTAGTTCAAATCAATTTCAAGTTTAAGCGACTTAAGTTTCAGTTTGTTTTGAGTTTTGGACATTCATGCTTGTGGATCAGGTTCCATGCATTAGTTCATTACCGGTTCGGCTCATTTTGGGTTCTAATCACTTCAAATTTGGATCATTTTGAGTTTAAATTAATTTAGTTCAAGTTAATTTCTAATATTATTAGCTCCTTATGATTTTTTATCAAATCAACTCTAAAACTTGAATTAAATACTAAAAAGTAATATTGAACAAAATGTTGGATCTGGTGCCCTAAGTGTAGTAATTTTGTTTATGTAAACTTGTATTTTTTTCAAACAGATTAGTTTAATAAGATTGTCCATGAATTACATTAATACCTTTTGTATATTGTCATCAATGGTTTTTGCACGCAAAGCAAAATGAAAGAAAATATTAGCTCACTGGTTATCTAATATTTAACTAATACTAAGCGGTATTAAATTGTAATACAATTGCCAAACCCGATCGCTAGGTCCAAACTACAGGATATCACAACAGTTGTCAGAGCAACTTTCGTCAAAACACAATAAATATACCAATCAAACAAACATTTATGACTTAAACACTTTCATAATATGGTTCAAAACTAAATCCGAGCCTTAATCGAGCTTACAAAAGCTCTTTTGATGGCCTAAGCATGAAATATGACCAAATTGTAAAATTTTAAAAATTTAGGTCCGACATCGTGATGTCATTTTCTCCACGTCGTGACATTGCCGAACAGTTTATCACGTCACGACGTCATGTCACTTGACATTGTGACATCACATATTGTCGGTTGACGTTGCTACGAGGAGATATGATCGTCGGGACAAAGACTGTTTTTGGCACAAATTAGTTCACTTGATACCTATTTCAAGCCATCTATGCCAATGACCCATTGGGTGCAAAATTGCACCTCAATTCCTGCACAAAACCAACTAAAATACCATCCAAAACAATAATTTAATCATTTCTAAATTCAATCAATTCAACATGTCTCAGTTTAACACTAAAACACATCAAACCACTTGATAAAATACAAGCAAATCTCCCATGCTTTCAAGACATTCAAATCATCATTCACTATGTCATTTCCATGTTCAAAACATACTATTTACACAATCAAATGAACCATTCATAATGATTCACATATAACGCTTATCATATAGCAAAATCATACAATTATGCATATTTGGATATTATCATCCTAAATCAACATTAACCAAAGTTTAGACCAAAACCATCCATTCGCAAGATACCACATAATATAACACCTATGTACATGCCATAATATCATCCTACAAAATGAGCAAAAGGCTACCAAGTTGATAGAGGGATGGTGTGAGCTTCGTGGTGATCCGATCGACGAGTTCCACAAATCAACTATCTACAAAGAAAGAAAAACAACTAGGTAAGTATTTCAAATGCTTAATAAGTTCATAAGTAATAAAACAAAAACTTACCTCAATTTACTAATTAACAATTCAAACTAAATAACTTTATAAAAATTACGTAGCATGGAAAATCACAACAATAATGTGAGCTTAAATATCAAAATCTATTATATATGTATCGTTCCTTAACATATCAACACATAGCATTTGAGTGGTCAACCATAAATTTTAAAATTTTAATTTTCCGTTGTGATTATTTGATTGAGTAAAAATTAGAAACAAACCAGAAAAATAATTTTATGTAAGATGCACTAAATTTTTGACAAGATGATCATGAGCAGCTTATCGAATAAGCATTGATGCTTTATCATTATTGATTGCATTTGATTTTGAAGCCTTGATTCAAGGGACTTATCATCTATTTATCAAGGCTTATCAAGTTGGTTTTATCTTGTTGATCGACACTATTTATAGGAGTTTCGTTTCCTTTGTGAAGTGTGTGACTTTGTATGCTAGGAAATCGAATAAGCTTACTTAAGTACTCATTGGCAGACATAGGATCGTTGTGTTTAAACTACGTTAACAAAGCTTAATTTTGTTGTTTCTTCTTTGTTTTGCTTTTTACTTTTATGTACTTATGGTTTTTACTAGATGATTTGCAAGATAGGAAACAAATTAGAGGGCACCATAGTCTATACTCCAAGGCACCTTCTGATGCTTAAGTTAATAAAGCCTGAAGAAAATAGTAAAATGGTGAGAACTCTGGTCTGTGGCCATACCCGGTCGATGTCGTGATATTGGTATTTATAAATCTTTTTAATGCTTGCTTGAGGTTGCTCTGGCTTGTACTCGGATCCCTCTGCATCTTCAAGGGCATTAAGTCATTTTTCATTCTGCTAAAGGATTTGAGTTGGCAGAAGCTTGTCTTGTTATTTCATGAAGGAGCAAGGAGGGTGATGTGTATAAGCATTCTACGCTAGTGGGAATGAAGATTCCATGTGATGCTCTTGGGCCTGTCCCATTATTCTTTGGGCTAATAGCCGGTATGCTCAGTTTGCTGAGAATATTTGCGTTATTAGGGTGTTGGCCTGTGCTATTAAGTATGGGTTTGAGCCCATTGATTTGGTCGCTAACAATAGTCTCACCTACTAGCTAGTCTGGAGTACGTTTAAGGTGGCCTGTGAAAGACCAATAATTTTTGTTTTCCTAAGTAAACTTGAAAAGTTCGAATACCGCTTTAAATTGGTAAAAATCGAAGATAAGGACAAATTTTTTTTCTAATTACTGTAGATTTTTATGAATTTTTAATTATTTTTTGTTCAATGTTCAAACAAATCAAATTTGTTGAATCAAGAAATAATTGTCTGACCTATTTAATCACTGGTTCAATTATTAAACACTGAATATGACATTATAATATTATATCACATCATCAACTTTTTTTTTTTAATTTTCAAGTGATGATATGGTAGAATCTCATAATGTCATATTTAGTGTATAATAACCGAAACGGACCGGTGGTTGAAAACTTTTATATATTTTAAATTTTGGATCAAAATGGATCGGTTATCAAGTTCAAATACTAAAGTATATAAAAAAATGTAAGATACTAAAATAAACCTAATCACTAAATCTAAATTCCAATAGTAATTTATAAAAACAACCAAATTGGCTAAGTTAAAGTAACCCAAAACAGGATCCAGAGGGAAAATTTTGCTTATTTTTGCAGATAAATCAATCCATCTCAGTCATCCAACTAACAAGGCTGCTTCTATGGGGTATGAACTTTGTTGCGCATTGCAATTTCATCTTGAATTCCTTCATCTCCTTGCTCTTCGTATCATACAAATAAATGAAATCATGATGGTCCCAAACGAAGTTCTCTATGGCCTTGAACATTATCACCTCACCATTTCTCCAGGTAGCAACTGCAACTAGTTTCATAAAATGGGGCAACTTCTTTTCTTCCTCCCAATTAGCAACGATGGAATGTTCCATTGACCAAACCTGTCTCCCAAAATCATTCAAAACCCATACATCGATTTTGGACTTGGAACCTTTATACACAAAAGCAAGCTTCTCATCCATGGCTACTAAATCATAATGTTCCTTCATTATTGTTTTCCCAATGTATGGAAGTTTGGTTTTACTCACCTTTTCATTGCTTATATCCATGGAGAATATATACTTTTCTGAATCAACAAACCAGTGAAATACTTGACCCTTTATTGATACAGGATCCCTCCAAAAGAACTTCATATCTTCAAACTTATCTAAATCTGCGCGACGTGGTTTTTCAACAGGCCATGGAAGTGGAACCTTTCTCCATGTCTTATCGTAACCAATGGTGAACACTTCGATTCCATATCCATCATTATTAATGTGCACCACTTTGTATACCTTTGTAAGTGGGTCGAACCCTAATGCTGAGCCACAGTAGGTGTGCAAGATGCGCCCTGGTGCTCGGCCATGATATCCATGCTTGTGCGTACAACCAGAAAGGCAGTTTGGAAGAGTTAAACTAGTGGGGCCTGTCAACAAGTTCTTAACACACAGATTATTAACCTCCTTTGATATTGGCTCGTATACTAGAACCAGACCATTGCAACTGGACCTAATAATTCCCATTGAAGAGCCGAGATTAGTTAAGTTGAAGTTAAGACCATCCATCTGCAAGAAACTTGTGTTGGTAGTACTACGGAAGTACCGGACGGATTGGATGAATATTCCTGGTTTATGATGAATGGCAGTCTTGTTCATGAACTCGGTGCTACTTATCAATCGATACCATGATTTATATACACACCTGAATGTCTTGTAGAGGAACTTTGGTGGGATTTTAGCAAGGATTCCAACCATGATGTCGTCGGGAAGCTCCGACAAGATGCTACTTTCTTCATCTTCTTGTCTCTTCTTCATCTCCATGTATACAAGTTTATGGAGCTATAAAACGAGAATACAGCTTACTACTTAGATGGATGAAAACCCTATGATGATGAAAGAACAAAAAAAAAACAAGAAGAGTAAATTGGGTTATATGTTTTGGGTAAATTTCTTATTTAAATATGTTTAGTTTATATAAAGAGGTTGACTTATATTAGGATTATTATCAAAGAAGCTGATTTATGTTAGGATTATTATAAAGAGTGAGCTAAAGAATATTTTAATTTATTTTAATTTATTTTATTTAATAAATGGATTAATTTTTATTTAACAGTATTTTAATTTTAATTAGGATTGATTAATTGAATAAAATTAATGAATAATAATAAGGTAAACTAAATTTAAGGACACATTAAAATAGAGTTTGTTTTACTTTAATTTATTGAATTCTATTTTTTAATTTAGTCCCTCTAATTAAGATAATTATCGAATTTTTTTTTTAAAGATGTTCACTTTTACTATACTGACCACGATCAATTAGCCTCAGCAGCACGTTAACAAATGCAGTCCTTTCTAATTTTCCCAAGTAAAGCTCAGTCTGAATATCATTATCTGTGTTCCTGGAATCGCAACATATAAGTGGAACACATCCCAATTTCCAAATACAAAAGACATAGACAATGTTGTCGGAAGATTCTTACTGCCGCCCATGTTGTAAGTGCTTTTGGAATGTAGAGGTGACCATGAGTCGGGTTGGACTCGACTAAAAATTAGGCCCGTTTTGTTAGGCCCAAGTCCGTCCCAAAAAATGGACTTTGAAATTTGCCCAAGTCCGACCCGGATAAAAATGCTAAAACTCGGGCTCAATCCGGCCCACCCATATTAATTTTTATATTATTTTTATATAATTTTAAAATATATAAATACATAAAAAATACTAAAAATATCGAAATAAAAATTTTCCAACAAATTGAAAATAAATTTTAAAAAATATTTATAGTTAAATAACACTAAGATAAATGCAACTTAACAAACAAATATCTCTAAAATAATAAAAAAAATTAACAATAAAATAAGTTTTATACAATATCCAAATAATAACAACAAAATAGTAGCAATATAATAGTGAAATGGTAGCAAAATAGGGAGAAAATAATATTTAAAAAATTATATTTTTTTTTTGTCCTTTAGTTAATTCAGGCCGAGCCCGGGCAAAAAATGTCTTACTCGAGGCCCGACCTGTTTTTTAAACAAGCTTTATTTTTTTTTGTTCAAACCCATTTTTCGAGCCTATATTTTTACCTAAACCCTCTCACATTTCAGACGGCCCAACTAACTCGACCCATGATGACCTCTATTGAAATGTAATCACCAAATATAACAAAACCCTGCAATGAAATGAATATGTCCCCCTACCACCATTAGAGGGATGGTAATATACTAATATCTGCAAATAAAACAAATAAAAAACAAAATTGAGAAGCAATAAATAGAACCAATTGAGTAGAACATATAACTTAAAAGCAGTACTAAAGCATTTTAAAATGTTGGTAAACTAACTATTCCAAGAGGTTGACCAATTTCTCAAAGTGCTTTGGGGCCACATTACTAGGCTTCAGTAGATACACCTGTAATATTATTTTCAAAAATTGAGTATAAAAAGTTATACAAGGAACCATAAATGAGCATCAATTTGAAATTCTGACATACACAGGCCATGGATTTTTCATCTTACTACTGATTTTGCAATGGCCTTTGTAGGAGTGACTGTCTTACTGGAGAACAAGAACCTTGTATTTCTGTGTACGTCCACTTCCACTTGCCATAGCAACCTGAACTGACCAGAAAGGCAATGAGAAATTTAACGTATAAAAATTAAGCATAACTACAAGGCTGATTGAAACTAAAACATTAAATCAACTCGAAGAGAACCGAAAAGCTAGATTAAGAATGATTGAGAAAAGGGAGGGAAAGAAAGATTGCAATCTGGAGTTCGATTCTAGCTGAA
Organism: Gossypium longicalyx; assembly: GCA_025698465.1. Lineage (NCBI taxonomy): Eukaryota > Viridiplantae > Streptophyta > Magnoliopsida > Malvales > Malvaceae > Gossypium > Gossypium longicalyx. The sequence goes on from CM046999.1 coordinate 892,106, forward strand.
ATATTCTTGAGCCTTTGACCCTCAATCTAAAATATGAGGCTGAGATGGTCTTTGATCACAGTAGCATGTAGTGCTTGGTCTTTGACTCATACTTTGACTGAACGCATCCCAATCGAGCTTGACCAAGCACTGCATGCTGCTGTGGTCAAAGACTATATCACCCCCATATTTCAGATTAAAGGTCAAAGACTCAAGAATATTTCTGTTAGAGGTACAACAATTCTTAGGAATTGTTAATTATCTTATAGATTTTATTCTTAAAGTTTCTAAGTATATTAATCACCTGAGAAAGATGCTTAAGAAGGAACCTCCATCATGGTCATCCTCTCAAATTAGAGTTGTTCAAAGATTGAAAGAATTGACGCAAAGTCTGCCACCACTCCAAATTCCTTCTAATGGGAAAAGGATCTTACAGACAGATGCTAGTGACAAATACTGGAGTGCAATTTTATTTGAAGAAAGAAATGGCAAGAGACATATCTGTGGTTACAAAAGTGGGAGGTTCTCAGAAGCAGAAATTCATTACCACTCCACTTTCAAGGAGATTCTGGCAGTCAAAAAAGGTATTACAAAATTTAAATTTCATCTTGCAGGATATCATTTTCTTGTTGAAATAGACATGTTTTCTTTTCCCAAAATGCTCAAATTTAAATAGAAAATAGTCCCTCATCCTCAACTCCTTCGATGGGCTGAATGGTTTTCACAATTCAAATTCGACACCAAGCACATAAAAGGAAAGGAAAATGTTCTTGTTGATTTCCTTTCTAGGCCCAAAACTGAAATCTTTGCTTACAAAAGAGTTTTTTGGCCTAGACCCACCATGATGTATAGACCATGCTCTTCATCTTCTACACCTACATTCCATCCTGTTGCTCCAAATCTCAATCCAGAATTCCCACCAGAAGTCATGACCCTTGTTCAACAACGAAACTTTCATCCAAAGATCAAAGAAATGATGTTTGAATATCAAATTCAAGTCTTTTAAAATTTTGGGAGACTTATTCTTAAACCATAGGGTGTACTAGAAGTGCTCATAGGCTGGGCCGGGCCGGGTTTGGGTCAAGCTCAACTAAAAATTTAGGCACATTCATTGGGCTCAGGCTGGGCCGGGCCCAAAAAATGGGCCTAAAATTTTGCCCAAGCCTGGCCCAAATAAAAATGCTAAAACCCGGGCCCGGCCTGGCCCGCAAGTATTAATTTTTTATATTTTTTATATAATTTTTAAATATATATAATACATCAAAAATACTAAAATAAATCAAAATAAATATTTTCCAACAAATTAAAAATAAATTTTAAAAAATATGTAGACTTAAATAGGACTAAGATAGATACAACTTAACAAGAAAGTACCTCTAAAGTAATAACAAAATTAACAAATGTCTTTAAAATAATAACAAAATTAATAAAATAAATAAATTTTATACAATATCCAAAAAATAACAACAAAAATAGTAGCAACATAATAGTAATATGGTAGCAAAATAATAGTAATATGGTAGCAAAATAGGGAGAAAATAACAAGAAAATAACATTTAAAAACAAAAAAGATTTATTATCCACCCAAATTACAATAGCCTCATTAGGTTTCTGTTTTAAATCAGTCTTGTTGATAACTTGATGCTCACATGCACTTTTGTACTTTTCACATGTTTTTGTTTAATCTTTGTGTAAGGAATATGTTTAGTTCTTCCATGCTGGACTGGATTTTAGTGATTGCAATGTCCTTAGAAATTCTAATCTAGGCCTAGAAACAGCCTTAGTTAGAACATCTAATCTTCAGATTTGCAATACATCACATTAACTTCTCCAAGCCTCTCAGATTCTCTAATCACATGAAATTTCACATTAATATGTTTAGTTATTCCATGCTGGATTAGATTTTTTGTGATTGCAATAGTAGATTTATTATCCACCCAAATTGTAGTAGCCACATCAGGTTTCTGTTCTAAATCAGTCTTGTTGATAACTTGATGCTCACATACAAGTAAATTGTTTTGCAGATTTGTTGCTGATGTTGTCGAAAGTGCTGAAAATCTTTTGCCAGAACAGTTCAGTTTCCATCCAAATGTTTTGGCGAAACTGAATGGAACGGGCTTTGAGAATTTAATAAAGCTCAGAAGACCTTCAAAACACAACCTGCCACTTATAACAGCAGTGGTAGATAATTACTGTATGAGTGAGAGATGTTTTATACAGCAGTGGTAGATAATTACTGTATGAGTGAGAGATGTTTTATCTTTGGAAGAGAAGATACGAAGCTTTTTATGGGTTTAGGCGATGTTTTAAGAATAATTGGTCTACCGATAGATGGTTTACCAATTATAGGGAATGAGAAAGGAGTATATTTTAAGAATAACTGGTCTAGCGATAGATGTTTTGCAATCTTCTTTGCAATCCATTGTGTGGCTTTAAACACTGAGCCACAATTCTTGCATGTGTGGATGCATGGTGTTATGCTAGAACAGAGCGAGAGTTGAATGTTGAAATTTTGAAAGTTGTTTTAGTGAAAAAAAAAAAAAAAAAAAAAAACATGGCATGATGAATAGGAGGGCCATCTTTAATTTTTTCCATTTCATTGTTAGGGGGACTGGGTCAAAAGGTTTAGTGAGTACCAATGGGAAAAAAGTTGTGATTCAAGTACCAACATTGTCAAACTTCATTTTCTTTTTCTCTCTTCTCCCTTCCCACTTGTTTTATTTCTTACTCTTCTACATTTTTTTTGTTCTACCTCTACTTATATAGGCAAGCCTTTTTTTGATCCAACGGTTACAAATTATCTGAATGGATGGTCTAGATCAAATTCTAGAACATTTCCACCTCACCCCATTAATTGATATACAAGGATGGATTATTTTAGAGCTCCTAGAACATTCTACTTAGTTTTGTAAGGGTTCAACTTCTACTTCAGACTTTTTCAGTATGGGGCACTCCGACAGCCTCATGGCTCAATTATCTTTTGTTTACTCGGTTCCGGATCTACTGAGTCCTTGCTCACTCGCATATTGTGAAACAAGAAAGGTGTAAACCACTAGTTTAGTGTCCCAAGCTTGTATTTTGGATCGGATATGTTTTTTATTACTTCAATTGAGTCTTTTTTTTCTTTCTTGATTCAATTTTCTCCATTAATTCCATTTCCTGCTTCGTTTTTTAGTGTGAAATGTTAGATTTTAGTTACTGAGATTGGAATTCAATCATTTCTTTTTGTATTTCTGTTATGCTTGCCAATCCCATTTTTCATGCTTCGCAAATGCTGTGTACAATTTTCTTGATCACTTCAATTCCAAATTTGGGAAAATGCCATCTTTACCTCTGGTGATACTTTCTTGGGAAAATATCATGGTTTCATCTTTTGATATTCCCATTGTTCGATGCTTGTAAAGTGAAAGCGATTTTAGCTTTGAAAGAGGAATCAATGCACCAAAACCAGCAGTGAAAAGCAATAGTGAAAAGTGTTCCTAACCTCAATTCTACACGTTCTGTACTTCAACTCTCTACATCGGAAACAACAGTGGAAAGTGATAAAGTTCGAGGATTCAATTGAACGGAACCATTTCTGCAATTTTTGGGCCTATTAAAAGTTTGCAACTTGTTGAGTTTTCTTTCAATAAGTTCAATGGTGAAATTCCAAATGAGTTAGGCTAAAATAGTGGGAGTCTAATGCATCTCCATCTTGCAAGTAGTGGACTTTCAGATTCAATTTCGTCCAACTTGGGTAACTGGGTTGTCAATGTTATATATGGATCTGGTTGGATTGTACTCTTCTTTCTTTTATAGGAATGCTCTCATAAATTTTGGTTCTGGTCCTTCTCCATTTTCGTTGAGTGAATTACATGATTTCGGTAGGAATCAGTTCACTGGCTCAGTTCCTCCCTTTTATCATTTCTTTATATACTCTGTCTCCTAAGCTTAATTATGTTTTCTGGTTGAATGGGAACAATTTTGAAGCTGATCTTTCTGTATATTCTTTCGATCCTTGTCTAAGGTTAGATGGTTTGATCTTTGATGCTAGCAACAACAAAATCGTAGGTGAACTCCTTTAAACATGGGTCACACTTACAAATGCTTGAAAAAATTGAGTTAAGCGAGCGATGAAGTTGTCGCCTCAATTCCTACATCATTCACTGACATGGATTCTGTTGAAGTTTGGTCAGCATGTAGCACCAAGAGCAGTCAAGAAGCTGGCCATGCAAGCCGAATCATGCAGAAGCTACTGAAGCAAGTGCAGCTGTTGATTTTTTGTTCATTTTGTTACTTTAGTTTGATGAAATGTAACTTAATTCATTTTGAACTATGTTAGGTTTATGTTTGATGTAAGTTGATGGTGATTGAGCTGTTAACTCAGCTTTGATCATGTGTACAAGCTTGATTTACCAAGTTCCTGTGTATTAGTGGTAGTAGATAGTGTTTAAGTGACCATATACTGATTTTGACAAGCTGAATGCTTGGTTTATGTATTGGTACCTAATAACTTTTTAGGCACAATGCCTCGGGATTTAGTTCGACTATCATTTTCACGGTCCACTAATTTAAGATTGCAATTTTCGATTTTCTAATAGTTTGCTTGATTTCCTATTGCGATTGTCATTTTTACGGTTTGCTCGATTTAAGATAGTGATCTTCAATATTCTAACAGTTCACTTGATTTAATATTGCGACTTTTATTTTTACGGTTCGCTCGATTTAAGATCGCAATCTTTAATATTCTAACAATTCCTTCGATATAAAACTGCGGTTGTCATTTTTACTGTTTGCTCGATTTAAGATCGCGACCTTCGATATTCTAGCAGTTCGTTTAATTTAATATTGTGGCTGTCATTTTTACGGTCCACTTATTTAATATCACGATATTCGATTTTCTAATAGTTCACTGATTTACGATCACAACTATCGTTTTTCAAGCTAGCTAATTTCTTCGACAAGGTGAGGTACAGATTTTTACTTATGGAAAATACAGCACAGTCTGTTTTCTTAAAACCATTTCTCAAATAGCCATTTAACTTCTGTACCACATTGTCAAACAACGAAAACTACTCTACTAAGTAAAGTTTCGAGTTAAAACTTACGTAGGAAGCCCTCAAGTACACGTTTCACGCGTCTAAGTTTATCTTATAAGACTCACTTTATAAATCGTCTTCAATAAGTTTAGAGACAAATTGTTATACAATTTATAATAAAATATATAATAACTTAACCCAAATTAGGCCGGAATTCGAATTAACCTCGATATATATTTTTAAAGACAACTTTTTGAAGGGACGGTACTCCATTTTCCATTAATCTTCTTCTTCTTCTCTGCTCTTTGTCAAGACATCATCCGCTCCTTTATTTTTTCCTTTTTCTCTGTTGTTAATGTCACACATCTCAACACTGAACATATTCTTTCTTACTCAGATTGCAAATTATATCCCGATTAACGAAGGCTTGGATTATCCTGTAACTTAGTGAAGTATGTTGTGTCAATTACTGCATCTTCGACATATCTGGATATTGACATTGGCAACATTAGTATTACATCGCTCATGTCTGCTTGAATTTCTCTTTCCCCTACTAATTGCATTGATGCAAACCCAGATGTATTCAAAACTTGGTATTCACCATTGGAGAAAACCATATCTTTTATGAGAGTGTTTTTTTAACGAAATCATGTTTTCCCTTCTATGATGAATTTGAAGGCTTATTCCCTCTTTAACATGCCATGGGCTTGGTTGGTTTTCTAGCTGTTTACTTTTCTCCCTCTTTCATCTTTCAATTGTACATAGAAAGCAAGCAAACTAATTGCAAAGACATCCACACCAATGGATGGGCACTCTTCCTTATAAAGCATCTTTTGATATTAAGGGAACAGGTTATCTTTCTTACCCCTCTTTTTAATAAGATGTTAGTTTTAATGGATTTTGGCCTTGCAGATAGCACCAGTTGACTCGGAGGAAGCTTTTTTTTTTTTTTTTTTTTTTTTTTTTTTTTTTCAGCATGATAGTAGGACAAAAAAAAAAAAACAAAAGAGTATAAGACTTATTTTCTTTTGATTCCTTTGTCGTTTAGGTTGTTCCATTTCTGAAATTTCATTCATATTTTTACATTTTCTTTTCAAATGTCTAGGACAGGAGCACCTGAGACGCATACTTAGAGGTCAGCCCTCGTTATTTGACTGGTCTGATCAACATCATTAGCAAGGACCTTATCTCCCTGTGTTTTGGAAAGCCAAGTAGATGCAAGAAGGTTACCTTTTGATATCTTTATTTACAGTCCTCAATGAGTCGAAGTGGCATGTGCCATCTGGGGTGCAAGTGTTGCTAAAATAATCCTCAACCCAAAACATTAATTCTCAGGTCTAGGAAATGAAAAAGTTGCAGAGTTTGTGAAAAGTTAGTAAGTAAAATATGAAGCAAATGATTGTCTTTTCTCCCAAAACATTATTATACTATTTCACTGCTGCATCCCACCTTTTCCTCTTTTCTCCCCTTTTGTCAAAACTCCTCATTGTCTTGGGCATTATTTTAGTTATAATTGACCATTAATTAATGCCATTCAGCATTCAGCAACTGTTGCTTTCCTAAACTATGATTCTGTTATCTAGTAATCTCAAGGCTTGACAGCAGGGTTCTGCTTTTATATCATTAGCATAAGATGTCTTCTGTGCTCGTTTACATGCAGGAACCGGTGAAAAGCTTAAAGGCAACTTGTGAGGAGTTTATTATGGCAGTCACTAAGCAAGTAGTGGATCCTACGCTTTCGTTTGTTGCCAAGGTTCATATTTTTCTCCTCAATTAGCCTTTCCACAACTTAAGATATTAGAAGCTAGGAGAAGTCCAGTTCCCTTTGATTGGAGCAGCTTGAAAAAAGTATTAAGTCCAGTTGAAATGTCAGAAATTTGAGCTTGGATACGAATATTTACTTCAACGAGTAATGTGATATTTAACACAATACCTTGTATTCATACTTCTTCTGTGAATCAAAGCATAACTTTGATAGTAACGTTCTTTTTCCTGCATTGACGCATGACTAATTGTCTAAGGTTTATATTTGTTCAGTACGGCCTTTAAGGCGTACTCTACTCAGTCGTCTTTGTGGCGTAGCCTGGATATTCTTCTGGAGGAGCTACTCTACAGCTCTGTGAGTTACGCACTCGTAATAAAAGTCTAGCAGATCAGACAACCCGTTGTACTGGAAATTGGAGTTCTAAGGTACTACGAAGTATAGCAACCATCAGTGTGTACTTGTGATTTGAGCGAACCAAAGGATTCAATCTGCCTGGGAGTTGTGAGCCGTCTGAATCTGTTGAGAATCCGCCAAAGGTGGTATTCGTTGGGATTTGGGTAATCAACGAAGGTAAAATCGGTATGAAGATCAAATTACAAAATCTGTCATCCTAAGAATCTGCCAAAAGTGACATCAGTAGAGAAAAATACTTGATATCTGTCCGTATAAAGAATCCGCCAAGAGGCGCCAATGTATATTCATATCATTATATTCAGCAGTTTTACAAAGATTATAGTATCAAAATATTTACAAACACATAGAGCTCGCAATTTAACAGAAGCTCACAAAACATATAATCACATAGAGTTCGCAATTCGTAGAGCTCGCAAAACACTATTCATTTTTGGCTCGCATATCATTGTTCATATAATCACATATTTAATCACAATAATAAAATAGATTTTAGAGAAAACTTACTCTCAGAACTTAGGGTAAAGCCCTAAACTCCTGATTAACACTACGGTCCGCACATACTAACAGCGTACCCTAAACACTCACCCATTCACTGAAAGCTTTAAACAAGCTTCGCCTTTCCCTTGTCTTTATTTGTAGATGGCTCTGTCAAGTTCTCAACTTCACAAACACATTACACACAAGTCACCAACAGTCAAAGCACACTAAAACTCATTCGTAAACACAAGCGAACCTAGGTTTGCACATATTGGTCTTTTGGCAAACCTAGTTTCCTTTATTGCGAACTTACTTAAAAGTTCTAAAATTACTTCTAAACGTCTAACTCAATAGAGAAATAGAGTCTTGCCTTGAATCTTTAAGAAAAAAAGACTTGGTTTTTTATTTGCAGAAACTCGACAGAAAATAGAGAGAAAGAATTCAATGAAGGTTTGGCTAATAGGAGGGCTTTGGTATCTAGTATCTACAGAGGTTTAAAACTTTCATTGGTAAAGTTTTAATTCATATGCAACTAAGGTATTTTAGAACGTAAGGATCTCCTAATGACAAAATAAGTCTTACGTGCATGACTCTGTTTCAATTAAGAAAGGAAATTGTTTCCTCAACTCTTTGGACAAATAACTATCCAACTACTCGTACTTTTATTCTTTTCACAATCCAGTCCCTAATTGTTAACCAATCAATCTCAGCCCTTAATAGACAATAATGGTTCGCTGGCCCAAACTCCTAGACCCTATTTTAGGATGTTACAGGATCCATATGAACGATGTGTTCTTTTGTAATAATTTCGTCTTTGGCATAGCTTTCTTTAAAAAACCATTCACGAATCTTTGATAATAATCGGCCAAACCAAGGAAGTTACGGATCTTTGACACATTTTTCGGGGCTTTCCACTACACAATAGCTTCAATTTTCTTCAAATCAGCACAGATCCCTTTTGCTGAAACAATATGTCCCAACAATATAACCTCAGATAATCAAAATTCACATTTGCTTAGCTTCTCATACAGTTGTTTCTCTCGTAAGGCTTGTAAAACAATTCTAAGGTGCTTCTCGTACTCGGCTTCAGATCTCGAATAAATATTTTAGATGTCATCAATAAATACGACCATTAATTGGTCCAGATAAGGCTGGAATATGCGACTCATGAGATCTATAAATGCCGCAAGAGTGTTAGTCAATCCAAATGACATCACCAGAAATTTATAACGGCCATGTCGTGTACAGAACACTGTTTTCGGCACATTACTATCTTTCACCTTTAACTAATAATATTCTGACCTCAGATCGATCTTAAAAAAGAATAAAGCTTCTTTTAACTGGTCAAACAGATAATCAATACGAGACAAAGGGTATCGGTACTCGAATGTCAACTTATTCAGTTGTCGAAAATCAATACAAAGTCGCATTGAACCATCTTTATTTTTAACAAAGAGGACTAGAGCTCCCCATAGCGATATAGTGGGACGTATAAAGTCATGGTCCAGCAAATCTTAGAATTGTACTTTTAATTCTTTCAACTTTGTTGGAGCCATTCAATACTGGAAGATTGGTCCCGAAGTCGTACCGAGAAAGACTTCAATTGCGAACTCAACTTCCCTGTTAGGATTATTATAAAAAAATATTTAGAGTTAATTAATTTCATGCTTTTTTATGTATTGTCAAGTTTTATTATGAGTAAATCTTTTATTTGAATATGTGACAAAGGATTGTATGAAACAAGAACGCCACATCATCTTGTATCCCTTTCCAATTATTTAATGACAATTTAACATTTGTTTTCTAATCTCATTGAACCCCAAACCTGAAACCTGAACCTTGAACCCTGAACTCGAACCTTTTTTATTATAATATTTTTTTCGATTTTGAATTTTTTTTTAACTTGAACCCTGAACTTAGAACCTCAGCCTTGAACCTTGAACCTTGAACTCAAACCTTAAACCAAAAGACTAAGTTTAGGGTTCAAGGTTTAGAGTTTAGGGTTTAAGGTTCGAGTTTAGGTTTAGGTTTAGGGTTCGGATTCTGGGTTCAGGCTTTAGGCTTAAAAAATTAGAATGAGATACGGAATGACATGGTGCCCCTATTTCATACAATCTTTTCTCTGAGTATGTTTAGTTTATATGATAAGGTTAATTTTTATTAGGATTATTATAAAAATTTACTTAAAGAATTTTAAAATATTTTTTTTTGAATTTTATTTTGAGTAAATCTCATAAAGAGGTTGATTTATATTAGGATTATTATAAAAAGTGACCTAAAGATTAATTAATTTCATGTTTTTTTTTAATACTAGATTAATTTTCTTTTAACAATTATTTAATTTTAGTTAGGGTTGATTAATTGAATAAAAATAACGTGTAACAACCTATATTCGTTTCAATCATTGGATCTGAGTTATAAGGTGTCACATTCGTTATCGGAGTAACTACGATCAAATTATCATTCGGTTTACAACTTTAAACATTCCAATATCAATTTTCTTTTAACAATATTTTAATTTAGTTAGGGTTGATTAATCGAATAAAATTAACTAATAATAAGGTAAATCACATTTAAGATCACTCTACAATAGAGTTTGTCTCGTTCTGATCTATCTATTTCTTTTTTTCAATTTAGTCACTCTAATTAAGATAATTATTCTTATATTTTAAATATTAAAACAATATTTTGTTCTTATATTTTAATTATTAGAGAAATATTTTATTAAGGCTAAAATTACATTTTATATCCATATAAATTACACTTTCACAATTATTTAAATTACTCGATTTTGAGATACAAATTTATTAGTATTTCAATAATATAAAATTAAGATTTATATCACAATAAAAAAGAATTCCATTTATCTTTTTTTTTTGTAGATAAAAAGATAATTTATTTAATTAATTTTAAAAAATAAAAATAAAAAGATTAAAAATATCAAATTAAAATATAGGGATTAAATCCATAACTTTTACAAAGTACAACAACTAATAGCAAAATTTCACTAAGACAAAAACACAAGGAGGAGAACTCTTTTTTTTTTTCTCCCAAATAGGATAGTAAAGGTAAAATTATACTTTACCCCCTAAAAATGATAAAATTATAATTTAATCCTTTAAAATTATAAATATATAGGCTATTAAAATAGTGAAATTACATTTTTACTATCGTAAAAATTACAACTTAATTTCGACCCCTAAAATGATTTTCTGACTTCGTTCCTACCACCAAAGGAGAACCTTTTGATGATAAATTGATTGTAATTCCATTTTCTTCTTTTTTTTTTCAAGCCTTAAAGCAATAAGAATTTCTTTGACAATTCCCTTTTTAAGTGGTACCACTTTTGTTATGTCTTTGACAATCAACCCTAAATCCTTAATGTTAAAGGTTCATACAGTCTTACTCAGTAAATCCCACAACAAGAAAATTCCCACTAGAAATTTCTTAATTTCTTTTAATAATTTTATTAAATACATGTTTGACAAGAATCCGAATCGTCGAGTTGATATTATATTTATAGATCATATTCTGTCAGTCCTAATTAATACCAACCCATTGATATGAAAATGAAACACACTGATTACAGTTAAATTAGTTTTCTTAACATGGGATTGAATTGAAGGCATGAAAGTGTGACAAAAGTAGAACCATAGCCATTGATTTAGCAGACAATAACATCATTGAGTCACTGCTTGCCCTGCCCCATGCTCATAGTAGCAACCTTAACCACTAAGCACAACACTTTTGTTTGAAAATAATATAATATATGAACAGTCCAAAGATTGCTGCAAATTTGAAAAGCAAAAGCAAATTCAAACACAATTCCCTGCTGTTTTTATTTCTTTAAATCTAATCTCTTGCTTTTCCCAATCTCTATACATTATTTTTATGCTACATTGGTCCCTACATCCACTCATATTTTCAAAAGCTTCTTTCTTTTCCTTTTCTCCCTTCTCTTTGCTTTCCTTAATCAAGGTTTTTTTCTAGAAATAATTTTCATGTTTTTCTAATGTATTTCTTTTTATCATAATTATACCAACCCCAACACGAAAAATTCAATCTAATTCAACTCAATTATAAAAAGTACCGATAAGTATTGAGTTTAGTAATAAAGCGCATTATGTTCTTAAAAAGGAAATGTAAATTTAAATATTAGATATAGTATTATTAAGTGGGACAGTTTCGAACTCTTAATATGAATCGTAAAACGAAAATGGAAGATAAAAAAGAACTTAATTATAAAAATCCCTTCCACCCAAACTCAATATTGATTTGAACTTGAAACCATCTTAACCCGAAAATTTAAAATGATTCAAACTCAAAATTAACTTAAACTAAAATAACCTAAGACTTTTAAAACTTATAATAACTCATACCCAAAACCTAACTTTGTTCATTAATTAATGGGTTTAGTCAAAATTCGATTGACATGAATATTATTGTCAATGTAAGAGGACGTAGATTCGAGTGCGCTGAAGCGCATTTTTCTCCTATTTATGAGTTGAGAAGTGACTATAATAATAAACGTGTTAAAATTTACCTCAAGTAAAATTTATATTTTCTTTAATATTATCTAATACTTTAACTTTTTTATCACCATTATCATATTATGTCAATCATTTTCCACTATAATTCTCAATATATTTAAGCACACATACATGCCCTCTTTTTTTTATTTCATTAAACAAGTTTGTCTTTTACCCATCTTCCTTGAACCATGCTTTCCCCCTTACCTTCACCGCCTCCTCCACCACCACCGCAATCTCCGTCACCATCTCCAACACCACCATCAACAAAATATACGACTCCAATCTCCCTATCCCAAATCGTAATATCAAAACCAACAATAACCCAACAACAAGAAGCTCCATCTCCAAACAAAACAAACCCGAACACCGACACCGACAACGACAATGACAACACAACAACACTTGTACGAAAATCACTCCTCCGACAACCTCATCCACGACGAACAAATCCATTAATATGGTGTTGTGCAATCATCTGTTTGATCTTCAGCGTCATCCTCATCTTATTCGGTGTAGCAACTTTAATCATCTTCTTATCAATGAAACCAAGAATCCCATTATTCGACACACCAAATGCAAGTCTTAATGGTATATACTTCGATACCCCAGAATATTTCAATGGTGATTTCACTTTCTTAGCCAATTTTTCAAACCCAAACAAGAGAATCGACGTGAGGTTTGAATATTTGGTTATAGAGCTTTATTTTCATGATAGGCTGATATCAACACAAGCTGTTCAACCATTTTATCAAAGGAGTGGTGAAGTTAGGGTTGAAGCAGTTCATTTTATATCAAGCTTAGTGTATTTGCCACAGAATTTGGGTGTGGAATTGCAGAAACAAGTGTTGAGTAATAGGGTTACTTATTTCATAAGAGGAACATTCAAAGTGAGAGCTCATATGGGTTTGATCCATTTTTCTTATTGGTTACATGCTAGATGTGAATTGTTGATGTCTAGTCCACCAACTGGTGTTTTAGTTTCACATATTTGCAAAACTAAAAGATGAAATCATAATAATAATGATAATAATAATAATAATAATAATAATAATAATAATACATTTCTTGTGTTTGAATATAGAATTTGTCAATTTTTATGTAAAGAAAAACCTTGTAAACTTTCACAAAAACAAGAATTACAACTATTTCTTTATTTTTCCTTCATTACTTACCTTTTTAGATAATTTTGATTCGATTTTTTTTATGTATTTGGGTTAATTTTAAGTTCGAATGATTCGGATTTGATGCTCAAGTTTTTAAAATCGAATATGATATTAATATGTAGTTGCATTAGTCACCCAATTGAGTACTCAATGGCGAAGTCAGAATAATTTTTTATGGGGCGAATGAAATTTTAATTTTTTTATAGTCTATATCTTTATAATTTTTAAAGTATTAAATTGAATTTTCATAATTTTAGGGGACCAAAGTATAATTTTACCTTTACTAATTTAAAATTTTTAAAAAAATTAGAAGGCCTAAATGCCAATTTTTTATTCTAAAGGGGGTCGGGGCTCATGCCAGCCCCCCTAGAATTGCCTCTGTGAGTACTTGTGAGAACAGTACAAGTCTTTGGAACTATAATTTATATAAATCTCATGTTATCTAAGATAAATGTGAATTCGAATATGTTTAGTTGTGTTTTTATTTATTAGTTCAGAGACTTATGAGTAAAAGTAATCATGATATAGAAAGAATTAGTAAACTATATTAATAGTCACCCAATTATTAGCGTGTTTCTGTTTTGGCCACCCTGATTTAAAAAATTTTATTTTAATCATTAACGTTATTGACATTTGATATTTTCTTCATTACTCTATTGAATCATTAACGGAATGTTGACATGGTCTTTTTTTAGTGGCATAATAACAAATTTAACTCTTCAATGTTTATAGATTGTACCAATTTCGTCTTAATTTAAAAAAATTAATAAATTTAGCCCTTCAACTTTATACATTTTATCAATTTAATCCTCCTTCTAAAAAATAAAAAAATCCATCTTCAAAGTACAACCCCTCCCATATCACATGTGCCTAGGTTTCTATAAGAATATATAATAAAATAGTTCATTTTCTCTTTTTTGTGAAATCCTCAAAATAGGTATATGCAAATTTCTACAATTGTAATGCTTTGATATGGTTTTAAATAGGATTAGTTTATTGGATAATTAAAATTTTAAAATTTGTTTATTTTAATTAATTTTTTGTTTTGATATTTTTAAATTTAAATTATTTTGGATTCAGATCTTTCGGATTTGAACTTTAGATGGTCATGATAAATAAATTATTGGTCTCATTTTCACAATGGACCCTGATCTAAGTTCATCACTTTCCCCCAATTACGAGCCTCCTATAAAATAATCCACTTTCACATTTTAGGGCAATATTGAATATATATATTGTTATCCTTATAGTGTTCCTCACGAACTTAACCGTGTATTCATGGAGAGCTAAACATGTGCCTCCTAATGGAACCAACCACATTGCGAATCTAAGCTAGTTTACAAACCCCGACTCGGTTAACTTTGAAAAAGAATAACTCTACTAAGACTATGTGAGGGCCACGTGAAAACTTAGAGTAATTGATTGCTAGTTATCTTAACCTGTCTCATTCTAAGACGTCATGTAACACCCCAAACCCGGCCTAAAAGTTTAGACCGAAATCGGAATGCTACATTGATCACCGAAGTGACCATGAGAAAATATTTATATAAACATCCTTTACTCGATTTTCGAAAAACATAAATATCACATGTTCAACGTCTAAATAATAAAATGATTAAAACTTAAAAAAGCATTCTACCACAGTGTTAGTATAAACCTTACTTTCAAAACTGAATAACAAATAGAAATCAGAAATCATAACTAATAATTCATTAGTCTCAAACTGCCTGAGTCCTTCGCATACCGAGTTCAGCAACAAAATTCCAAAATGTACCTGAAAGGGGAAACAGAGGAGGGGGTAAGCTACACGAGCTTAGTGTGAGATCAAACTAACTAACTACCGAAACAGAAACAAATACAATAAACCTGAAAATAGTTCAGCAGCGGAACACACTTACAGAGCGACTTAACAAAACAGACCATATGTAACTTTACAGTCATACGACTCTGTTAAACACAATACCTAAAACTTTCAGAAGTCACCAATTGGGCCTAAGCCCTTTTTTCAGAATCCGAGTCGATTAGGCCTTAGCCCATCACACAAAGTTCCTTTAGGCACGAGTGCCTTCCAGTCAAATATTGCAGTCAAATATCCCAGACAATCAAACAGAAATGTTTCAGTCAGACAGATATAGCAATCACAGAATCAAACAGATGCATATGAGTGTGAATGAGGTATAAAATAACCCACCCATCCAACCAACACACCATCTCCATCTCCCATCAAACCTCAATAGAGCTGTAAGCTCATCCAACCAATCACTCCAAATAGGACCTCGAAAAGCCCATCCAACCTTATATCCCCTAAACATTGTCCACAACCCTCAGGGAATTGGGACTACCAGAAAGTTGTACAGTGTCATGCGGAAGACCGCGGTACAGACATGTAGTATAACTGCCAAATCAGATAATGTTACGCAGCAACCCTAGCGTATGAGTTGTACTGTGCTATACGGTGAACTACGGTACAGACGTGCAATATAAACTGCCAAATTAGATAATAGTACGTAGCGTAGCTAACGTACATGCGGTACAGTACAAGGCGGTAAACCGCTATACTGTTATCAGTAATGTCCACGACCCTCAGGGTATTGAGACCGCCCATGACCCTCTAGGTATTATTAAAGGCTTTCAGAATGCAGATAAACTGTCAAATCGTAAATCTCCCTTCTCTTCAACATCTCACCCAAAAAGGTTTATGCAGATGAGTGTATGCGATGGTATGAATGCCAGTGCATCAATCCACAACACAATCTAAGACAGACATTTAGAATCATTCACTTGCAATCAGTCAATCAATTACAGAAACATGCACACTTGTGCACTCAAATTCGATACCTAACCTGACACACTTCAATCACAAATAGCACATAAATCGAGGTGAGAACAGAGTCATAATCACCCTCAGAAATCTTAGTCGATAGGTTGGAACATACAGAGATCACGAATACACTTAAATCAACCTAAAATCAAACTTGGCGAGATAGGGCCACACACCCGTGTGCTCCGACTGTGTGGAGCAATCCGAGCCGTGTAGGGATCCATACACCCATGTAAGGAGTAGCACACGACCGTATGGCAGAGGCATACGCCCATGTGGTGCAGGGGCACGGTCGTGCGACCAAGCCGTGTAAGACACTGTCCAATTTTGCTAAATTCAAGTGCAGAGTAGACACGGTCGTGTGAAGGTGTCACACGCCCGTGTGGCAATTAGACACGGCCGTGTGTCCCACAACACACGCCTGTGTGGAATCCCTAGGCCTTAAATTGGCTACACGGCCGTTTGTCCAGAAACACACGCCCGTGTGAGAACCCTAAAATTCCTAAATCAGTCACACGGCCATGTGGCCAGACTGCGTGACCCCAAGTCTCAAATCCCTAATTCCCAAACTTACACGCCCATGTGCCTTAGGGGACACGCCCGTGTGGTTTCCGACAAAATCCCCAAATCGACCACACGCCCGTGTGGCCAGGCCGTGTGGCACCTAGAACTAGCCTGAAACCCTAATCCCCAAATCCACACGGTCGTGTGCCACGGCACACGCCCGTGTGGCCATCGGAGCAGTCATGAAACCACCCCAGAACAGCCTCGAAACGACCGCTTAAGCTATCGAAACGATCCCTAATCCTTTTCCTATCAATAATAGGTTAGAAAGTGGCGATTTTTGACCACTTCCGTCAACTAACATCTCAAAAACAATGATTAACATAAAGCCCAAAAGTTACCGAGTCAACGGTTTACAAAAGACAAGATGAACCAAATAGTCAGAGTAAAATCCCACACCTGTTTGCGATTGGAGAAACTGACAGAGGAGCAAAATTCTTGAATCCACAATCAATCAACAACACTCGTTTTTCACAGAGGACAATAATAGCAAAAATAAAAGTAGGGAGAAGGAGAGGAACAGAAAAAGAATGTGCCAGGGAGGGAAAATAAAATAAAAATATCAAAATAAACTACAATCAAATAGATAATAATAACCAAATTATATAATAAGTATTTTAACTGAAAACATAAATAATTAAAATGTTTTCTAAAATGCCCACACAAGGAATCAAACTCAGAACCCTGGGACAAGCCAACACACTCACAACCACGAAACCGGCGAGCCCATTCTGCCACTAAACTGCACAACTTAACTTATGTGGGCAACCTTCTCACTATCCCCACACTCAAACCCAAAACTTCTAGGCCTAAAATTCGGGGCGTTACACGTCACATCATTACTACTATCAAAAGTATCAAATCAAACTTTCACATCAACAATCTTAGGATATGTAACTAAATTTATCCCCTACGCTAAGATCATGTAAATTGGACTTCCCCTTCTCATATTTTTTTTCTCTTTTTAAACTCTCCCTGAAAATAAAGACTTCTTCCTCAACTCTCATCGTATTCTCTTTTATTCTTTCTTTATCTTCCTCCCTTGTATATATATATATATAAGTAAATTTGTACAGCTTCATAACAATAATATGGTCCCAATAAAGAAAAAGATATCAGTAATATATTCCCAAACCCATCAACCAAAATAAATTGATTAAAATAATAATTTGAATTATTCTTAGGATAAATCATAATTTGAATATATTCAATAGCTGACTAATTATTCTTAACCTAAAAAATATACATTAAATGTTGAGCTTGTTAGAATTTTTCAACATATTATAACACCTATGTTATGTTTAGTAGGAGTTTTTTTTTTTTTTTATACAGATATTTTAGTATGAGTTAATAATAAATTGATTCAATTGGTAATATTTAATGATTTCTACGACTTGTTTTTACTAAAGAGAAGGAAAAAATTTCGTTTATTTTGAAGAGATTATATTTTTTACTAAAAATTTTACTCATTTTTCTAGTTTCAAATTTAAATCGTACCATTTTATGCCTAACTATTGTAGTTATTGTTAAAACTCTTTGTGTAAGATTGGAAAGGATCTCAAGTACAATACAATATACATATATAATGAAATCTCAATTTTTTTTATTAAAAAAAACAACTGGGTTTTGTAAATACACATATGATGCTAATCATTCATAAAGTTGTTTTCTCTGTGTGTGAGGGGGTTGACTATGACCAGGTTATTCCATAACCCTAACAAGTTTGACCCTTTTTCATGTATTATCATCAAATGATATATATATATATATATAAATAAATGTAAATGGCACCCCCTAGTGTGACTCAAAACGATTCAAGAAAGAAAAAGAAAATGAATTCAACAATTGCAACTCTTTGGTCTAATGAAGTCAAAATTGTTTCAAAACTGATAAATGTGAAGCTCAACGTGACCGTTGCATAGGGGCCACCACTTTCTGGTCATCATCATCATCTGTTCCGAAATATCGGTCTCCAAACTCACCCATTCCGGGGATAACACAGAAATCTTTGTTTAAACCAATATCAATCTCGGATGTCACGATCTTTAGTCTTGGGAAGCTTTTGCAGACCATATGTACACCTTGCGGTGCCTGTGGAATCGAGTGATATGGTTAGATGATACGAAAATATAACATGACAGCCATGAGATAGTAATCGTAAGAGATAACTTACAGATATGAGATTGAGAAATATGATGTTGGACTCTGGTACACCCTTTTTTATAAGCAGTGAAATAGCTTGGACAGCTGAATTACCTGTGTAGAATAGTTTGCAATATGTTAAAACCGCATGATTATCGAAACAAACTTCTAGCTTAATGGTGTCCTTTACGGGATTTTAGTTCTCGGTTAGCACAAGAACGAACCTGTGCCTAGAACAGGATCCAGTAGTAGCACATGCCTTTTGGAGATGTCTTGTGGTAATTTTTCATAGATAAGCTAATCAAATATAGAAGCACGAAAGAAAGAGTGAGAAAGAAAGTAGGCAAAAGAACAAAATTTCTTGCTTGTGGAAGAAGATATATCAACTTTACGAACCTGTTGACCGTTGTCACCTTCCCTATGAATAAGAATCTTGCCAATCTTGATACCTTTGCAACAAGCTCGCAAAGCATTCTCCATACTCTCACCACTATCATTAAATGTCAAACGGTAAGTAGTTAATGGTTTAAACAAAGTACATTCGTATAAGTTAACAACATTGATAGACACCACCCACTTCCACCTCTCCTAAGAGCTATCTGAAATATTTTTCCAACTCCCGACACTCAATCACAGTAAACTACAATTGTATTTGTTTTAATTTAAGTTTGTCTACGGCAAAAGGAATGACCGACACCTTAATTTCTAACCATTACTCCCTATTATTTTTGCTCTTTCAAAAACATTCCCATCTCCTTGAAATATTCCAAGCAAGTTATAAATCACACAAGCAATGGAGTTATTTACGAAGTGCTTTAAGATATTAGACCAGAATTGTACCTCCGAATAATAGAGACTCCACATAATCTCTTACAGAAATCCACACCTGTATATACAGACCCTGCATGCACAATAAAACCAATATAATGATTTATGATTGCTTCGAACTTGCTATAGTCCATAGCATAAAATCTCTTTGTTTGTCCAAAACTCAATTTCAGAGAACATTACAACGAGAAAAAAGGTAGTCAAAGTTCCTATAAACCGAAAAGTACTTTATAGGAGGCAGGGTACTAGATGAAGTAACTTCAGCTTACCTGTAGGAGTGATCACCTGCTTCTCTGTAAATGGCAGATGTCCCAGCCCATGTTCAACAACCTAGAAAAGGAGGAGCCTTAAATGAGTGAGAATCAAAACCATTTGAAGAAACCGGAAGACTAATTAATTACATCACCGACCAGACGAATCAATCGATCAGCGTAAAATACAAAGTCATGTTTCGTTGTTTGAGAGTCACGAATAAGGGTATGCATGCCTCGTATCTGCATAAATAAATAAATAATCATTAGCTTTTAACATTTGGAGCTCAATGCATGCAGTAAAAAATTTACAACCTTAGTTAATCGAAGAAAACATACCTGAAAGGTTGATTGAATGACATATAGATTCGGGTAGATTTTACAGAGATCATGCTGACCAAGCTTCGTCCTAATATGTTGTACAATCAAATCAATTGCTACATGATTATCTCCTCCTCGGGGAATGATGATATCTGCATATTTCTTTGTTGGAAGTATAAAGTCATCAAAAGCTGGCTTCACAAATTTTGAATACTGCATTAAAAATTAATTGCATGTAAATATCAGCTGAAAAGAGCAGCACCACCAAAAGAATACAAATCCGACACATTAGTAAACGAGATAGAAACAATCTTATATATGCCAAAATATATAGGGAAGCACATTTAGACCTGATCAAGGACAGCACCAATATCTCTGCTCTTCCCAACAGTATCACGCCTTATTCTTCTTGCCAGTCGCACATCAGCATCTGCACTGAAATTTTTTCAATGTGAAGTAATAGCCCAAACTCAGTAACACCGACAAAGTAACGCGATTGGTATGTTCCCTAATACATGCAAGTTATTCCATTTAAAGATTTCGGCAATATACTTCTGTATAAGTTATCGATAGTTATTTTACATCAAACAAAGCATACAAATGAGTTCTCTTAGTGTTGTTAAAGTTTAATAGATTAACCTGTATCAACAAATATTTTCATGTTCATCAACTCTCGGACGCGAGGATCATGGAAAATAAGTATCCCTTCCAAAATTATAACATCTGAAGGATTAACCTGCAGAAAAATTTTATCATCAAAAGAGTTCGTATACTTCCAAAAACAACAAAGATGCCGGCCACATTAAGACAGTGGCCAAGACATACATTTTGAACATTGTGAGACCTTACCCTTCTTACAGGAAAAACATCATGCTTATAACTTTTGAAATCATATTTTGGAATATCTACTGCTCGGCCATGCCTTAAGTTATCTATAGAATCTAATAATTTCTCTGTGTCAAATGCATCTGCAGGAAAGAGCCAATATGACATCAATAAAATCCGAAACAAACAGAGACCAAACAACATGCACACGTAAAACAGTCACATTTCCTAAAGACCAACTGATGAAAGAGATAAGTACGAGTTTTTGTCGGTCTATAAGCATAAAAAATATATCAGCAGGTCATTGTTTTCTTTTCTGAATGCTTTGGGTATCTGTTACAGAAAAAGTCTCACCAGGATGGTCAAAGTTGTATTCATGAACTCTTGCAAGTTCCTCTTCAGTGAGTTTGTGATAAAAGGAATCCTGGCACGTTGCTTATGTTAAAAATGTATCCGATTGACCAAATACGATTCGCGACAGATAAAAAGTATCTAATTTTAAAATGAATTTAAGAGGAAAATAAATATCGAAACAAGTGGCTAAGGGAATGCGTGACAACATCTGACACTTTAGAGAGCTTAAGTTATTCAATAACTCTTAATAAAGCTACATTTGGAACTTTGGAGAAAATACCTGATTAACTAATACCACACGTTGATCATGAAGTTGCTGAATAATCATATCACAGACTGTAGTCTTACCGGAAGCTGCTCCACCAGCAACTCCTGAACCAAAAAATAATAGCCAAAGTTAAATAAGATAGAAATCTAAAGGAAAAAAGCTCTAAGTAATTGAAAGAAACCAATTCATTAACCAAATACCACATAGTATAATCAACAAGGCTTGCATCTTGGGCGCAATGAAAACGAAAAGAGGTGATATTTTGTAGAAAATTGTTGAGGGTATATCGACTCTTCGAGAGAAGTCTTCAAAGTGTCGTCCTCTAGGCAAGTTGTACCATGTTTGCAAATATGTTGCCATTAAGCCTTGGTTGGTGGTTCATGCCATCCTGCCCGCGCCCAGGTCCCTCCATTATTATTCTCACGCCCTATATTGACACATTTCCCGAGTATTGCCCGTATCTATCTTCACCAACTAAGGCATTCCCATCTGCGAACCGGCTCTTCACAGAAGCTGAGGACAGAACCCCAACACGGGGACAATACCTTCAATTGTTGGGGGTTCGGGGTTCTAGAGAACAACTCTTCGAAGTCTTCACCCAAAGGAGCCAATCCACCCTCAACAAATACTATATACTATTATGGTAATCGTTTCTTCAAAAAATAAAAATTAAAGAGGTCCTTGGATGTCCATAGAGTTTTTTTCATCAATCTTAAACAACTTTTGATCATTATTGCATCTAAAAAAGCATAAGTAATACGAGAACAATATTTTTGAACTTACCGATAAGAAAAGGTTGATTATGCATATTTTCAGTAGCCGGTGAAATCATAGGCTTCTTGATATGTCTAGAATCCAAACCATCCATGTGGAACCCAGAAAAATGAACCCCAGAAGAAGCCTCTATCATATCCTCAACTGCTGCAGAACCCATATCCTTAAACCTACACATAATATAAGAGAAAACAAATATATGAGATAGAATATTATAGAAGCTAAATCCAACATGGACTATCTTGCTTGATTGAATTGAATCTTAGTCCATTCATATTGCAAACAACCCCGTTACAGTAAATTAATTAAGAAGCTGAATCATCATAGAAACAACCCCAATAAAGATCACTCACAAACATTCAAACACAAGCACCACACATGAATCAAATCTCTAATACAGCAAAACAGAGTTATACTTAACAACATTCAAGTAAAATCCACCACCAAAAAACAAGAGTCTTAGCTTCAATCATGTGAATCTAGCATCTATATAATCTCTTCATAAACCCTAACACTTTTTGAAAGAATTAAAAATACCCAGACCAAAATCAACACACTAAACGCAAGCAAAAACAAAAGAGAAAAAGAGTGAATTTCAAGCAAAGGTTATATCTTTACTAGATCACTTAAAGCAGAACAAAGAAAAAACCAAGTAAAAAAAAAAGATTAACTAGTAAAATGAGGATTATTGAATTGAAATTACCTGATTCAATGGATTATTAGAGGGAGGGAGGGAGAGGGAAAAAAATGTTCTCTTTTAGAGAGTGGTGGTGAGATGTATGAGGAAATTGATTTTACTACAAGTTATTTATACAGTTTAAGAGTGAGTGAGAGGTTTTGTGTAAGCAATTTGTATTTGAATTTAATTTGCATTTTGGACCCTAAAGTTTTAATTTTTAATCAAAATGATATTTTTATTTTTAATAGTAAAAATAGTTATTTTTGTTTGCCTCAATTTACATTTTAGTCATTTATGTTTAAAATATTATATTTTAGTCACTTATGCTATCGTTTTGTTATATAGTGGTCACTCTGTTATTAAGCTCCGTTACCTCCCTAACGGCAATCCAAATGTGTTTTAAATGCTAACTTAGATGTCCAACTAAGACGAGAATAGATTTTTCAATTAAATAAATTTAATTAATTAAAAATTTTAAATTAATTACACGTCGAATTGGAAAACAAAAATCGTTCATCTCTTTTTTCTTTTAATTTTCTTTTCCATTTTGACTAAAAAACTATTCTCATCTTAGTTGGACATCCAAGTTGACATTTAAATCCCATTTGGACTGCCACGTAGAATTGTTGTTAGGAAGGTAACAAAACTTAGCTGCAGAATGACTACTTCGTAACAAAACGATAACGTAAGTGATTAAAACGTAATATTTCAAATATAAATAACTAAAATGTAATCTTAAGCAAATAAAAAGTGACTATTTTTATAATTTACCCTTTTATTTACCATATATAGATCAATTCTATTGTATATATACAATCAATTACATGCAAAGTCCCTCATTTTTCATATGCAAAAGAACCTGTGCTTTAACTCCTCCATTTCACCAAGTAAATTAGTTTAGGTTAAAATATATCATAAGTTGTTATATTTTTCGATTTTCAAGTTTTTATCGATTTCGAGTAATTCATTCAAAAGATCAGTTATATCTATATATTTAAATTAGTATATTGATTAGCTTTTAACAAAAAGATTAATTTGTTCTTTCATATAAAATACAGGGACTAATTTATTTAATTTTTTAAGTAGAAAGAGTAAAATGTAATTAAACTTATAATACATGAGCCTCTATAGCAATTTTACCATTTCAAATCGGACATATTATTCAAAATTCAGCCAACTCATTTACCATCTCAATAAAAGCACCGCCCCCTTGAGAGGGAAGTACACGTGGAAAACATGAAGGATTTGATTGGTGTAATTTTATTTGAGTTAGCAGTGGGCCCCAGTGGCAGGTGTATGGCCCATTCTTCAACGGCTGGGTGTTTCCTTTCAAAGGTGGGTCCCTACTCCCTATCGAATCTTCAATTATTATTCTCACAGCTGTCTTTCCCGTATTCATCGCCTTCTCTATATGGCTCCTCTGGATGGGATTTATTTTGAGCGTGATATTTAATTTTATCGTTACCGCTATTTTTACATTAATCGTAATTAAATGTATCATTTATTTAAAGGGTCTTTCAGTCTTTTCAACCATTAAAATAATTATAAGATTTTTATTATTCCGTAATTTAGTAATAGGATGATGAAGTGAGTAATTAGGATAAATATTAAAATTATACATAAATTTTATTTTATTTTTTACTTTTATATAAATGAAATTTTGGTTTTATTCAAATTTCACAAAACAGCAACATTATAATTGAATTAACACGACTTTGTGTTAATATATTACATACACAAATCGATTATATCAATCCAATATTCATTTCTTTAAATGTATACAACTGAATCAAAATCAAGGTTTCGTAGATACATATGAATCACAATTCAAGTTTCATATGTATAATTGCATCAAATCAAAGTTCATGTATCAAATTTTATATTTATCCCTACTTAATAAACTATAGCTAAAATAAATTTATATTTTAAGGATAAGTTTAATTTTTTTTTCAAGAATTTCTAAAACTATAAAAAAAATCATAATTTAATTATTGAAAGTATAGGAAAATATTTTTCCAAACATTATAATTATAAAAAAAATTAAAAATTCTAAAAAACTTAAAATACCTAAAATTATAAAATAATCTAAAAAGGGAATTTTTTTTGAATTTTTAAATTATTAAAAATAAAAAAATAATTAAATCTTTAAAAAATTCTTAAATTTTGAAAAAAAAAGAATCTTTAAGAAATTAAAACGTACATAAAATTCTAAAAGTTTTACTAAAATTTGGCCTCATCTTTTTGGAGAACAAGATTCGACTTTTCATTCTTTTTAATTGTTTGTTTGTTTAATTTTCAAATTCATAACTAAAATTCATAACACATTTCAAGCCCAAAATTTTTAAAGCTGGTTTTCATCGTATGAGGAGGTATCTCGTAATTTTTTGTGATTTTAGCACATTGGGAACACTAATTCTTATTTCCTTTTACTTTTAGTCTTAAGTTTTCATTTGTTTTAGTTTTCTTTACTTCTATTACGTTATCTAACACTTTCTTGTTTCTTTTGTTAGTAGGTACAATGATAGTTGTAGTTTCCTTCCTTCGTGCAACTTCAAATATTTGGTGTCGAGCTTTTTCTTGGCCTCTTTGCACCTTATGATTGTGTTGTTAAACCAAAGTCTTTGATTCCCTCCTTCAAAGGGAAGAATGATCTAAATGCATATTATAATTAAGAAAGCAATATCAGGCTCATGTTTGCCTATTACAAGTGTTTAGAACAGTTGGCAGCCTTAGAATTTTCTGATTATGCCTTGAGTTAGTGGACTCAATTGTTGTTGAATCAACGAATGAACCGTGAAAGATCGATTAAGTCTTGGGATGAGATGAAATGAGAAAGAGATTTGTTCCGTCATTTTATCATAAAGAGAATCAACAAAAACTTTAACATCTTGCTCAAGGCACAAAGTCTGTTGATGAATACTTAAAGGTAATGTAATTGCTCATGATTTGAACAAATATCTCTGAAGAAGAGGAGACTAACATAGCTCGACTTATGAATGGATTGAATTTTCTCATATTTGATATCCTTGAGCTCCAAACATGTGTGGATCTTGAGGAAGCACTTCAAAAGACCATTAGATTGAACAATAAATTCAAAGGTAATTTAAGGAATAATTTTCGGGTTTTTCATCAAATTGGAGAGGATCAAACTCTACTCCTCATTATAGGAGTTCGACACATTCCCAAACTCATGGGAATCGTATATTGCTGAATGAGCTAAAGCCATTTGAGTGGAAATCCCTTTTAAGCAGAATGCCATTTTTTCTCTATAAGATCATAAATGAGCTCATGAGATTAAATGCTCTAAGTGTAATGGGAGTGAGCACTATCACAATGAGTGTCCAAATAAATGAATTATGCGTGTTCGATACGATGGAGAATACACTTTCAATTCTGATTTTGAAGATCTTAATGTGCTTACTTTGGTTGAAGATTATGAAGAGGAGATGTTGGAACCTCCTACTAATGGTAAGGATCTTTTAGGGTTCAATTGCCTTATTGTGAGATTAACCCTTAATATCCAAGCAAGGGATGATTCTGATGAACAACGGACTAACATCTTCCACTCTTGTTGTTTGAACAAAGGGAAACTATGTTCACTCATTATTGATAGTGGCAATTGTGCTAATGTGGTAAGCAATTTTTTGGTGGATTCCCTTTCATTACCTTGTCAAAACCATCCTAATTCATATCGTCTCTAGTGGCTAGCTTCATGAAAGATCCAAGGTAAAAGTGGTAAAACAATGTCTTATCACTTTTAAAATTGGAAATTATATTGATGATGTTTGGTGTGATGTAGTCCCAATGCATGTTGTTCATTTACTATTAGGGAGACCATGGTAGTTTGGTCGAGATGTCGTTTACCATGGAAAATTGAATAAATACTCCCTCGTATTTCACGTGAAAAAGTTTACTTTAACCCCTTTAGATCCCAAAGATGTGTGCAATGATCAAGTGAAAATGAAGAAATTTTGTGAAGGGCTCAAAGTAGTAAAGTAAAAAAGATTGAGAGAAAAGAGGCCATGAGTGACAAATGCCCAACTGGTACAAAAGATGTGTGGAAATCCCTACTAAGTAAACAACTACTTCAATTCCAAGCTAAGAGAAAAGAGTGCATCAAAGTTTGGAAAAAGTTTATTTTTTTTAACCCAAATTAATTTATTTTCTCGTAAATTTGATCCATACACAACTTTCATAAAGCTGGTCAAATTCATTTAAGTCTTTTCTTTCCTCCTTTAAGTTTCTTAGGAATAAAGAGTTACCTTTCATAGTTGCCCATATTTTTAAGCTACATTTCAACAATTTGTTTTTAATCTTAGCCATCCATATTTTCTAGACTAGTTTTTAGCGATTTGTTTCTCCTTTTTTTAGTTTTCTTCTTGTATAAAGATACTCTTTGAGTTCTTCTCCTTTGGAATAAAAGCCTTCAACTTAATCTTTTTCGAGATTGTTGGTGAAAATTCTTCACCCTTTGGTTTTTCAAGTTATCTATCTTGGAGGGTCGATTAAAGCCATTAGTGGAATTTATTGAAGCTTGATCTTCAAAGGATTCCATTAAATATCTTTCTTTCTCATCTCACCATCGCTATTATTATCATCCTTCTATCTTCCATCTCTTTTTATTTAATCTTTTATTATTATTATTCTTGAATTATTCCTATCTTATTTATCTTTTAATGTTAGATTTGACATCTTCTTTTTAGATAACAAGATTTGACATTTCTAGCAACTTGAAATCAATCCATTTGTTGCCTATATTAAGAATTTTGAAATCTAAAAAATATACGACTAAAGTCCCAAAAGTAAAAAAATATATTATAGAGACTAAATTCCGAACTCACGAAACTAATAAAAAAAATTAAGTTTTAACTGTTAATACTGTTAATTATATTTTGTGAATTTTTTTAATGATATTTTGAAATAATAAAAAAAACTACTCACTTGTTAATCATGTAATTAAAAAAATTATAATTAACTTGAATTTAACCAAAAATTTAACAGTTAAATCTGAATTTTAAAATCTGAAAAGCAGAGAGACTTCATACATATTTTAACCTTTTTCTTTCTCTTTTGCATAGACTTGGATTTGCTGCTAACAGGGTTAGCATTTCAATTCCTTTGAGAAAAATTAATATGAAAACAAGATAAGAGTATCATTCAAAATTTTGAGTATCTTTTTAGAATTTTATGAAAATTTATAAAATCTCTGTATTTTTATACTGTAAAAATTCATATTTTTTAAAATTTTAAAAAAGTTTTAATGTTATAAATTAATTAAAGCTAATAAGTATTATATGCAATGATAAGACACATTACATTTTTTAAAAAGAGAATGTAAGTTCGAATATTAAAAAAAATTATTAAAAAAGATAATTATGAATCTCGAATATAAACTACCATCACAAATCCCGAATATAAATCATACAGTGTATATGCATAATATAAAGAAATTAATTAAAGGGAAGAAAGGGGGTCCCTTTCAAAGTTTCAAGTAGAGTGGCAAATCTTGGTGTAGGGACCGTTTGCCTAAAAATTTTATTTGAAGACCCAGCCACCTGCTTTTGATTTTGTGGGTGGGTGAACCGGTCGTGCTGTCTATTTCTGTCTCCCCATTTTTAATGCTTGCATCAGCTTTTTAATTTCTTTTTTTTATGTTGTGTTCAATAATGTCATTTTTAAAATTTGAATTTATACAATTATAAAGTACAATATAATTTATCAATTTACTCGATTCGTATTTTAAAACTTGTAGATATATCTAATCTAATTTCATCCTATATTAGTATTTTATTGATATCATTTAGAAAAAAAATGTATGGACCACCATAATTTTAGGTATGACACGAAAATAAAATATATAAAATATATGAATTGAGTCTTAATTCAATTGGTATTGTGATTATCATAATAATTAAGAGAATGTGAATTCAAGTATACTTAAACTGACATTTTCCTTCAAATTAATGTTTTAGCAGTTATGTGTGAGTTTGGGTACTAGTAGTAGTTATTGTATAAAAAAATATAAAAAATTTATACACTGTTGAAGGGCTGGCTGAGTTGATGTTACTAGATCTGTCCATGGGTCAAGTTATCCATCCAAGCCTAAAGGTCCGGTTGAAATTTGGAAGGGTTTGGATAAAAATATTATACCCAAAAAATGAGTTTGGACAAAAAAATTAGCCCTGTTAAAAATATTAGACGAGCTCGAGCTTGAACATTTAAGGTCCAACCTTTTTTTTAAGTTTCTAATATTTTATATTATGTTATTTTTATATATTATATAATTTATAACACAAAAATTAAATCTATAAAATGTAAACAATAAAAGATGTTAGATGACTATATATAAAATTATTTAAATATATATATGCGGACTTAAAATGAGTTTGGGTTAGAGATTTACAAATATAGGTGAATTTAGATAAAATTTTAGGCTCATATTTCGGGTCGGATCGGGCTTGGACAAACATAAAATGTGTTAATTCATGCCTAAATGTATTAATTCATGCCTAAGCCCGGGATATGAATACCTTTAAGTGTCACCCATCAATCGGGACCTGACTCAATTAAGAAATTATTGAAAACTCATTTCTTTTTTTTAAAATAACAAACATTATTATGAGGGTATTTTTGTTATTTTATATTTTATGTAAAATCTTTAAAACAATGCATGTGATAGTATTTGAACTTTATAGCCATGGTTTTCAATATATTAACTTTACCATTTCAACCAAAATTTCATTTATTTTTTTATAAATATATTTGTTAAATATTTTTTAACCCACATAATGTGTAGAGGTTTTCATGGGTTAGGCCGAGCTTAAGCATTACATTAACACAATTTATGCCCGTGCCTATCCATATATATATTTTTACTTTCCTACTCATATTTATAAATGACTGATCCAAGTCCATTTTAGGCTTACTCATATGATTTTTTTATTTTTTGAAAAATATTTATAATATTTTAATTTAATATTTAATAATTTAATATAATTTTTCATTTTATAATATATTTTTCATATTTTAAAATTTTATATATAAGGATCTTAACATTTTGGTGTATTTACATTATAGTATTATATATTACTACGATTTAGTTTTGTGTGTTATAAATTATATCATATATAACAACATAATATATAATATAATTATAAATATAAAAAAAAAGAACAAGTTAGGCCGAGATTGAACATTTGAGGCCGGGCCATGTTTTAAATGAGACTATTTTTTTTCTCAGACTTGTTTTCAAGTCCAAACTTCCCAAATTTCAAGTAGGCCTTCAAGCTTGGGAGAATAGCTCGATTTATAAACAAGTCTAAGTCATGAGTATACCATAATCTCATATGAAGAATGAGTCAACCTCCCTAACCCTATCTAGACGTTATGGCTAGATTCAGAAGGCTACATTAGCCTCCGAAATGGCTAAGCTAACTTACGATACTTTTGAAGACCTTAAATCGACTCGTTTTAGAGAAAAATCGCGGTTGTACTTTGAGTTAGTTTAAAAACATTCATTTATTAGGTCACCTATACTTGAGATTAATTTTATTGTTGATAGTGTTGTTTTAGAAAAACAATTTGTTTGTCGCTGTACTTTGTAAAAACTCGATATTAACTAATGCAACGGAAAAACCATTATTCATGTCATTTTAGAAATCTAGTTGCCTTATCGATTTGTTTTTGAAAAATGGTTTCTTTGTAATGCAACGGAAATTGGAGAACAATGTCAAATTTTACATAAGCCAGATATCATGCATTTCCCGGTCATTATGCTTAAGTAATCCATGCATATAAAAATATCTAAATGAAAAGTTACCAAGCCACATACTAAAAATAATTACAAATTACAAATCAAAACCAATAGAAGCTTATTAATGATACTTATTTAAAAATAGTCCGATGTCTAAGGTGATGCTCCATATGCCAAGTCCGATCTTAGTTTCGAGGTATACTAGAAAAGTTAAACATCATGGGAAAGTAAGCTTATGAAAGCTTAGTATGAGTCTAAGAGTTATTTAAGCAAACATATAACAATACAGTAAGACATAGGGACATCAACACAACGACCATAATGAATAGAGCAATTTATCAATCAATGCATATATGCATTAACCAAAGACCATAAAGCCATCTCATGGAGCTCATATCAATAAGGCTCCGTTTCTTTTACTCAAAATAGTTTCTGAAAAATAATTTCTAGAGAATGATTTACTTTTCTAGAAAAGCTAATGTTGTAAGTGTCAAAAACAGTGGTTTCAAGGCCATAAATCTGACGAGTGAGTCCGTAAATATTATTATTTAATATTTACGAGTCAAATATTATAATATATTTTATTTTGATATGGTAAATTATGTTATTTGAATGAATAACATAAAAATATTTACGGACTCACTCGTTAGATTTACCATATCAAAATCAAATCTATTACACTCAAGGAGCCTTATTGATATTCCTAAAGTCAATCAGATTTACCATAATTGTAATCTCTAAAGTCAATTAGATGCAAAATGACATACACTCATGGAGCAATTCATCTACCAAAATCAATCTCGATACAATGACGTGCTTAACATGCATATCAATAATCAGTGTCGTTGTATGCTTTGCATACTTTTCATTTAACAGTAACATTGGCATTCATACATGCTTTCAGTAACATATTCAATTTCAAATTTGCATATAGCCAATCAACCCATTTAACAATCTCACTGGTACGTGACATACAATACAATCAAGTCATACGAGTATACAATTGAATAGTGTTATAGAATGTCAAGCATTACGCATGCATCCATTAATCAATATTCACAATCTATTATCATTTCAAAATATGTCACAACCAACATTCAATAATCCATAACCATGGCATCCAAACAGACAATCATAAATAGAAATTTTGCATACAAATAATCCTGATAAGGGGCCTAAACACTCCGTCAATATTTTAGGATGCATACATCGCTCGACACATTTTATTTCTTTTAGGCCATTTGGCCATGCTCGATCAGCAAGCATTTTTATATCAAATTATATTTTAAATTATCAATTTGCAATCAATTATGCAAAGTTAGGACCCATATCTTAATTTCACAACTCGCAGTACTACGCCGTAAAATCCGCACTTTCGTACCTTAAACCTTAAACGATCGTTGATCCAAAAACAACATTAAAACATTAATTTTACACTTAAGACCAGCCTTGAAACACCCTTAAGGTTTCGACCAAATCAATATTTCAATAATGAATTTTTAGATTTGCAAAAACGATCAATCTTACACTGAAACAACACCTAGCGAGAGTGCGAATAAGATCTGACTTCACTACTAAATTGGAGCGTTAAATCAATAAGTAAATCAATCTAAGGCCCTAGAATAGTCGACCCAAAATAGCAAATTTTAAATGAAATAATCCGCACTTACACTTTTTGTTTCCTAGATCTGAATCAACGACCTACAAGAGATCGAATGCACACTCAATTGACAAATTTATAGTTTAATCCCTTGAAGTTGTAAAATTTTACATTAATACAATGACGAAATGACAGTTTAACTCTCTCAAAAATTTAATTCAAATTTGCCTCCTCCAAAGAAAATTTTTGGCTTCACTCTTGAACGCATTTTTGAATTTTAAAGACGACATTAGTAAGAAGAATAATTATAAATCTCGAATATAAACTGTAAAACAGATATAAAGGATAAAAAAAAATTACAAATATCCGAATGGTGAGATCTAAATCTATATATCTTGTTGATTGAGCAAAGAATTAGCCCACTTTGGAACCATTACATTAAGCTATGATTTTATTTAAGCCCGTTTTTTTGTGTTAATTGGGCTAAGCTCCTCACAATAAATTGCCCAAAGTATAAGGGAACAGACATTATTATATTTTTTATGGATTTATTTACTATTTGGCTTTTGAGTTTTATCAGTGTTCCAATTTGGTACATAAATTTTGTTATCTTAATTTAGTACTTAAACTATCATTTTCATCTCATTTTACCATAAATATTACAGATGTCTAATAAGAATGTGGCACATGTCACATTCTTATTAGAAACCCTTTTTTTTAAAGCTAAATTGAGACGGAAATGATAGTTCAGATACTAAAGTGAGACTAATAAAAGTTCAGATACTAAAATGAAAAACGAATATAGTTTAGAGGTCAAATCATGAATTAAATCTATTTTTTTCGCAAGAGATTGTATTGAGGTAGGGGAATAATTGTACATTCGAAGTTGAAATTTATTAGATTTCATCTTTTGAGGTTTTACGTAGATATATAAGCTTCCAAGCCATTATAATTTGATTTGAAAAAAAAATACAAATTCGATTTAGTCATTCTCAAGCTTAAGCAGCTTGAGCTATTAAGCAAGTCGAGTTTGAATATCTTTCTAATAATGTAACTTTATAGTTTTGGTCTATTTTTTAAAACAAATTTTCTCCACAGTTTTATATTTGGTTGGAGAACATGAAATTTCGGGTTAAATTTTGCTATTAGTCTTTATACTTTACATAAATTATAGATTTAGTCCATGTACTTTAATTTGGTCAATTTTAGACTCTATATATTTTAAATTTTGTAATTTCAGTCTTGACCCGAATTTTAGTAGTTAAATATGCTTTGTTAAATTTTGCTATTAGTCGTATACTATGTGTAAAGTTTTAGATTTAGTTCATACATTTTAATTGGATTATTCTTAGTCCCTGTACTTCTCAAATTTGAGAATTTCAATCTTGACATAAATAATAGTCGATAAATCTTTTAACTAGCTTTTTTTTTGTAATTAACACGTAAAAATAACGATTTGCTACATCATACTTTGAAAATAAAATAACTTATTAAATTTAACCAATACCATTTTAATCGGGATTAAAATTTTATATATAAATTAAAAAAAACCCCTAAAACAATTTCCTAAGCTAATCCCAAGATCATCTACCATTGGCAACACAATCAAAGACAACATTGCACATTTGTCATGCTACTGACCAATCTTAAAAAATCTAATTATTTCATGAATTATGAAGAGTTATATAAACATTAATGTTACTGATAACAATAGAAAAGAATATATGTCATGCGTGAATAATGGAGGACCCCAAACCATCATGCTTTTTTCTTTCAAAAAATTATATGAAAAATAATGCAATATTTAATTTTTACAAATTAGTCACATTTAGAACTGAATTAATTTATCGGACTGATTTAATTTGGTTAATCGGTTGGTGGTTGGTTAATATTTTTTGAAATTTCAGTTATCGGTTAATTCAGTTCGAAATCGGGTAATTAATCGAATTAATTCTATTAACAATTCATCCATTTCTACTGTTAAAAACTAGTCGCTATACGCTAGAATGAGGTACACGTGGCACACCTCGTGTAATTGTCTAGTTATTCAGTCAGCCACGTCAATTTTTAATAGTAGAAATTGATGAAATTTTTAACAGAAATGATCAATTTGTTTTTTGATCTAACATACGTAGGCTATTTTGCCCATTTTTGAGTAAAAAGGGAAATAGGTTCTGATCAAATCTACTCTTCTTTAACACAATATCTAAAATTATCCACAGCCCCTCTCCAACTCATAAATAGGAGGATAATGCGTTTCAACGCACTCGAATCTACGTCTTCCTATATTGACAACAATATCCATACTAATCAAACTAATACTCAATCAACAACTATGAATTTGTAATTATATAAAAAGTAACACAAAATGCTACAGAGATAATCCACTTCTTTGGGTTATCAAATGTTGTAATAAATTTGAGCATAAGCACATGAATGTTACAATGGCAGACAAGACAAGCTTAAAGAATATATATATATATACAGTGTTCGATGAAAGAGATTTTGGAGCATCAATTGAAGAAGTTAGTGGTAATAGTTTTTGTGTTGGGTTATTGCCTATGAATCACAAAGAATAGAACGGTTGATTGGAGAACCGGGTCAACCGGCTATTGTGTCATTCATGTTTGAAACACAAAGTTTGGATCATCATTATTTCATCTTTTTATATTTATTTTATTCTTTTAAAAAAAATATTACGGTAAAAATTACATAATTTCAATTTAAAAAATAATTTAAACTCGAAAATCCAATTTAATCAACTCTAATTCAAGTTCGATTCAACTCAATTTAATTATAGAAAATTAATATCATAAATCCATTAAATCTGAATTCAAAACTGTTGTTTGAACCCGAAATAACTTGACATGAAAAAGTCAACTAACAAACGTAAATATTTCGAACTCAAAATAGTTCAAATCCGAACCTAAAATTATTCAAATTGATTCAATCAACCTACCTCAACTGCATTTATGTTTATTTTGACCATTTTGAATTTTTTTTTGGTACAATCAAAGTTAATGGGATGTTAAAACCAACCTTAGACTTTGAGGTGCCAATCCCTCAAAATCTATAAATTTATAAGTTAGTCCATAATAAAATTATAGTCTGGTCTTAAAAATAATAAAATTTTGATTTAATCATTTTAAAAATTCTAAAAATATAACCTAATCCCAGACATTAAAAAAATTCATTCTAACCTCACCCTTAAATACCAACATAAGATTTTAACCCCTTATTCCTTTGGGTTGATTGTACTTGCTTATAAAAACAAGTTTTTGTTGTATTCAATTTCATCCCCCACCTTTGATCTTCTTTAACTATATATATAGCCAAAAACAAAGAAAAAAACAGAAAGTGAAGAGGTAATGAGAGAAGCAAAGGGACCCAACGTTTTAATGGGGGATACAAAATGTACAAAAGCTAAGCCCTCTGCAATCATTTGAATTGAGGGATCCAACGTTCCAAATTGGACCTTACCCTACTTTTTATATTTTTATTTGCCTCTTCTTCATTTCAAACCAACCAAAAGCATACAATAAAATTAAATTAAAAATTCATTTCCCAACGTATACTTGAGATTGGGGCCAACAGTGTACAATATTCTAAACAATTCAAAAAGTTAAAAAAGCACACTGTTTTTAAATAAAGGATATTTCACGGTTAGTATCTGAGTTCAGTGAAGAAAACCCAAACGTTTAAAATAGTTTCATGAAAAAATTGAATTATAAAAGAGAAGGGGAAAGAGAGCTTTCGATTAGTCATACATTAGCAATTTCAATAGCCCAGTAACTTAAATAAAAAAATTTTAATGGTTTAATGACCATTTAATAACTTTTTAAATAAAGGGTATTTGACAGTTAGTATTTGAGACCGGAGAAGAAAACCCAAATAGTTCAAAACAGTTTTATAAAAAAAAATGAACTATAAAAGAGAAAGACTAAGAGAACTTTCGATTATACATTGGCAATTTCAATAACCTAATAATTTAAATGAAAATTTTTGAATAGTTCAATAACTATTTTGTAACTTTTTAAATAAAGGGTATTTGACGGTTAGTATTAGAGACCGAAGAAAAAACCCAAACGTTCAAAATAGTTTCATGAAAAAAAAAACTAAATTATAAAAGAGGAGGAGGAAAAGAACTTTCGATTGATGATACTTCAACGACCATTTTGTAACTTTTTAAAATTGAGTAACTAAAACGAAAACTTAATAATAATTAGAGACGAAAGGTGGAATTTATCCTTAAATGAAATGAGTGGTGTGGTGATTTTAATATTCTCAGGTGAATCTTCTCACATTTCTCACCTACTCTCAGTTATTCTTCACCAAAACCCTATGGACGTCCCTATATTGTTGACTAGAAATTTTAAAAATGTAAATAGTAGTGGTGAGATATCATGACCAAATTAAATTATGGGATACATTTTTGGTTCACAAAAATAAATATAATCCTTTGATCCAGAAAATCAAAGGGTCCAATATTTGTGATATTTCTAAATCCAATACATATAGCTATGTTTGTTGAATGCACGTTGGCATCTGTATTGATTACTGTTTCATGCTTTGAAATCAATGGCAAACTTAATCATCACAAAACATTAATCAAGAAATGTAATCAACGGTGTTGATACATGCTTAAATAATCACAAAACATTAAACAAGCACCATATATATATATATTCAATCTTCTTTTTGTCGTCTTTAATAAAATGAAGACACCAACGTTTGAACTTTGAATTTGAGGAGTCCTTTTCTTTGTTCTCTCTGTTCTTTTCCACTCTCCCTTACATACATACATATATCAGTTGTCAGATATCTATATCTATATCTATATCTATATATATAATATTATATATTGGATCGTTCAAAGTAATTAAACTGATTAGCTTCAACCCTTCAACTTGTTCTTCTCTCCAAGATTTCTGGGTTTCTGCCATTGTTTCAGTACCTCCCAAAGGTTTAGTGTTCTTTCTTAAGTGTCTTGTCTGAAACTGCTTGTTTTCTTTGAAGCATATATTGTTAGCAGAACTTAAGAAAAATGGTGTCTTTCCATGTTTTTTTCTTACCATCTTTTAAGTTGTTTACCAACATTGTTGTTTCTTGTTTTTTTTTTTTTTTTTGGTCCAGTGATCAAAATCTTTCACAAGAACTCTTCTTGGGGGAAAAAGTGACTGATAAAATGCCTCAGCTAATCAACTCTAATTCAATTTTCACTTCTCCTTCCAAGAATCTCAAAGGTTTAAAGGCTTTACTCTCTAACAATGTTGAGCCTTCAAACACTGATGATGTCTTCAATGAAAATGAATTAGCTCAAAGAAAAGCTGAAGAAGCAGGTATATTCTACATACACACACACATCCATCCATGCATCCATCCATACATACAATATATATATATCTTTCTCTGAGAAAGTTGCTTCTGGTATTATCATTAGTATTATTACTTGTTGATACCATCATAGTGCTGATTTAGACCCACATCAATTGGATTGTTAGGTGTATATTTAATTTTTAAGTACAAAAGGGGTTGCATGAAGGTACTGTCTTAAAGTTTTAGGTTCAATAGTGACATTCTAACATGTTTGAAGTAAGAATTTTTCAATAGTTGTAACCCTTTCCTTTTCCTTGAACTACGATCTCGTTTTGTAAAAATCTTTTGTAAAAAATAAAAGAAGACCCACTTCTGCATGTTACTTTAGTTTTGGTGTAGGGTATTGGGACATTCCAACTCATTATTATCAGTGTGTCTCTTTCTCTTTTTCATCTTTTTCTTTTCCTTATTTTTGGGGCTAAATGAATGATGAGCATCAATTAAGCAGTTAATAAAAATTATGACGGTAAAAAAAAAGGAACAAAGGGTAAATTGAGAAGTGCATGTGAAGTATTTGATGTTAATAATATGATATTTTAGAGATGAAATGATAGATGAGTAGAGTTTAGTTTTTAAGATCTTGCCGATGAGGCCATGGCTCGGTTGGCAAAGGCGGAGGCTTTGGGTCTTGTGCATTTAGGTTCGAGATCCGTCATGTGCAATTATATGAGTGGGTCTCTAAGTCCCATCACTTGCAGTTTCCATATGTGAGTTTTAGTCTAGTTAGTCTAGTTTGTTGGCTTTAATCTGAACTGTACCAGTTCTTATTCTAGTTGTGTTGTAATGGTTTGGTTCTACTTTGTGATTTGTTAGACAATCCATGTTGTAATAGTTTGATTCTTATGGTTCTTCCGACATATATTTGTTTTGATACTTTGATTGTATTTGTAACACTTTCAAAAAAGTTTTTGAAATATGAGTCTTCATGATCCTCTAAATACATGGAAACAACTTGGAAAATTCTAAACATATCCATGTTCGGGCACATACTCTTGAGACCGAGTAACATAGGATCACATTGTTCTAATACTTTTAAGGCTATAGCAAAGGAGCAATAGCTCAAATTATTTTAATTGTTGTTCCAAATTGTGATTAGGGTTTAGGATCATATTGCTTGTGGGAGATTAATGAAATTTGGAGTCTAAAAACTTATGTTCTCTGGCTCTTCATTGTTTTTTTAGTATCCATACCTGATATTCCTGTCTAACACATACATATGAGGATATGAGCTTTAAAGATCCTCCAAACACATAGAAAAAACTGACATACCCTTGTTAGACACATATCAGTATAGGATACTCAAACCTGAGACCCAGTAACAGAGAA
The DNA here is from genome assembly GCA_025698465.1 of Gossypium longicalyx. Taxonomy (NCBI): domain Eukaryota; kingdom Viridiplantae; phylum Streptophyta; class Magnoliopsida; order Malvales; family Malvaceae; genus Gossypium; species Gossypium longicalyx. Next base: position 931,336 of record CM046999.1, read on the forward strand.
AAAAAAACTAACTGCATTAATCCTTTTGTCAATCAGCTTCAAGGAGGTACCAAGCAGCAGAATGGTTGAGACAGATGGACCAAGGTGCATCAGAAACCCTGCCCAAAGAACCCTCTGAAGAAGAATTTTGCCTTGCACTTCGAAATGGGCTCATTCTTTGCAATGTCCTTAACAAAGTCAATCCTGGAGCTGTTCTTAAGGTTCTCAAATGGAATGCTGTCACATTTCTTTCACAAACTTTATTATGTTCTATCATTGTTCGAAATAAAAAATTGAACTGCTTCTGATTATGAAACTTGTTTGTATACAGATAGTGGAAAATCCAATAATCCCAGACCAGTCAACAGAAGGAGCAGCACAATCTGCTATTCAATATTTTGAAAACATGAGGAATTTCTTGGTAGCTGTGAAAGATATGCAGCTCTTGACCTTTGGAGCTTCTGATGTTGAAAAGGTTTGAAATTAGAACTTAGATATGTATTAAACTTATGTACTGTTTTCAGTCCTTCAGCCTTCGTAGCATACTTCTCTACCTGTTCTACTTTGCAATCCAAGTAGTTCAAGCTCCATCAATTATTTCTTTAAGAAGCATGTTTTTGCCGATTGATTCGAAATTTCCCGGCTTTCTGCATTGTTATCTTGATGGTTCTATTTGCTTCAAGTATGCTGTTTAATGAATACAGAGAACTTGAATCTTCAGGGTGGTTCAATGACTAAAGTTGTGGACTGCATTCTATGTCTGAAAGGATATTATGAATGGAAGCAAGCAGGAGGAATTGGAGTTTGGAGATATGGAGGAACTGTAAAGATTACGGCCTTCCCAAAAGGGTCAATACCTTCCTTGATTGGAAGTGAAAGTGCCGATGATTCTCTGGATGGGTCAGATTCATCGCAATATGAACAATTATTGGAGTTTCTCCATCTCTCTAATGAAGTCACAATTGAGGAGTCCAAAACTGCCAATGCTCTAGCTTTTCTTTTTGATCGCTTCGGTCTTTGGCTTCTACAAGCTTACCTTAGAGACAGCAATGGGATTGAAGAATTCCCCTTGAATGCAATGGTAGGTAAGATCCTTGCCAAATTATCGATCTGTCTAAACCGAGTCGGTTCTTTGTTTTATCATGTAGTCCGGTATGATTTATTGATCAAATTTGCAGTTAGTAGATACATTAATCAGTAAGATCGTGAAGGACTTCTCAACATTGCTTGTTTACCAAGGAACACAGGTAATACGAACTTCAAACTGCCAGTATGCCACTGTTCCGATTAGTATTTATGCCTTGGAAAGCAAGTAACTATGCTTTTAGTTACAAGACAAATACCTTATTGTCATTCTCCCTGAGCTGAAATGATCTAATAGTTTCTTTTGTTGCTTCTTTTCCAGCTTGGGCTGTTTCTGAAGAAACTCCTGAAAGCTGACATGAATTCTCTATCGAAATCCAATTTTATAGAAGCCATCTCACTATATCTCGGTCAAAAGACTAGCCTGGCATCAAATGATGTCTCCAAGTTCTGCATCTGTGGTGGGAAACGAGACATTGTTCGCCGTAGCGTTAGTCATTCTGCCGCTAATGCAGACCTTCTTGATCTTCAGCAAAGAGAAATACAGGTTAGAAACTTTTTTCCCCTAGTAACTGATCTGCTATCATTCATTAGCTCGTGAATACTTCTAAACAACCTTAGACAACTGACATCCTGTTGTCTTATGTTTTATATCATTTTAGGACATCAAATTAGATTTTCAAAAAACAAAGCTTGAAGTCAAACAGATTCATTCAAATTGGGAGGAAGAACTTAAGAGACTAGGTAAGAATCTTACAACCAAAGACATTACATATTCATTTTAACATGTTTTTGAATAAAATTATGAAACTGTATATTTTTCCTTTTTTAGCGTATCATATCAAGGGTCTCGAAGTGGCATCCTCTTCTTATCACAAGGTATTAGAAGAAAATCGTATGCTTTACAATCAAGTCCAAGACCTCAAAGGTTTGCATCTATGTTGGATACATGAGCTGAATCTATGCTTGTTATGAATGGTTATTGACTTAAATCCTTTTTATGATGTTCAAACAGGAACGATACGAGTTTACTGTCGAGTGAGGCCCTTTTTGCAAGGCCAAACAAACGGACAATCAACTGTGGATTACATAGGAGAAAATGGAAACCTCATGATTGTCAATCCTTTAAAGCAGGGCAAAGATGCAAGAAAAGTATTCTCTTTTAACAAAGTGTTTGGACCAACCGTCTCACAAGGTATTTTCCTATACAATATGGTTAAGTCTTTGTTATACATCAAGTCTTTCTTCTTACATTCATATTGTGATGGCATTATTCTCAGAACAAATATATGTCGATACTCAACCGCTGGTCAGATCTGTATTAGACGGCTTTAATGTTTGCATCTTTGCATACGGACAAACTGGCTCAGGAAAGACATATACAATGGTATATTTGTCAACCGTACTTGTGTATCCAACTGCACACAGTCTTCTTTTCTTTCATCTAGCTTCAATTGCAATTCGTTTTCTTTGTTCTTTGTAGAGTGGACCGGATTTGACTACCGAGCAAACGTGGGGTGTAAACTACCGTGCTCTAAGTGACCTGTTTCAAATATCCAAGGAGAGAGCAGATTTTGTTAAATATGAAGTTGGTGTGCAAATGATTGAAATATACAATGAACAAGTGAGAGATTTATTAGTCATGGATGGCTCGAATAGAAGATATCCTTTCACATTTACTTTCTTGTTTATATAGTTGAACTGTATAACTTTATTGAATCTGGCATATGGTTCACCTTAACAAACCATACATTGGATATTCGGAACAATTCTCAGTTGAATGGCCTAAATGTGCCTGATGCAAGTTGGGTTCCAGTTTCAAGTACTCAAGATGTTCTTGAACTGATGAGAACAGGTCAAAAGAATCGTGCTGTAGGTGCTACGGCTTTAAACGAGCGAAGTAGCCGTTCTCACAGTGTTTTGACTATTCATGTGTATGGTAAAGAGTTGGTTTCTGGATCTATTCTCAAAGGTTGCCTGCATTTGGTGGATTTGGCTGGGAGCGAGAGAGTGGATAAGTCTGAGGCAGTAGGTGACAGATTGAAGGAAGCTCAACACATAAATAAATCACTCTCGGCACTAGGAGATGTCATCTCAGCACTTGCACAAAAGAGTGCACATATTCCTTACAGAAATAGCAAGCTTACTCAAGTATTACAAGATTCTTTAGGTATATATATACACACATATATATTCATATGTTTGAATTTATGCTCTTTAGTTGTTCATATCTTCTTTTTGTGTGATAGGTGGTCAAGCTAAAACATTAATGTTTGTACATATAAGTCCTGAAGTCAATTCCGTTGGAGAGACAGTAAGCACACTGAAGTTTGCTGAGAGGGTTGCTTCCATAGAACTCGGGGCAGCTAAATCGAACAAGGAAACCGGTGAAATCCGAGAACTTAAAGAAGAGGCGAGTTATTAAAATTTTTAAGTGCCATTGTTATATATAATTTGGATGCAAAATTGTCTTATACCTTATTTAATCATTGTTATAGATATCAAATCTTAAACTTGCATTGGAAAAGAAAGAAGCAGAAGTAGAACAACTGAAAGGTGGAAATGCTCGAAGCGCGACTGAATCTCAACGAGCAAGAGCGGTTTCACCTTTCCATATTCCAAGACGTAAGCCTGAATCATCTCCAAAACGTGGTGATGATAATAAAATCACAGAGGTAACTGAAGAAATATTGGACATTCAAAGTTCGACAGGAGTTTGTTGAATAATGAAGCTGTTTACATCTATTTTATGGCTATATTCGATCCTTTTCAGGCTAGAAGCTGTTCTTCGGGTAAGCAAAGGAGGTCAAGATTTCCATCCGTGTTTGCAGACAAGGAGACATTTCCTAAGATGCCTATTCTAGCTGAAGAGAGATTACCGAGTGTAGTAAATGCAAGGTCACCGTCTCCTCCTGTTCGGAGGTCCTTATCCACTGATAGAGGAGCCTTAATTAGAAGCAGGATCAAGGCTGACACAGTTGACAATCAACCAGTCTCAAAAGTACCATTTCTGGCTAGAGTACCGGTTAACAAATCCTTAGCCAGTACAACCGTGATCCCATCAGCAGAGAGCAACTCCTCCAGGGTTCATGTAAATTCTCAAGAGATTTCCAAACAAGATAGCATCTCTGATAAACTTAGCACGAAGAAACTGCATCTGGAACACGAAGAAGAGCAGTTTAGGCAAGCCCTTAATGTTAGACAAGGTGGAATTAGGAAAAGCAAGGCTGAGAACAAAGCTAAAATGAAGCACCAACAGCCTACAAGACTTCATAAAACCGATGCAGCAGTCACATTGCTTTCTGAAATAGATGCCGGTGAGAAAATAGAGGAGCCTCGAAAAAGCGACTTCTCCGAGACAGAAAATGAGAATACACTCATTGGCTCTCTTACATCCAGCGCGTTGAAGATGAAGAGGTTTCGACAGAACATCACCAGGAATTCACAGAATGTTGAACCAAGGTGTACTTTCAATGCTTTCTTTTACCAATTTCCATTTGTAAGTTATGATATACCATCAATTTAGTCGTAACTTACATTGTATTACGATGTGCAGGGGCTCAGTGCAAGCAGTAGAACCTTTTTTGGGAGAGAAAAACCGACAAGCAAAGGATGGAAGTAAAACTTTGATGCCTGAATTTCGAAGGAGCCGGTCATCACCTCGTGGGAAATTTTTGGTTTTGCCTTGATGATACTACGGTATATAGGGGAATTAAATTCTTGGACTTCGATATATTTTTAAAGGTTTTGTACAGTAACTACTGAGGTTGGTGTTTCCAAATTCCAGGTTGCATTTGCTGATCAAGATATGTCATTGAAGCTGATTATATGTACACTTAAAAACATACATATATATATGATTTGTTTTACTTGAGAGAAGGTCTATATTTCATTAAATATAATCAAGGATACCTTCAAGCACAAGTTATATGAATAAAATGCTAATCGGACTTGGTTATGAGTGAATAATTGCATCCATATATTTTTCAAACCAAATACCAGATAACTTATTTTTCATCCATTGTTTTTTTTGCAGACAATCTTGTACACTACTGTTTTTAATTATTTATTGCCTAAATTTAGACATTGATTTAGATGGGTTTTAAAAAACTTGTTCAAAGGTCTATAAATAGTAATGGTAGAGAAAAACCAGAAAATTTTCTGTTTAAGATTGATAAACATTGACAACCTCAGTTTAGATGTAAAATTTGCAAAGTTAAACTTCCATTGTTACTAACTCCGAAACCATTAGCATGGAACCATTTCTTCAACTCATATATCTGCAAATTTTCAATCCATTAATACGTATTGGTTTCAATATATTATCTTCTAGTATATGGTCAGTTTCAGGCTTTCAGCTTTCTCAGAATAGCCTATTTTAGATGCATATCTTACATTCATGCAACATTTGAGGCTAAATGTCTCATCCACTTCATTCAGAAAAGAAAGGAGATTTGGATCATCTCGGATATAGCCAGAGCATTTGGTAACAGCTGCAAGTTTGAAACACCATTGTGCCGAGGGCCTCAACAATGTTAAAAAATCTCGAGGGAGCTGCATTACCTAATATTCCAAGGCCACCGCCATCAACGGGGAAACAGAAGGAGAATCAGGTAACAACGGATAATGCTGCACAATGTTCAGTCACCTCTATCTACGGGGCCAATATTGGGGACTTGTACCGCAGAGTAACGGCTAAATGGTGCAAAAGCCCGGTTAGCCATTCATTTACTATAAGTGTAGAAAGTCCTTGTGATGATCAAAGCCATAATACCTGCAAGATTGATTTAAATGGATGGCAATTTTGGGGAAAAAAAGGTCTGAAAAACATCGAAATAGATAGCGAAAGGGTCGATATTTACTGGGATTTTCGAGAAACGAAGTTCAATGCTAGCCCCGAGCCTTGCTCAGACTATTATGTAGCAATGGTGTGTGATGAAAAAGTGGTATTAGTTATAGGTGACATGAAAAAAGATGCTTTAAAAAGAACCAAGAAAAAACTTTCCTTGATAGACCCTACTTTGTTGTGCAAGCAAGAGCATATTTGTGGGAAAAGACTCTTTTGTTCCAAGACCAAACTAGGTGAAGGGATACAAGAACACGACATTATAATCGAGAACTGTCTATCCGATCCCGATGATCCCGAAATGTGGGTTACCATAGACGGTACCACCATCATTCGAGTTATGAACCTTCATTGGAGGTTCAGAGGAAATGAAATAGTCACAGTTAACAAAACACCCGTACAAATTTTCTGGGATGTACATGATTGGTTATATAATAAATCCGGTTCAAGCCATGGATTATTTATTTTCATACCAGGTGAACCAGGTTCAAACTCTATCATAAACAGTGATGATGATTGCAACATAAATGTTCCAAAGTTTTGTTATGTTTTATATGCTTGGAAAACTGAGTAGGCATCATTCCCTTTCACGGTGGAAACTATAAACATTTGTTTTGGTTTGGTCTAGTTTGGTAATTGTATGTTACATCTATGTTGTCCGGATTTGTACGTGAACTCAATATAAACTTAAGAGTGTACGTTTAAGTTTTTTATATATATATATTTAGAAGATCATATCTCGATTATGTCTAAAAATATGTTGAACATAAAATCACGGATAATTTAAATAAAATAAAAAGTCCAAGTAAAACAAATTTTCAATGATTATTTTATCTTATCTATAATTTTTTTGTAAAATTGCATGCACAAGACTTTGTTAATGAATTAGGTCAAAACTTAGATATTGTTTGTTTTTTAATTTAAAACAACTTGATCATTCATTCTATTATTTAAATATAATTTTTTATATTTTTTATGGTTAAATTTAAATAAAAATTATTATCCATTAAAAATTCTATCATATGCGTATACCTGTGAAAATAACGTACTAAAAATATAAATATTAGTTTAAAAATAATATACAATAAAAAATAAAATGTTTAGATTTGAACTAATTAATAATAACATATTAAATATGTACAATATTAAAATAAAAAATAAATTAAATAGTGAGTAAAATAAAATTTAAACACGTTAATATATCATATCAAGAATTCTAATTGCACCACAATTGGTTTGGAACTAAATCCTTCCACTTTTCGAACGGACTACCTAGCTTGACTCATAAACATGTCTACTTATAACAGTAATTCAATCAATAATATTATTAATATATACAACAGATGGAGATAATAAAACATGCATAAAAGAATTAAAATATAAATATTATATTAAAATAAAGTTTTGATTTCAAAAATAAAAAGATTATAAAAAAAATATTTTTGTGAATTTCCTAATCGAATTGATGTTGATTGATTTGGGCGGTATCCTATAGTTCACCCTGAATTGAACTCTCTTAACCCTTCAAACCACCCCGAATTCACCTTCGTACCCATACCAGATAAGATCAAGGAATCTCAAGTCTCAGATGAAGACCTTGCAGATAAGCTCAAGGAATCTATAGTCTCAACTGTAGATGTTGCAGGTTCCTTGCAGAGTCTCAACAAAAACTGTGCAGCACCATTACAAAAATGCCTCGAAAACATTTTGCACTCTCATCACCATATTGCTGCAGTCATCTATGATACAGTCATGTTTTGTGCTTAAACTATAGCCAACGATCTGGGGCTACCCGGGATAACTTTGCGTACAAGTTCGGCTACAACATTGCTATTATATCTTGTACTTCCTCAACTTGGTGAGAAAGGTATACATACCACTTTAATATTTGGTTGCAACAAGTTATATACATGATGATCATACGTAATTTTGGTCTGGGTTAAATTTGTGTTGCAGAATTAATGTCTGGAATTGAATCACCAGAGCTTCAAGCTCTGCAGCTTCAACGCTTACGAGCATTAATAGTACAGAATCCGACGCAAGCGATGATGGAGATGAGAGCTGCATTCACAAATGTGATGAAGTTCTCATCAGCTATAATTGTGAACTCAATGGAATTTTTGGAACTAGAAGCACTGTCAAAGGTAAGACAATACTTTCCTACTCCAATTTTCATTGTAGGACCATTACACAAATTAGCTCCAGCCATTTGCGGCTCATTATTGACTGAAGATGATAAATGCATCTCTTGGCTTAACAAGCAAGCCCCCAAATCTGTCATCTATGTGAGCTTTGGTAGCATTGCCAACATTGATAAGCAAGAACTAATTGAGACAGCTTGGGGATTATCCAACAGTAAACAACCCTTCCTGTGGGTGGTTAGACCTGGTATGGTTTGTGGCTCAGAATGGATTGAATCTTTGCCAAATGGGTTTGAGGAGAGTGTGGGAGAAAGAGGTTGCATTGTGAAATGGGCACCTCAAAAGGAAGTGTTGGCTCATGCTGCAGTGGGTGGATTTTGGAGCCACTGTGGGTGGAATTCAACCATTGAGAGCATTTGTGAAGGGGTACCAATGCTATGCAGACCTTTCTTTGGCGACCAACTCTTGAACACAAGTTACATATGTAATGTTTGGAAAATAGGCTTGGAATTGCAGAATCTAGAAAGAGGGAATATAGGAAGAACTATAAAAAGACAAATGGTGGATATGGAAGGAAAGGATATCAGAAAGAGAGCTATGGATTTGAAGAAGAAAGCTGCTCTTTGTCTTATGGAAGACGGTTCTACAAGTTGTTCTTTCAATGGGTTAATAAAGCAGATAACAGTTTCAGAGACATGAAATTAAACATCCTTGTAGTTCTATTTTCAGTTTATTGTATGGCACTGTGATCCCTATATCTTACAAATAAGATTCTATCAAGAACAAAATTAGACCTGAAAGACTTGAATCTATCGGAATCTTTATATTTTATGATTTTTTATCTTCCAAATTAACAAAGAAGTAATTAAGAAAGAAGGTGACTCTCTTTTTTCTAAAAATATTAGAAAAGTTACATATATGTAATTTAAGAATCATAACCCTAATATATTACTTTTGCACATTAATCATAATTTCTAATCATCTTATCGTCAACTAAAAATTAGTTATTAGAGTATCTATACATATTTATCTTATACTTTATTTAATAACTAAAGCCCGATAAACCTTAACCAAATTAAATTATTTTTAATTTGAGCTGATCTTTTATAATACTAAACAATAACATATAATTACTATTATTATATATGTAATAACCATATTTTTCAACATTTGATACGTTTATGACGCAAATCCCATTATGATTTGCCATTAGAGAGGCACAATAACTTTTAGGTGAACTGTAAAGAGATGAAGATAAATTCCAAAGTTTTGTTATGTTTTACATGCTTGGAAAATTGAGTAGGTATTATTGTGTGGAAACTATTTGTTTTAGTTTGGTCTAGTTTGGCAATTGTATATTTACATCTATGTTGTCTAGATTTGTACGTGAACTCAATATGGACTTAAAGAGTGTTTGTTAAGTCTTTTTTTCTTTTTCATATTTAGAAGATCATATCTCGATTATGTCTAAAAATATGTTGAACATAAAATCATGAATAATTTAAATAAAATAAAAAGTTCGAGTAACACAATTTTTCAATGATTGTTTTATCTTGTCTATATTTTTTTTTGTAAAATTGCATGCAATCAAAAACTTAACCAACACAAAACTTTGTTAAGGGGGCGAATGAAATTTTTATTTTTTATAGTCTATATCTTTATAATTTTTAAAGGATGAAATCAAATTTTTATAATTTTAAGGGGCTAAAGTACAATTTTTCCTTAACTAATTTAATTTTTTTTTAAAAATTAAGGGCTTAAAAAGTAACTTTACATTTTAGGGGGGCCGAGGCCCATGCCAGCCTTCCTCTAGATTCGCCACCATGAATTAGGTCAAAACTTAGATATTGTTTATTCTTTAATTTAAAACAACTTGATCATTCATTCTATTATTTAAATATAATTTTTTATATATTTTATAATTAAATTTAAATAAAAATTATTATCCATTAAAAATTCTATCATATGTGTATACGTGTGAAAACAACCTACTTAGAACATAAATATTAGTTTAAAAATAATATAAAATAAATAATGAAATGTTTAATTTTAAACTAATTAATAATAACATATGAAATATGTATAATATTAAAATAAAAAATAAATTAAATTTTGAATAAAATAAAATTTAAACACATTAATATATCATATCAAGAATTCTACTTGCACCACAATTGGTTTGGAATTAAATCCTTCCATTTTTCAGGCGGGTTACCAGGCCTGACCCATAAACAAGTTTACTTATAACACGAACTCAATCAACAATATTATCAATATATACAGCAGATTAATAAAATTAAAATATAAATATTTTATTAAAATAAAAAAATGTATAAAAATATTTTGGTAAATTTTTTAATCGAATTGATGTGGGGATGATTTTGGACATATCCTACGAATGCTGGGTTTATTTTCCACTCAAACAAAGACTAAAGCAGGCTTTTTTTGAAACAGCAAGGGTCAAATTTGATGTGCTGATTGACACCTTTTCCGGAAGCAAACGAATATAGGAAAAATTAGTTTTTAATATCTAATTTCTTGTTATTTATTGATCCCATTAGCCGTGGAGTCTTCCACCAGTAAGTCCAGAGAAAGAGAGAACAAAAATGGAGAAACAACAGAAATCCGGTCATTTGGTGCTTGTTATGGCACCCTTCCAAGGCCACTTAACTCCCATGCTCCAGCTAGCTACTATCTTGCACTCAAAGGGCTTCTCAATCACTATAGTTCACCCTGAATTGAACTCTCTTAACCCTTCAAACCACCCCGAATTCACCTTCGTATCCATACAAGATAAGATCAAGGAATCTCAACTCTCAGATGAAGACCTTGCAGATAAGCTCAAGGAATCTCTAGTCTCAACTGTAGATGTTGCAGGTTCCTTGCAGAGTCTCAACAAAAACTGTGCAGCACCATTAAAAAAATGCCTCGAAAACATTTTGCACTCTCATCACCATATTGCTGCAGTCATCTATGATACACTCATGTTTTGTGCTCAAACTATAGTCAACGATCTGGGGCTACTCGGAATAACTTTGCGTACAAGTTCGGCTACAACATTGCTACTATTTCCGGTACTTCCTCAACTTGGCGAGAAAGGTATACATACCACTTTAATATTTGGTTGCAACAAGTTGTATACATGATGATCATACGTAATTTTGGTCTGGATTAAATTTGTGTTGCAGAATTAATGTCTGGAATTGAATCACCAGAGCTTCAAGCTCTGCAGCTTCAACGCTTACGAGCATTAATGGTACAGAATCCGACGCAAGCGATGATGGAGGTGAGAGCTGCATTCACAAATGCCATGAAGTTCTCATCAGCTATAATTGTGAACTCAATGGAATTTTTGGAACTAGAAGCACTGTCAAAGGTAAGACAATACTTTCCTACTCCAATTTTCGTTGTAGGACCATTACATAAATTAGCTCCAGCCATTTGCGGCTCATTATTGACTGAAGATGATAAATGCATCTCTTGGCTTAACAAACAAGCCCCCAAATCTGTCATCTACGTGAGCTTTGGTAGCATTGCCAACATTGATAAGCAAGAACTAATTGAGACAGCTTGGGGATTATCCAACAGTAAACGACCCTTCCTGTGGGTGGTTAGACCTGGTATGGTTTGTGGCTCAGAATGGATTGAATCTTTGCCAAATGGGTTTGAGGAGAGTGTGGGAGAAAGAGGTTGCATTGTGAAATGGGCATCTCAAAAGGAAGTGTTGGCTCATGCTGCAGTGGGTGGATTTTGGAGCCACTGTGGGTGGAATTCAACCATTGAGAGCATTTGTGAAGGGGTACCAATGCTATGCAGACCTTTCTTTGGCGACCAACTCTTGAGCACAAGTTACATATGTAATGTTTGGAAAATAGGCTTGGAATTGGAGAATCTAGAAAGAGGGAATATAGAAAGAACAATAAAAAGACTAATGGTGGATATGGAAGGAAAGGATATCAGAAAGAGAGCTATGGATTTGAAGAAGAAAGCTGCTCTTTGTCTTATGGAAGACGGTTCTACAAGTTGTTCTTTCAATGGGTTAATAAAGCAGATAACAGTTTCAGAGACATGAAATTAAACATCCTTGTAGTTCTATTTTCAGTTTATTGTATGGCACTGTGATCTCTACATCTTACAAATAAGATGCTATCTAGAAAAAGCATAAACATTTGTAGCATCAATATAGTGTTTTACTACAAATATATATCACTATAAGTCCTCTGTTTGTGTTCAGGTTAGAGAAGTGATTGTATCAAACTGTAATTTTATGTTTTCTCTATAAATTTGTTATTCTATTATTGGAAAGGGATAGGGAAAACGTGTAATCACAATTTTATACAATACATTCTCGTTCAGATTAAGGGTAATATTCAATAATAAATGAATAAAACAAATACTAATAATAAATTATCTCTTTAAAACATGATTGAACGAAACTGGTAGCAATAGAGAAACTATCAAAACTGAAAACTGGACTTCAAGGACCCAATTATAAACATCCAAAACAATGAATGACTTTACTTGCAATTACCCCACAAACAAATACCCAATGAATTTCCCACGAGAATTGGCAGGTTAGATCTATAGATGGTTAGTATCAAAAATAAAACAAGAAAATTGTTGGCTTTTGATTTAAAGATTACTGATGTTTAAAGTTGTTTCATAATAGAAAATGAATTGTAGAAGAAAAGGAAAATAAGAGCTTTCGATTGTTGCTGACGATAGGAATAAAAAAGGCCATTCAACAATCATTTTAATAGTCCAGTGACTTAAATAAAAACTTTTAAATAATTTAGAGATTATTTTGTAACTTTTTAAAGTTTAGTAACTAAATCATAAATTTACCGATAATAGGCGTAGTTGATAAAAAAAGGGCGCTTTTAAATTACCAGTCAGTACGCTGTCGTTCGGACACAAACTTCAGGTTAGGTATTTTAAAGTTTTAACAGAACTAAAAAGATCTGAACTTGAAATTGAAGATTCTCAAAATGTCGATTTTTGCCGGTAATCTTAGCTTCAAAATCTCATCCACACTTCAGTTTCGAGTTTTCTCATTTCCCTGGTAAGCTCTCCCACTCCAAATTTTGGGTTTTTTTTTTCTTTTTCTATTCTCTGTTTGTTTGCTAGGAAAATGAAAGTAAGTGAAGCAAAATTGGTACTTTGATTCACCTGTTTCACGTTTGATCAATCCGAACCCTAAGTTGACCTAATCCAATGTGATCATTAAACGTCAATGTAATCCGAAGTCGCCTGAACCCGAAATAATCCCAACCGTCATGACCCAACCCAAAAACTCGAATAACTTAAACTGACTCAAACTGAAATGATCCGAAAATATTAAAACTCGATTTGGCCCAATCTAGATTGACCCGACTTGCCTAGTTCTAAAGCTTTGACTTTTCAGGGTGAATGGCAACAAGGCAATATTTTGTTTGAAAGAGAAGGAATATAGTTCATCAGTTCCAGTAAGGTATATACCAAAGAAATCTTTGGCAACTGAAGAGCCTGAAACTTCTTCACATTCAAAGGGTTTGAGTAAGAATGAATCTCGTAAAAGCGCTGCTTCGAATGTATTTGGAAGAAAGTTTACAAACAATGAAGGCAGTATTATTGATAAAAAGTCACAAACACGAAGCGGAATGTTCAAGAAAATTGCATTACATGATGATGTTCAACAAGGTATGAATGATAGTGAACATGTTGTAGTATCTAATCCTAGTGGATTGCTATTGGGAATTGATGGTTTATGAGACTCTTGTTTGTGAACACTGATAAAATTGTTGATTTTGAACTCGCAGCATTACGGATGTAATGGTCTTTTTGGATTGTTTTTATGTCCATGTATAGAAGTTTATACTGGTAATATAGTTTACAAGTTTTGTGCATGCGAATTGATAGTTTACGAGATTTGTGTATGCAAACATCGCTAGAATTGTGGGTTTCAAACTCACAGCATTTTGGATGGAATGGTTTCCCGAGTCATATTTATGTCAGTTTATATAAGTTTACATTGGTAATAAAGTTTGCACTTCTTGATGGCTTACTAGACTCGTGCGTGCGAACATCGATAAAATTGTTGTTTTTGAATTCACAGCTTTGTGGATGTAATGATTTTTCTTTTTCTTCTCGAATTGTTTTTATGTCCATTTATAGAAGCTCAGACGGTAATATATGTTAGTTTGGGCTAGTGATGGCCTTTAAGATGGAAACATGAACACGTTACCAAGTTTAGTCTTCTTAGTATTTTAGATTCATACGGCTTAAATCATTATTACACATTGATTTGGGATAATTAAATTGCTTCAATTTGTAGGTGATGAAATAATGGAGAAACCTGTAGAGGCAGTTGAGGAGGTGCCTCAAGGACAAAATATTAACAGAAAGAATCCGTTACACGTTTGCAGGAGAATGTCAGATGCCGAGAAGTCGGCAATTGAATTACTTGCAGCAAGGTTAACACGCTATTTCTTGGATATGAAATTCACTAATTATTTCACTATGTAGCACTAAAAGTATAATGGAGGCCCTTCTCCTAAAGGTCATATTGCATTTTGCTCCCTCTATTAAAAAAAATAGGCAAATTAGTCCCTGTACGTTACATCAAAGAGCAAACCACTCCTTCTATTAAAACTTTCATCCATTTTTAATGTTGAAAACTGGTCCTTGTATGTCATCATAAGGTATACGTGGCATGCCATGTGTAACTGTCTGGTTATTCCAACAGTTAAGTCAGTTTTTAACAATAGAAATGGATGAAAATAATGACCAGTTGCTCTTTGATTTAATGTACAGGAACTAATTTGCTATTTTTTTTAGTAAAGGGGGCAAAATATAATCCAACTCCTAGTATAAGGGCCTCTATGGTACTTTTACCCTATGTAGTGTATTCATTTTCACTAGTTCTTCACTGAATGCAATCTTCATTTTCTGCAGAACATTTACCACAGTTGAACTGAGAAAGAAACTGCTTGGCAAGAGATTTGATCCGGATATTGTCGAGACATTGATTACTGATTTACAAAATAGGTGTGTGGATTATAAGGAAAGATATCATATTGACTTTTTCGAAGGTGTCGTATTTGGTTCTATATGTAATTTATTCAGTTATGTTAACTTTTCCTACATTATATTGCTTTCGATTTTATCGCATGTTAAACAACTAATTCGACTATTTTGGCTTATTGTAGAGGGTTGATCAATGATAGTTTGTATGCGGAAGCATTTTCTCGATCTAGATGGTCTTCATCAACCTGGGGACCAAGGAGAATCAAGCAAGTAAGCACTCCTCTTTCGAATTAAAATTTTCGAGTAACTTCTTTTGTTTCGTAATTATGTTAAAACCATATTGACAAATAAGGCTTTGTTTGGTTGCTAGTACTAAGTTTCTCAGAAAGTTTGTTTTGATCCCTCTACTATACTAAAATTTGGGATTTAGTCCTGGTACTAAATTTATTTGGCATAATTTGGGCTAACTAATAATATTACAAAAGTAAGAGTACAAAATTATGCAAAATTAAAGTATAAGGGACAAGATCTTAAATTTTAGTATAGTAGAGAGACCAAAACTATAATTTGACCATTTTAGTCCTGTATGTACAATGAACTTGCTGTTTTTATAATTGATCATAATATTTAGCCTCTAGGTTTCATTTGGGTTAAAGTACCTAGGAGGTCCTTATATTATAGGGATTGGATCAAAGTCCTATTATTAAATGGATCAATTTAGTCCCTATACTATTAAAAAGAATCAAATAAGTCCAAATTGTAACACAGTTAACATTTACTGTATAAAAAAATGTCTTGAAATTAATTTGTTTCAGTCGCAGTTCAATTCCAAACAAAAGATTTCATTTACAGAACCACAAAAACTTTAAAAAGATAGTTACTCTATTAAACAGTAAATAATATCTTTTAAACAATAAAATATTAACTCTATTCCAATTTGATCTTAGTTGATTCTTTTTAATATTACAGGGACTAAATTGATCCACTTAATAGTAGAGGGACTAATTTAATTAGGCTCCTAGAATACAGGGACCTCTCAGGTACATTCACTGTTTTATTTGTAATAAAAGAAACGGAAATAACTAAGGAAAAGAAGTAAAATGACTTGTTGATTTCTCGCATTTGATGTTTTCAAGCAAAAATTTTGAATTTTCATGAAAATGTTGAATCAGGCATTGTTCAAGAAGGGTATAAGTGAAGCTGATGCAGAAAATGCGTTAAAACTAGTTTTCGAGGGTCGGGATAGTGACTCAAATGATGATCAGGAATCCCGACTTGGTTTTTCAAAGCTTTCAATGGATCACCTATTAATTCAGGCCTCGAAGCAATGGCTTCGAGGTCGAGATGTTCCCAAGGAGACACGGAAGTCAAGGATTGTTCGGTGGCTTCAGTATCGCGGTTTCAACTGGGGTGTTATTGGTTCTGTTTTAAAGAAGTTGGAATCTCAGTATCCTTCCTAAAGGCACCAAAAGCTACTCAGTTATGGTTCAGCACCCAGGTTTTGACTTTAGATTTTGACACCCGTTGTTTGAATTTCGAAATGTATCTCAGGGAAAATATAGATAGGATCACTTCTTTGAAATGCCAACCCTGATAAACAGCTCATCTTAACTCCTAACATAAACCTTACCATAGTGCCCCATAGACTCTAGTCCGGATGTGATTACCTATATTGCTCCGAGTACTCGTGTCTGACACCCATGTCTTGTTAAAAAAAAAAAAAATCCATGCTTGAATACTCGTATTTGATGCTCACACCCATTTCCAATTAACATAGGCCATTTCTAACCTGTTGATACCATCTCGAGTCTTGACATTGATTAGATTGACCATTTTTTTTTACAGCTGTGTCGTTAGCTTATAGATGAATTCTTGATTAAAAAGCTTGTAAGAATTTGAGCAATTAGTGGATGTGTTTCATCTGTCTGTTTGTTGTTTTTTGAAATCTTGAGACAAAAACATCAAAATATTGAGACAATGACAGTAGCCATTGCTAGTGGAGCTGCATTATCTTTAACATCTGTGGATCATAATTCTTTTGCAGGTTGGAGCATTATATCATTATGGGACACTTATTTTGTTTTTCTATGTATATTCGATGTATAATTATCTTGCCACTTATGTTCGACTTTATATCCGACATTTATGTTTGACGTTTTTATTCGGGTATGAGATATGATATAAACCGTATTCGATTCTTATATCCGAGTTTGAAGTTTGTTAGTACCATGTGCTGTGCAGATTAGGACATACAGAGTGTTCCAAACTTAGGTTAGGCTTTTGCATTGCTGAAAGTAATGTCATTTTCAGACAGCAGATGGACATGTGATGTAGGGAAGATGGGACCACGTGAGTTGAGCTAGGTTTGGAGACACGGAATCTCATTCTTGTAATAAAATTCTAATTGCTTAAATCCAACACTAACAATCGAATTCAAATTAAACCAAATAGGTTTTTGGTTTTACTGTTGGTTACATATGCTAATATTCTACATAAGGTGAAAGCTAAGTACTTAATTATTACAATCTACAAACATAGCTGCAACTCGAAAACCCCATCTTTAAAATTGGAGCGAATCATCGGAGAAAGTAAACGAGCAGTTTGATGATCCATCCGCAACCACTATTTTGGATGGTGGTGATTGTGTTAAGGCTCCCTTTGAAACGTCGGTTTCAAACCTTAATGCTTCGAGATGACGGATTTCTTTGAGCATTGCAACGACATCTTTCATTATCGGTCGATCTTCAGGTCGGGCGCTAACACAAAGGAACGATACAGCTAATGTCTGTAACATTTCATGCATGGCAGGATCAGCCCTTCCTTTGAGCTTTGGGTCTAGGATTTCACTCGGGTCTCCCTTGCTAGCCAAATGATCTCGAACCCATTGAGCCAAGTGTGCACCACCTGGTAAAGTTGGGTCTAGTGGGTGCCTTCCGGTTAACACCTCTAATAGAACGACACCAAAACTATAGACATCACTTTTTTCTGTAATACGCCGCATTGTTGCGTGTTCTGAAAGGTAACCGTTGTATATAAAAAAATTAAAGCTTAATTGAAAAGATGGAAAAAATCGAAAAATAAAATTAAACAAATACCTGGAGCCATATATCCATATGAACCAGCTAAGTGTGGCCTCGGACTTGATTTTGAAACTTTATCATTATCATCACCATTGTTATTCAAAACTCTAGCTAACCCAAAGTCAGCCAAGTAAGGCTCATAGCAAGGACCTAATAAGACATTCATGGCTTTAACGTCACCATGCAAGATTGAAGGCACACAATCATGATGCAAATACGCGAGGGCATGTGCTATGCCTAGCACGATGTCGTAACGTGCCTCCCAATCAGCTCCTCCCTTACCGCCACTGTGAATGAGTGAACTCAAGCTTCCGTTCGGCAGATAATTGTAAAACAGTAGCTTCAAATTCGTGTTCGAACCCCAACCGAGAAGCCTTACAATGTTCCTATGCCTGATCGAGCCTAGAGTCTCGATTTCAGAAGTGAAGGCCCCATACTCTTCTGATGACCACATTTTCTTAACTGCCAACGTTTCGCCATTTGGAATCGTTACCCTGTATACAACCCCGGAGCTCCCAGTGCCGATCACGTTAGATGATGTCAAGTTGTGGACTATGTCATCGATCGAGAAGTTGAGTTTCTGATACAGAGTCACTTCCCAAGTATAATCTTCCATAAGGCCATTGTTGAAAAATCGAGCACGGATTAACGCGTAGATAGCAAGAAGTACTAGGATCGCACTGGCACTTATGAGGATCGACATCACTAGCTTCACTGCTGGTCCAACATGCCTCGAATGTTCAAGATCAGAAGAAGACACAACACCATTGGAGATATATAGGCCTTTGTTTGATTCAAGGTCACTTAATGGGAGTTTCCGGAAAAAAGATGAATTTGGCAACTCACCTGAGAAGTCATTGAAGGAGACATTAAGTGAAACAAGGTTTTGAAGACTTGTAAGAACATCTAACTTGCCAGAGAACTTGTTATGGGACAAGTCAAGTATTGCTAGCTTTGTAAGACCAGAGAACTCGGATGGAATTTTGCCCGAAAACCGATTCCAACTAAGGTTTAGAGAGATTTCGAGTGCCGGAATCTGGCCTAGCTCCTTTGGGATTTCACCAAAGAAACCATTGTCACCCAGGTTTACCAACTGGAGCTTACTGCAAGATGATATCTCGGCTGGAATTTGACCCGCAAGTCGATTCTTTCCCAAGTTAAGCTTAGTCAATTCACTCAAGGACCCAATACTATGACTCAGTTGACCTGTAAGGCTGTTGTCTGAAATGTCAACATACTGTAAGCTTGTAGGAAGAGTATCTGGCAAAGAACCTGCGAATCCATTCGAATGGAGGTCAAGAAACTCGAGGTTTCGACATCCAGATATCGACAGAGGAATCCCTCCAACGAACCGATTCTCGCTTAAATCAACAAAGTTCAAGCCCTTCAGGTTTCCAATCTCTGATGGAATGGTCCCTGCAAGTCTATTACCGTTTAACCTCAACCTATACAAATTGGTACAGTTTCCGATTTCCGGTGTAATAAAACCAGATAAATCATTGGCCAGCAGCAGTAACTTGGTGAGATTTTTCAACCCAAAAATGTCTTTTGGGATTGAACCTGATAGACTATTATAAGACAAATCAAGAGCTTGAAGATCTTTGCACTGAGAAAGACTATCAGGAACATTACCGGTCAACTTATTTTGCCAAGCAAAGAATATAGTCAAACTCTTTAGCTTGCCAATGTCGACCGGAATCTCGCCGGAGAATGCATTATTATCTATCTCGAGATTAATCAACTCCGAACAGTTCAAGATTTCCAAAGGAATTGTACCTGATAACTGGTTAACACTCAATTGAAGCTCTTGAAGCTTCAATAGTTTCCCAATGCTTCTCGGTATGCTACCTGTAAGTAGATTCTCAGATAAATCGACCACCGTCAGCTCCGAACAGGTACCGAGCTCATCCGGGATAGTACCAACTAAGCTGTTCTGCCATAATAGTAAACTCTGAAGCTTGTTAAGCTGACCAATGCCCCTTGGGATTGAACCAGATATAGAATTCTGATACAAGTAGAGATTTTGGAGCTCACTACAATTACTAATCTCTTCAGGGATTGAACCCGATAATAAAGATGTATAAATAGCTATAGTTTGGACCCTTTTCAACATCCCAATTGATGAAGGAAGGTTGCCTGTAATGCTAGTTTCAGCTAGGCCTAACATCAGTAAGCTGGTGCAGTTCCCAATCTCTAATGGCAATTCACCATTAAGATCTTTATTCCCACCAACTCTAAACACTTGAAGCATTTTCAATTCACCAATACTCTTTGGTATTTCACCATTGAGTTGATTATCATAAAGCGTTAAATAAACAAGACCACTAAGATTACCCATCATTGACGGGATTTTACCCCCAAGATAGTTACTATCCATAGCCAAGGTCTTCAATTTCTTCAGCTTACAAATTTCCATTGGGATTTCACCGGTGAGAAAATTCCCACTAAGATCAATAAAGTTGAGTTCATTATAATCACCAAACTCTTTAGGAATCACACCACTGAGATTGTTTGATGAAAGTATGAGTGTCTTCAAGGATTTCAAAGATTGGAAATTTGAAGGCAGTGAGCCTTGTAACTCCATTGATTTCAAGCTTATCTCCACGACATCTCCATTGGAATTGCAATGAACACCAAACCAGTTGCATGGTGTAGTGTCTGATGAATCCCATGATTTTAATGCAGGTTTGGTGGCGTTTAAGCTGTTCTTCCATGTTAACAAAGCTTGGCCTTGTTCATCAATGGAGTAACAATGGTGGTGGAAGAAAAGGAAGGTAATTGAAATGAGAAAAAAGAGAGTGTTTAGAGTTGAAGGCATTGCTTTGAGAAGGAAACAAGTGATCTATTTTGGGATTGTTGAGGGTGGAACACCATGTTTTTGTGTAAAAGAATTTTTTGTTTATAGAACCAAAAAGCTGAAGATTTTGAAATCCCCAAGTGCTCTTCTCTTTTTCCATCATTATTCTAATAGCTGTACTTCTTTAAATTCATATATTATCTTATCCACTTTTTTTATTGAAATATTCATAAACTGAGTTTTAGTTTAGTTGTTATTACAGTAATTAAGCTCTAAGCGAAAACTCGATAGTTAGTACTGTGAATCAGTATCTATCAACGAGTAGAAGAACATATCTTAGATCTAAGTTTATCTGACAATCAATGTTAAAGATCGAAGAAGAAAATTGTTTAGATTTTAGTTTAAATTTTATATCATTCAAAGTTATTTTATTAAAAAAATTAAACTATAAAAGATAATCAAACTTTTGAATAATTTAATAACCATTTTATAATTTTTTTAAATATTATTAAAATCAATTATTAATTATTTTTATTTTTCTCCACCCTCAAAAAGATAGTAAAATCTTAATCGAGAACTTAATAACTAGAACTTAACCTAATTAACTCAAACTTAAACATAAAAAACTTACAAACTTGATTTGTTCAACTCGAACCTATATTTGAGATGACTGATGCAAGTAATCAAAATAATCCAAACCCGAAAAACTCAAGTCTCAAACTTGAACGATGCAAACACTAAACTCCCATAAAATTACTTGAAAATTTTAAAAACCGAATTTTAAGAATTAGATAAAAATAAGGATGGAATGTGTTAAGCTTGAAATAAGGAGCAATAATGTGTTGTGTAATTAGCAAATATACAAACATAAAAGTGGTCCATCAAATTTTTATGTGGTTACAATTCAGTTCCCAACCACGTGTTTTTGTTTCCAAGTAGCCTTCAAGTTGCATTTCAATGATTTATTATGAAGCTTTAAAGTACAGTTTTTCTTTTTTATTTTTTCAGACAACTTTCTTTTTTTGTGTTTTTTAATGTGTTTTATGTATAAAAAAAAAGAGTAAATTATGACTAAATTATAAATTTATGTTTTTATAATTTAACTTCAAAAAATTATAAAATAATTAGTGATCTATTCGAATGTTTTCATTTAAGTTATTGGACTATTATGTCTTCTTTTTTAAGTTTAGTTGACATGATTCAAGTAATGATTCGATGATTAATATGGTGAAACAGTAGCCATTGATGAGCAAAAGAATCGGTTTCTTTGAGAGAAGTCTTTGAAGTGTTGTCCTTGAGAACACTGATCTGAATCCTCAACAATGGAATGTATAATTCCCCCCTAATGAGAATTTTGTCTCCCCTCTACGGAGAGTCGTGTACGTTTCACAAAAAAGGACACCTCAACCAACCACCCGCCAAGAGGCGATGTGAGAGTCTCACCATGGTGGGCGAACCCCTGACCTTTACTATATAGGTCAATTGTTGGGGTATATAGTACCACTTTGGCTAAAATACCTTCCATTGTTGAATAACCGGATTGGTGTCCCCGAGGACGACATTTAAAAAACTTCTCTTGAGAGAATCGATCCCTCCTCAAGAAACATATATTTCAAATTCAAACTGATTTGATGGTCAATGTTGAAGATTGAAGAAGAAAATTGTTCATATTTTAATTCGTAAATCGGTGAAGTTCAAAGTCCTTTCATTAAAAAAAAATTGTAAAAGAGGATAGAAAGTTTACTCTTTCGATTGGTGTTGAACGTGAGAACAAATAAGGTCATACATAGACCATTTTAATTGCTCGATAACTTAAATAAAACTTTTAAATAATATAATGAACATTTTATAACTTTTTAAACTTAAATGACCAAACGTAAATTTGTAATAATTTAATAAATAATTTTTTAAAAATATATATTTTTTTAAAGAGATGTATTTTGGTTTATTTATAATAATGCATTAATTAGAATAATGAAGAGCACATGGAAATAAGGAATTATATTAGGAATATTTTAGAAATTCATTTTAAATTGCATATCGGGACAAGCTGTCGGGCAATCTTTGCTGTAAAAATCCAAATAAATGTAGTTGTAGTTGTAGTTTGCTCTTAATTGAAAGGCACAACTCTGCCACCAATTGGCTGTGGATTAAATTAAGAGTCAAATCAATTTTTTTTTTCACGACACTTAGATAAGTAGTATTCACAAGTTATTCAAGTTTAATTTGAAAAAAAAATCGAATTCAATTCGATAGTTATCAACTGAAGCTCGAGCTATCAATCGAGTCGAATTCGAACTTAATAATACTTGACTTAAACAACTTGCAAGCATTGTCAAGTTTTTTTTATATTTTATATTATTAAATTACATTGTTATCCTTAATATATATTATTAACTCTAAGCTTCATTATTGAATCAAACTCGAGCCTGTGTATAAAAAATAAACAAGCTTAATCAAGCTCGAGCTCGAGTAACTTGACTATATCTTGAATCAAGATCAAACTTGATAGTATTCTAACTCAGTTTGACTCGATTATACCCCTAAATAAGCCATAATGAATTTATATTTAATATTTTGAATATAAATGCAAGTATTTATGTATACTTTTTACTAAAATTAAATGTTATATATATAACCACTTTAAAAAAATTATTTTTTTAATAAACTATTTTCAATAAATTCATATATGCAGTAAAATGTAAATTAGTTTAACATTTTAAAATATTTTTCTTTTAATATTAAAATTAACTGCTTAAGTTAAGGACTTAAATAAAATATAATAATTTAAATTTTTTTAAAAATATATTAACATTTTTTAAAATATATTTTTAAATTTATCTTTTAACCCAACATTTAATTAATAATACCAGACGTTACATGTGTACAAGTTTAATCGAACAACTTTCAAGAGTCTTCAATAATGTCGACGTAAACTGAAGTAATGTACGTGATGTTTAAAAATATTGAATGATAGGGACCATTCCAAGGTAGAATTTAAAAAAGCAGTACTAATTTTACTCTGTTGTCTGTATTGCTGAATCATTTTACCTTTTAATATTACCATAAATTCCTACCCATTTACTAATTGGTAAATTACGTTCGATATCATTAAATTATTAGTAAGTTTACGTTTTAGTTATTTAACATTAAAAATATTACAAAATGGCTATTAAACTATTCAAAAAAAAACTATCTAAGTTACTTTTTTATAATTAAAAAAAGTCTAAATAACGAGTTCTAAGCTACGATTTGACGACCGATGCAATGGGTCAATAATACCCATCGACAAATAGAAGAACATACTTTAGATCCAAGTCAATTTGACGATCAACGTTAAAGATCGAAAAAAATGGCTATTTGAATTTTGATTTGCAGATTGATAACGTTCAAATCTTTTTCATAAGAAAAAAAAAACTTAACTGTGAAAGAGAAGGGAATGAAAGTTTTCAATTGTTGCAGCCGGTGCGAACAGACCAGTGACTTAAATAAAAACTTTCAAACAGTTCAGTGAACTATTTTGTAACTTTTTACAGTTAAATGATCAAAACGCAAACTTACTAATAGTTTAATAACCTCGAGTATAATTTACCCTAATATATATCCTTTTTTATAACCATAAATATTCTCATTCCTTTTACGATTTAAATCAAGTATAATAATAACTTTAAGATTCAAACTTAACCCAAATATTCGAAGAAAATCCGACATTCACATTTTTCAACTAATTATTAATATATGGTAACAATTTGGATAATGGACCCCATGATGTTCATATAAATGGAATTGGTTAATATTAAATTTTCATCTTCAGCTACCCACTAACAAGTTTTCTCAATATAATAAAATAATCAATAGGTCAATAGTCAATATTGGAACTTGTTCTTTCACAACTTTTGGCCAGCAGAGTTGATAGTTACATGACATCCTAATCCACAGTAAATTTAAATAAAATGGACTGAGGGAGGAAAGAGAATTATTTTCCCCAAAATGTAAAAAAAAAAAATATTTTTTTAAATATAATTTAATTGACACATATAATTATTTTTAAAAGGTATAATTTAAAATATTTAAAATATAAATACGACAAGAGTAAAGTATAATAATAAAGATTGTTACATTCTTACAGAAAGATAGAGGTGGTAAAAAGTAAAAATTCGTTTTCGACAAGTTCCCACTTGATTTTATAAGATTATATTTTTTAAAATTTTAAAATTGGGTTCAAGATAAATTGGGATGACGGATGTCTTTTTAATAGTAATCGGATTGGGTCGGATCTAAGTATTGAGAAAACCTCATTTCCATTATTTGTACTCAGCTTTGTATTCTTCTTCCATTTTTTATTTTTATTTTTAGATTTCTTCCATCTTTCTTAATTACCTTACTATTTGAAAGTGTTGCATAAATGAAATATAAAGACAAAAGTTAATGAAAAAAAATTTTAAAAAAAATTATATTTCATACACAACAATATTATATTAAATAAAAAATTGGAATTTTTTAAAAAATGTATTAAAAATTTGAAAATTTTGCATATCAAATCAGATTGGGGTTAAGTACATTATTTATTTTTAGGGCGGATTATATATTTTTTTAAATCAAAGTTAGGTCACTTTTGAGGCATAGATCAAGGTGAGCAAAAATCCATCTCGTTCTGCAACGCAAATTCAAACCTTAAATATAATATTATTTAAAGATATAATCACGAATTCTAAACAACGAATTAAAAAATACTTCCAAAAAATAATTCAAATATGCATAAATAATCTTTATACTAACATAACATTTAAAAGAATAAGACAAAGGGCACCCAATAAAAGCCATAAAACAAACTAAAATGGTCCCTCTTTGTCCATTCTCTACTTCTTCTTCTTCTTTCTTCTTTTTTTTGTTATTTTTTATTAATTTTAGATCACTTTAATTTATTGAAATTAATTTTTAATAATAATGGGTTTTTGTTTAAATTTAATAATAAAAATAAATTCAAACTCGATTTATAAATAGATGTATAACATATTACGACACACCCACGATTTAAATGAAAATAATACTTTGATTAAAATGGTAAAATTGAGAGATTATATATTTAGTATTTTAGGTTCAAAGTTCATCATAAACATAGAAATTTTTCCGGATTTTATATAAAGAGACAAAAATACCTTTAAATTAATATTTATTGCTTTATTAAAAAAACTCGATTATAGATGATACCATAATTATCTTAACTCGAATATTAACTTTATTATTTTATTGTGTCCAATTTCTACAACAATATTTCATAATATTAATTTCAATTTTGAATCCATTGGTATGAACATGCATTGATCCATACCCCTATTGTGATTCATCTACATCTTCTTTAGTCATCAATATTTAAATTAAATTATTTTAAATTTAAACCCTAAAAAAAATTAAGATGTTAGTGAAAGTGGATCTAAATCACATTTGAGGCACTTTGACTTCATACCTCCACATGATGAACTTTATCTCTCATACAAATTAAATTGGAATCAAGGTTAGTAGGCAACAAATGGGTCATATTAATTAGTTTATTTAAGATTGATGATTCATATATATATATAGGAAGAGATCTATTTACACAGTGTAAAAATAAAAATAATTTTATATATTTTCGTAATTATTTATGTTATTGATATTTTAATGATTTAACTGTTGAATATATTAGTATAATTGTACTTGTCATATATATAAATTTTTAATTTAATATAATATATTTTATCGTATCGATTTAGGTTTTAAATTTAGGTTGTATGTAGTTGGTATTATTGTTGGTTTTAGATTTGGGTTGCATGAGACTTGCACATGAGAGAGAGAAGGTATGTACTATTGTACTTTAATTACAATATGTATGCCATGTGATGAATAATTCAATTAAAAAAATAAAGCATTATTCAAACAATTTATTAAAAAAAATTAGGGCAATTTTATTTTCCTATTGTATAACATAATTAATAGTAATTAAAAAATAGGAAATATTTTTTGTTTTTATAAAGTGTAAAAAATTCATAATTTGAGGTATTAATTTTTTTCATTTTATTTAATAGTTTTTAATTTTTAATTTTTAAAATGTCACTGAATTGACAAATTTAAAAAAAAAAATCAGCCGATGAGCTCCAAGAGATTATTTGGCAAACAATATATTGGAACAATATCTATCATGAGTAGAAGAACATACTTTAGATCCAAGTCAATTTGTCATTCAATGTCAAAGATTAGAGAAGAAAATTGTTTATATTTTGGTTCAATTGTAAAAAATGAGGGAAAGAAAAGCTTTCGATTAGTGTTGTTAGTGCGAACTTACTAATAATTTAATGATCTTAGATGTAATTTACCGTAATTTTTTTAAGATTAATCTCATCATAGGTTACTGCTCTTTTTGATACAAAGTCTCGAATTAACTATAGCCCCCCCTCAACCCTTAAATAGGAAAATAATGCACTTCAACGCACTCGAACTCACGTCCTCTTATATCGATAACAATATCAATACCAATTAAACAAAAATTCAATCTGTTTTTTAATATATATTTATGTTATATAGTAATAATAACTTATGAACGATGATGGGCAAGAAATGGGCCCTAGAAGAAATAATGGAGTGAGACAAAGGGTAATAATCAAACTCACCTTTTAGCCAATTTGTACTTAGCACACGTGCAATTGGATAAATCTAACACCATTACCATACAATTTATTATTATTATTTAATTCTAAAAACCCTAACCAAACACTATAATCATGAACCCAAATTACCCTCTAATTTTTGGATAAATTCTAAAAATAGTTACTTTTGTTTATCTCAGATTACATTTTAGTCACTTATGTTTGAAATGTTACGTTTTAGTCACTTACGTTATCGTTTTGTTATGAAGTGATCACCCTATCATTAAACTCCGTTACCTCCCTAACGACAACCTGACGTGGCAGTCCAAATGAGTTTTAAATGCCAACTTAGATGTCCAGTTGCTGAGATGAAAATAGATTTTTAATTAAATAAATCTAATTTGGACTGCCACGCAGGATATCCAAGTTGACATTTAAAACCTATTTAGACTGTTACGTAGGATCGCCATTAACAGTAGAGTAACCTTCGTAACAAAACGATAACATAAGTAACGAAAATATAATTTAAGAAAAAAGTGATTATTTTTATAAATTACGCTTAACTTTTGAATAATACATAAATGAAAATCCCAAAAGGAAGTACTGTCTAATCAATGAAAGATAAATTCCATTATCTTTTCATATTGGGGCTCTTTATTTTCTCAAAAATGGACCATCAAAGGGTCTTCTTTTTTGTGAGTTTACATTCATTGTAACTTAATTCTTGCCTAATGTTGTATAGTTTATGGGTCTAGTTTTCCTTGTAATCATGAATCTACAAATTATTCAACCTCCACTTACTTGAAAATCAAATTATGAAGCTTCAAATCCCAATATTTTTCTTTTTACTTTATTGGGTTAAATATTAAATTTATATATATATATATATTAGTTTAATTATAATTTGATACATAAATTTTAATTTAATGTAGTTATACATATTTAAAGAATTGAATATGTACAATTATTTTTATATTAGAATAATATAATTGTTTGTGTATGTAATTAGAGGTGATCATAGGCCGAGCCGAGCCGAGCCTCAATATATTTTTAGTCCTATTTTCTAGGCCCAGCCCAAAAAATGAACTTAAAATTTTGCCAAAGTCTGATTCGAATAAAAATGCTAAGACTTGAGTTTGGCCTGGCCTATTAAATTTTTTATATAAAAACAAATTTTAAAAAATATAATATATCAAATATAATAAAAACATTAAAATAAATATTTCCCAAAAAATTGAAAATAAATTAAAAAATTATTTATACTTAAATAACACTATATATGCAACTTAGTAAACAAATACCTCTAAAATAGTAACAAAATTATTAATAAAATAAGAATCATACAATATCCAAACAATAACAACAAAATAGTAGCAATATAATAGCGAAACAACATCAAAACAGTGACAAAACAACAACAAAAAACAACAGGTTTTTTTTTTACAAATTCGGGTAGAGTCGGGCTTGGCCTAGGCCAAAAAAGCTCACTCGAGGCCTGGGCTGTCTAGAAAATGTGCATTGTTTTTTTGTCCAAACTCATTTTTTGAGTATATATTTTTAACCAAATCCTCTCACATTTCAAGTGAGCCTTCAAGCCAAGCTGAATGACTCGACCCATGATCAAGTCTTTATATAATATATCAATATAAAATAATATTAATTCGATCATACTACTAATGTTTTATAAAAATTAAATCAAATCAAAATTTCGTATTATTATATATTCAACCCAAAAGGAATTATAAAGAGGTAATAAAATTCCAACTTTAATTTTAGTCGGCTGATTTAATTTTCCTGTTTTTCTGCCTTTTTTTGCAACTTTTCTTTTCATCTCTTTTCAAGTAAAAGCTCAATTTGAGATTTTCTTTATATAGAAAATATGAACTTTATTCCCTTGGGTCATTAACTAATGCCAATCTCCTTTCATTTCTTTATACTTTTCTAGCTTTGATTTTTGTTAATGGACCCCTTTTGCTTCCTATAATTCTAGTTATAAAAATGTTAAATCGAGAATCGATCAGAATAAGATAAAAATCGATTAATCGATACAGATCAACTTAACCGGCAATTAAACTAATTGAATAAATATTTTTTTAACATAGTATTTGTATTATTTTTTTTATCTAATTTTGATATCCAAAAGTAACCAGTTAAACAGATAAATCGAATTGAAAATAAGTTGCATTGCAATAATAAAAACAAAGGGTTAGGTTTGGTGATAGCATTCATGGTCCCCTAATCACAATTTTGTTTTCCTAATCTTTCCCTAATTTCAGGTTGTGGGTTCCCAACATATCTTCTCTTTCATAATTATGGGTATAAAGTGACATCAAGCTCTTAATACTTAAGCTTTGAAGCTCTCAATATTTGGTCAAATTTTGTGTACTAAAGAGATTAAATTAATTGATTATAGCCTCAACCCAATGGTGTATAGGTGTTTGTGACTCACAATTTCAAAAAGTTTTTCAACTCAAAACATAAAATATTGAAAACTAATATTTGGGATAATTTAATATTTAGTCCTTGAGCTTTGTAATTCTTTTTCAATTTGATTTCTAAACTTTTTCCTTGCTCTGGAGTTTGGTAATTTTTTATAATTTGACCCTTGAATTTAGATTCCGTTAAAGTTTGATAATGAGATATTACGAAATTATATCTTGTTATTCTTGAAAAATTTTATATAAAATCTAAAAAGAATACAAAAATAATAAAGAAATTTAAATTTTTATAAAATTTTAAAGTGATGAGATGGCATAATTTTAGAATGTCACATCATCATATTTTATTGGAATAAAAATTCAGGGATCAAATTGAAAAAAAATATATCAAATTTTAAGAATGTGAACAAATCAAAATAAAAAAAATACTGAATTTAAGGAATAAATAATACTTTTTCCTTAATATTTCATATTTTTTTATAATTAAAATAAATTAAATATTATATTATTTTTTTATTAATTATAAATTTTGGCTTGAATTCAAGATTCTCCAATCTAAAGCATGATTAGATTTGCTGGCTTGACTTCGAGAATGTGCTATTTAAAGCATGATTAGATTTTTTTTATATATAATATTGAATCGAATTTAAAATCTTTTATATTAAATTAAAAAGTTTAATAATTCGAACCTTAAATGATTTAAACCAAAATAATTAGAATAAGTGATTTAAAATGATTTTGAAATAACATAAACTTGATATGATCAACTTAAAGATTTCGATTGGAAAACTCGAACGATTTGAATTCAAAATGACTTTAATTGAAATGATTAAAATTCAAAATAACTCGAACTTGAGATTGATCCATATTCAAATTTACCTAAACCTCAAAATGATCCAAATGATCCGAACCTAACAAAATTTAAGTATACTTAAGGTTACTAAAGTATTAGTATGCTTACGTTTTGGTCACTAAACCTCAAATGGTCATTGAATTATTCGGAAGTTTTCATTTAAGTCACTGGGCTATTAGAAGCGTTGTTGTATGGCCTTCTTTATTCGAACCGCTTGCACTAACCGAAAGCTCTCATTCCCTTCTCTTCTGCTGTTCTTTTATTATTATTATTATTATTATGAAATAGTTTTAAATGTCACAAATCTATGAACCAAAATACAAAGAGTTTTCTCCTTCAAGCTCCAACATTGACCGTCAAATTTATTTGGATCTAAAACATGCTTTTTTTACTCGTTAATGGGTACTAATCCACCGTATTAATCGTCAAATCATCGTTTGAAACTCGCTAATTAAACTTTAAAAGCAAAACTTAACAACGTAATTATTTAAATAAAAATTTCTGTATAATTTAATAATTTAAATGAATTTTTTAAAATAATTCATTAACTATTTTATACCAAATAAACTGATGAACAAGTAAAATCCAAATTGGACTGAATCCTTGAACTACCCAATTGATTGTTGTAAGCCCTAATCCATGTAAATTACCCAATTTTCAGAAAAGATTCCATAGTTATTTTGATTTGACACATAACATGTTCGCATGTGAATCAACTTTGTTCAAAATTCCAAATTTGAGAGATTATGTGTTTAAACTATAATATCATTAACACTAAATCAATAGGTGGTAAGATGGTCGGGTGTAATGGCAAAGCACGTTGTACTTTTAAAAAGAGAATATAAGTTTGAATCTTAGAGATAATATTATTGGGAGGAACAGTCACGATCCCTAAACACAAATTGTAAAACGAACATACTTGATATAAAAAAATCAATAGGTCAAACCAACATGCAAAGATAAATTAATCATGTTATTTTGCTTCTTGCTTTAAACATCACCCACAATAATCTTTTTTTTTTATTGCTTTTAGACTCTCTTTTTTCTTAATTTCTTCAACAGAAAGAAATGTGAGAAGAGTATTGATTGAGTCTTAATTCAATTAGTATGGATATTGTTGTCAATATAGGAGGATATGAGTTTGAATGCGTTGAAGCACATTATATTGAAGCGCATTATACTCCTATTTATGGGTTACGGAGGGGTTATGGATAATTCTAGATATTATGTAAAAAAAAAAACAGATATGATCAGAATTTATAATAAGATTATTCAAAAAAAAATTTAGAAATTTTCCAAAAGTGTTACCTTTTCTGAGAAAAAGACATCAAATTTAAATGTGCATTGATTTGATCATAACAAATTTACGATTTCTTTTTGCACTTTTTGTGTTTATTTTGTGGCAAATAATTTGGTGAATAAATAATTATTTAGAGTTAACGGAATTTTTAAAAAAATTATCTTTCTCTTACGAAAAGCTTAAAATAAATATTTTTAACATAAGTAAAAATTAATTTGAATCGAACAAAATATTACTATTTTAATAATTCTTAAATTTAATTTTTAAGATATCAGAATTATTGATCCCAAATATTTTAATGTTAATAATATTATTTAATTATATATATAATAAATTGTTCATATAATTAATATTCTTTACAATTTAAATTAAATTACTTACCATTATGATTTTATCTTAATAATAAATTAAAATAAAAATAGTATTATTAATAAATATTTAGACTACGGTTTATAAATATATAATCAAAAGTATTTTGTCTCATATGTGTAACTTCAAAATTAAATTTTAATCTGATATAGATTTATCGGATTATTATCACATACATTATAGTGAAGAGTAGAAATTTTGCATTGGTTATTATTCACTATAACATAAATGATAGAAATGTTCAAACGATCAATTTGGTTCTTACCCAATTTGAACTATTATTAATTAAATTAATCGAAATTTTAAAACCCTGAACTGTTAACCGAATCAAATAAATTTCAATTAATTCAATTAATTAACCGAAATAATCAAATTTTATAACTAAGTTTCTTTTTCAAACAAGTTTAAAACATGAAAATAACATAATAATACTAAATTTTACATTGAAAATATATTAGCATTACATTAAAGCAATATTCATGAATATTGTTCTTCATCATAATTTTTTCTTAGGCCCATCATACCAATAGTTAGAGGTCCATTTAGCTTATCTATAATGGACATATATGTTGAGTTATAGATATATTATATATAATATTAACTTTGATTAATCAACTAAGTTTTAGTTTAATTAGTATCGATATTATTGCCGATGTAAAAGGACATAAGTGCATTGAAATGCATTTATCTTTCTATTTAAAGGTTGGGAAGAATTGTGAGTAGTTATCAATTCTGACCAAAACTTGAAAATTCAACTCGATCAACTCAAATTCAAACTCAACCTGATTTGATCATTAAAAAAAAAAAATCAACCACCTAAACTTGTATTAATCCAAACCAAAAGCAGCTCGAAACCAAAACTCGAACCCAAATTAATTTGAACCATAATGACTCAACCAGAAAAAATAACTAAAATGATCCAAACTAAAAAAATAGCTCTAACTTGAAATTAACCCAAACCCAGAACTGACATGAGCTAAAATGATCCGAAAATTTTAAAAATTAAATTGACTCAATCCAAATTGACACAACCAAAACCAACTTGACTCAGCCCAATTGACAAACTACACATATGGCTAGAGAAATGTGTCCAACATGATTATGTTGATTTCTTTTTAAGTTTTTCACGTACAGCTACATAAAGCACATAACATGGGCAATGGCAGCTTCAATTTGCATCCAAGATCCAACATAAAACACTACACAATAAATCAACAAGAGCGCCTATGTAACTCGGGCAGATCACATTAATGAAGCCAATAGGCTCAACTTTCACCCTTCAACAGTTTTAGGTCATAATCTTTGTATGAAAATGAACTAAAAACCTATGTGCTTGGACTCTTCATTTTCTTGAAATACCTGTGTCCAACACTCATGTCGAACACACAGATATGAGAATGTTACCTTCAAGGATCCCCTAAATACATGAAAAAAACCTTAGAATATCTAACCATACCTGTATTGGATATATCTGTATCTGACCGAGTCTGAACAACATAGCTACCCACTAAACAAAAGAACCAGAACCGTGGGTACTTAGGCTTAGGTTAGGATATTGTATGAAAATATGAGTGGCAAACTGGTAACGAACCAAAACAAAGCGAATTCATCTATTAATGGATCCAAATTTTGATGCAGATAAAAGGTACACTTTTTGCGGTTTTTCTTCAGAAAATACAAGAAAATGACAGCATGGAAGCAACAAAACATGTAACTAAGACCATTTAATAACTCAAAACAAGTATACAAGTCAAAAACAAAGGTGGAAGGTGGCCAGGTCACCTGCCAAAACAGCTAGTTATTGAAGAGGTAAGAGCCGATGTAAGAAATTTCAGCCCGGCAGATCCACCAGGGAAGTAAGAGATAGCGTAGTAAGAAAGGGCAAGAACCTACAAGTTTCGTGGAAACATCAAGAATTGATTTCAAAACTGGATGCTCATGCAGGCACTAAGCCAATAACTATATATCAGACAATGATTCGATAAATCTAACATGTTTAAGGTAAAATAATTAAACAAAAATGACAGGGTGCATTATACCTGTAACACAGAAAAGAGAACGGAAAGAATGTAGCTGTGAAGCACCATGGAAACATATATGGTACCCACCATACTTCCAATAAATCCCAGTGTAAAAGGAAGCCTCTGCAGCAATGGTGTGAAACATATATATCAGATATACACAATCGAAGAAGAAGAAGAAGAATCGAAGCATAGCGTAATACCTCTTTTGATGACATGTGAGCTAACTGATTCTTTGGGCCTCTTAGAGCAAAGAATGACCCGATGATAAAGCCACATCCAAGAGTAAAGCATATTGCAAATTTTTGGGGCATGATCACCATGACCGGCAGAAACATGGTAAAAGCGATGAAAACAAAAAAGATCCCGCTTGCCAGAAATAAACCAAAATAGAGAAGTGCTTTTCCTGAAGGGACACTACTCGTGGCGGATTGGAAGTTTCCGGGAATATCTCTCACACCTTTCGAAACGCTGGAGAACCAAGAACCAAACAAAAAATATATTAACAGATAAAAGAATAAATGATCTTATGACAGAGAAATCAAGATTAACGTGGTCATCGCACTTGTAAGTCCTGAATCGAAACATTAAATACCATGGTTCATTAAATTAGAGCATCACATAATTGGAGGTTCTCTCGAAAGCTAAAACTCATATCAAGCAAGCTGGCTTAGGCTTAGTTCTCCATTGTTGTTGTAATTGAAAAGTGCTTTTAGAAAAAAGTGTTCTTCAAAAGTGCTGTAAAAAAGTATGGTTTGTTAATTTCAAGTGTTCTTCATCGCTGCCAAAAATTACGGTGAGAAATTAAAATGACTATTTTAGAAATGATGTTGGAAAGTAAATAATAGATTAATTTAAATGATGTTTAAAAATTTTACATAATAGTACATAAATATAAAAAAGTTAAATACTTTTTAAATAATTAATATAAATTACTTGTTAAATTTTAAATTAAGCATAAAAACTATATTTTGCTAAAGTGTTGCTTAATCATTTATGGATACATCAAAATTCATTAAAGATGATAATATAGCAATAATTGTTAATATAACATTAATTTCACCTAATGACTACTCTCCCACCAATTGTTAAATATTTAATATTAAAAATTTTTAAATAAAATTCAAAAAGGAAATAAGTGATACCCCCCCCCAAAAAAAAAAAGGAAATAAGTGAGCAGAAAACCTGCATGTTCTTAGAAGCATGACCATTAAAATGGGATGTTTTGGTAATTTTATTACCTAAACGTGATACGCAGAAGCTAGAAGCAGCTGTATACCACACGGCTGTTTTTTTCTCAACCACACTGTGTTTTCCATTGCTTCTGCTGTGTAAAAGTGCTTTTACCATGGCAAAAGCAATGAAGAACGGCCCCTTAAACTATATAACATGAAGGAATCCGATCCAAAATATGAAGCAGATATGTTCTTCATTGTCGACTATGCAGTTTGATAAAGACAAATTAACACCATTCTTTGGAGTGGCATATTATGACATGGCTTTAAACGGCATGATCCGGATAAGGAAGATACCACCCTTCTAATTCATCATTAAACCAAGTTAAAATCCTCTTCCACTGTGAGTCACATTGTTTCCGACCCATAAACCACCTGTCTAAACCATTATTTGTTTACTCTAGAACCAACTAATGCCATAAATCCTATGTTTTTTGTTCCTATAACACTCAACAGAATACAGAAAAGCCTTGAACCAAGGTTCCATATATATATATGTATATAACATACAGATTCATTTCTACATATCTATCATGCAAAGTGATGATTGTTACAAAATCATATCACCATGACTTTACCCATATCCTAAATCCTAAAATTGATGATAAATTAACAAATAACCATAATTCAACAATCAATTTTAGTAGCATCCAACAATAGCAAAGCAAGTTCTATTACTAAATCAACATGCTTTAAAATCCCAAAATCCTAAAGCCCTAATTCCCATAAAATCAAATACCCAAGACCCATCATCCAAATCGAAATCACCTAGTAAAACACATAAACGCAATGCTAAGCTTGCAATTACATAAAAATAATCAAATCCCAAACTCAAATCAACCCTAAAAGACACGTTAAAAATCGAAGCTTTAATCGAAATTCCCCAGATCAAAAAAGAAGAGAGTGATGAGGGCTTACACGTTGAAGGTACCAGAGACAGTATCATTGGCAGACCTCATAGCAGACTCAAGATCGAACCCAAACGCAGAGCCATCTTCTGATTCTCTTGAAGCTGCATAAGAGTTCCAATCAGCTAAAAGCGATGATCCTTCTTTTCCCTGCTCATCCCCTACACTACTGCTCCCTGAGAACCAAGCTTGCATCTTTTTTCTGGGATTTCTTCGAAAGCAACAGGTCTAAAGATTCAAAATTTTCCGTGGGTTTTATTTATTTTTTATGGATTATTTAAAGCTTAAGTGCAAGGGAGTGGTGAGGTTTGCTGTGTGAGAATAACTGTCCCCCCATGGAACTTAGAAATGAAGAAAAGGTGGAACTCTTATGTTTTTCCGTTGTTGCTTTGACAAGGTCAAAACGGTGCCGTTTTATAGTGAATGTTTATTAATTATTATATTAAAATTGTGAGTCCAATCCCGACACGATTAACACGTGTGTTTAGAGAGGATAACAAGATAGTGGATGGATTGATAAATGTAGCGTTCTAAAGACCATTAGGAAAAATTTATTTAAGCAGTCACCAGATGAAATCCTTCAAATATTGCAAGATGATTTTCTTGATATAATGTAATCTATTATAGGGTTACCTCGGTTTAGTCTTTCTTTGTACCAAAACAAAAATTGTTTAATCTATCAAAATATCATATAAGGACCTAACATTTATAAAAATATTCAAATGAGGGTCAAACTTTTTTTTTTAATAGAAAAGGCCAAACTTTTTAAAATGGTTAAATAAGGATAATTCTTTTTTGAAAGTGTTCAAATAAAAACCAACTATTTTTTAAAATGCTCAAATAATTTTTCTTTTCTTTTCTTTCCAAGTAATATCTGATTCAACTATCATGTGTTTTATTCTAAATACGTCAATATTTACCTAATTTTTACTACAATTTGGGCCAAAATGCGTAAAAAGTTTTTGTTTGAATATTTTTATAAAGATCAAGCCCTACATAACAATTTAAAAAGGTTTGGCCTTGTGTAAACAACTCCTAAAAGGTTAGGCGCTAATTTGAGCACTTAACTTTATGTTTTCAATGTTGTTGTTTTTTTTCAATATTTCCAATAGAAAAGAGAAGGTAAAAACTAATATGTCATCTATTAAGCTCAATTGGGGAGATGTTTTGTTTTGAGTATTTGAGCAGATGGCTCCTAGAATATAAAAATATAGATGTGATTGACTAGACTAACAATACATCGAACAAGACTCGAGTAGAATAAATCTTAGATTTGTTTATGGATATATTCACTTGTGATGTTCATAGTATGGCATATTTTAATCCTCAGTGAATGATGGATTATGTATGTGTGACCCATATACTATGATGTCCTGAGTTCAAATAAGTAAAGAACTGAAAGCTGGTGCTTTAGGTATACAACTTTTGCAGTATGTAGCATCATTCATAATAGTGGAATTCATAACCCAACTAATGAGTTGAAAAGTAAACGTGGCCACAGGTTGTTTGTATTTGTGATAAATGACTTGATTACTATTTGATATTAATTGTCTTTTCATGAAAGAAAATGCAATGGCTATCATGAGATAAAATAGGATCATGTTGTGATAAAGATATCCTATGAGGGTAACACACTTATGAGAAGGTCATTGGACGAGCACTGATTAAGTAAATTAGGGAAAGCTCGATCACGATACTATAATGAAATGACTTCGTGACTAAATAAATTTATAATTAATATGCAAAAAACTGAAACTTAATTATAAATTATTTGAGTCCTAATTATATATGTCAAATCGGTTCCTCCACTAGCTCGTGAAACTAGAAATGAATTACATGTAACACCAAATGAACGTAAATGATAAAATTAGAGAAATGGGTCACATGAATCCGTTTTCTCATTAAGTATAGAAATGACTTGATAATTAATTTAAGGCTTTTGAATTATTTCTTAATCAATTATAATTAAATATTTGAAGTTTGAAAATTAAATTAAACTAATTAGTCATAATAAATCCATTGAATATAGAAATTAAAGATATTTCTTTATAGATTCTTCTACGATAAAATTGTCACGACTTTAACAAAATTAGAATTGGATTGAGAAAATTATTTAATTAATATATTAATTTGGTTAATTTAATTAATTAAATTAACCAAATCCCCCTCGTATGATAAGTGAGGGGCAACAAGCTTAGTAATATTTACTGGGTGTGTCGCCCATCATTCTCTTAGTTTAATCATAGTTAAACTCTTTAAACTCTCCCTATATAAAGAGAGTTTTAAGTCATTATTTTACACACTTAAATTCAAAAAAAAAAAGTTCTAAAGAGATTATTTTAGAAAATTTTTAAATATGTTTTTTTTTTATTATAACTTAACTCAAAAGTTTAGAGAAATTGAAAAATTACCTCACTGGTAATTTTTGTGAAAAATTTTCTTATTCGAAGTGAGCCCATACTCGCCAAACATGAGCTTGAGGATAACAGAGAAGACTACTAGGTTCAAGTGCTCATCCTAGACGAATAAAAAATGTACAATTTTGATTAAACGTTTATTACTTTATATATCACAATCAAGATATTATTTTGGAAAAATTGTTCAAACTCTAGTTTTTCCCTAAATTTATTTTTCATTGTGTTTTCCAAACTCATTTTTTCCAACACACCTCGAACAACAATACCTATACCAATCAGGTTAAGAAAATATCATGTTAGCAATTTACGCATGATTTAACAAAAAATTGTATCACGTAAATAACATTACAAATTAAATAAAGTTTTATGTATAATTTTGATATTTATCGAATCAAACTATAATATATTTCTATTTTTTTAATGAATTTGTATGCCACAAATTAATCTGAAAATTCCTATATCCATATTCATCCAAATTTAATTTATAATGTATTTTAATAATTTTTCATGTATTATTTTTTGGATAATTTCATTATAAGTTCGGATTATATCTATTTTTTTACACAATGTCTAAAATTACTTATAGTTCGTCTCCAACTCATAAATAGGAGGATAATGCGTTTTAACGCACTCAAATTCACGTCTTTCTATATTTGACAATAATACATATTCTAATTGAGTTAAAACTTTATCGATATATATTATTATATGTGAGATTTTTTTTCCTTGACTTCTGTTTTGGGTTTATCTAATTGTCTTCTCTTTCCCTGAGAAGAATAATTAAAAATATCTCAGACCCAAAAACACTATTAATATTAAATAATAATTTTTAATGTTATAATAATAAAATATAATATTATAGTATTGTGTAATGAGCATCTTTTATATTACTTTTCAAACTTTGGGGTTGGCATTTATTGTATTTTAATAATTAATTATTTATATAAGTTAATTGAATTATGTTTCGATTTAATAATTTTATTTTGATAATATATAATGATAAATTTAATCTTTAAATATTTATATTTTTTAATTTGACTTTTATTTTTTTAGTTAAATTAAATTATTAATTTTTAAAAAAAATATCAAATAATTTTTCTTTGACGAAAATATTAATTAAAATATTATTTTTTATATATCACGTCAATAAATATTTTAAAAATTATAAAAAATTAAATTTAAATATTTATAAAAATTGAAAGAAAAAGGACAAAAAGATTTCATAAGCTATTTTTTTTCAAAACGCGTAGTCTTTTATTTATTTTTATTTTCCAAATAAAAAATAATAACATAAAATTTGAGATTAATAGATTTTTTATTTAAATTAAAATTTATCATTTAATTAAAAGAATAATTAATAAATTAAATCTCAAAAAACTGTTTTCCAAACATTGCCAGCAAATCACTTGTCCACTGTCACCATGCCGTTTGCCAGCTCATCTTCCCGTTACCGTTATCTGTTCCTCTTCCACGTCTTCGCCTCATCACTACGTACATTTCTCTTGTCAAATGTGAATTTATAAATAATTTTTTAACAGCTTTTTGGCTTAGTACATTGTTTGGTATGTAACACTTTTATAGTTGACCCGATCGCTAATTTGGATATCGAAATGTTACATTGATGTTTATAATAAAGTTTCAATTGATTTTTCAGGCTTTAATCGAGCTTTCGTTAGCTCTTTCAATAATTTCGGATCAAGTAGTAATTAATTTATAATTTTTTTAAAAATTCAAGGATAACGATGCAACTTTGAGAATCTCCACATAGTGATATAATTGTCTGACTTGTACTCGTCACAACCTCGATTCTGTTTTTGCCTTGTTTTTCATTCTGCAATTTATCAACTAGGACTTCATTAATTCATTTTATAACTCTTCTATTATTTCCCTCCTCTTACCCTCCATTCCACATCCTATATGTACATGTATTTATATAGTAATTTTTGACCTTCAATATGGCATGCTTATATGTAACATCAATTATTTTTTCACTCTTTATACATATACTTTTAATAAAATTGTTTTCTTGAGTAGTAGCTACTAAATTATTTATATCTCGGCCTACATAATTCGAAATTAAGATCTGCTTTTTGCTTTTGAAATTAGGCTCGATGAACTTTTTACCATAAATATTTCAGAATTTCTACTTAAGTCAATTAATACAGTTTTTTCTTCAAATATTCTCCTTTTATGCTCTGACCCTTATTCACTAAAAAATAAATATCTTTCAATACAAGTCTCGTATTATGTTGTCATTTATTTCCCTTGAAAATAGACTCATTAAGCTTTTAAGCATATAAATTTTATCTTCTAAAATTTTTTGTATAATTTATAATGATTTTTCAAAGTTAGAATAGGAAAACCTAAAATCATACTGACTTTGTTTTATAAAAATTATTTTATCTCAGAATCTACAATTCCATTGCTCGATTTTATATAGAACTAGACTCAATAAACTTTAATTTCATATTTGATTCAACCTTTAACTCAATTTCTACAATTTTTGGTGAACTGTTTAGTAAAACATTTTGCTCTTCTATGATTTGATTAAGCTCGTTCTTCTCATTTCATTATCCATGCTTTTTTTTTTTGAACAATCTCATTATAAGCATATTTACTATTTTTGACATAATGCCTAAAACAACCTATATCCCCTCCTAACCTATAAATAAGAGGATAATGAGCTTTAGCATACTTGAACCCACATCCTCTTATATTGGCAACAATGTCCATGTCAATCGAGCTAAGACTCAATCGGCTATTCCATTATCCATACTCAATAATCATAAATGTATTCAAATATCATACTTACTCACTTGTAACTCTTGACATTCATGACTTTTTTCTATTTAAACATAAATCTTACAATAATTTTAATTTAATCACGTAACTTCTAAACTTCATTCATCATAGTAACTTCGTAATAATTTATCTCACTTTAACATCAAATTAAAGGTAAGCCTTCATGAATTCAATAAGGTGCTTACCTATTTTCTTCTCGTGAATTCAACATTTCTCTTTTCAATCCAAAGTTTTCCTCCATCTATTTCTTTTTCCCCACCCACTATCCTTCACTTTCTCTTCACTTCACCAAGCTTTTTCTTCACTTTTTTCTTCAACTAGTTGATTTTCATGGTAGAAAACAATCTCATAACACTATAGGATGTGAAATTAGGCTATGGGTTTAAGGTAGAACTCAAAGAAAACTCATGGAAGATTTTCTCTCTTTTTCTTTCTTTTCTTTCTTTCTTCTCGCCCATTTATTTTTATTTTTTTCTGCCTAGTTGCTGCCGTCCCACCTTTCTCCCCTCTAGAAATCTCTATACTTTTCTTTTATTTCAATTTTAGTCCTTGTACTATCAACCAACCAAATTCCACCACATTTCAAGCATTATTTCCATAAATTCGCCCTTTTTCTTTACACCTCATCACTTAAATATTCTAACCTCATGATTATGTCTCCAAATATCATTTAATAATAGAAAATTTGCACTTAGGTCCTTCACCCACAATTTAGAAAATTACACTTTAGTCTCTATACTTTTCCACTTTATTCAATTTAGTCCATATTTCGATTTTCCAACTTTATATATCAATATGTCTCCATTTCAAATTCATTAAAAAATATTTACAAAATTTTCATCCGTTTTCTTAAAATGGTAAATTTTGCACTTTTGCACCCTTAACTTTTTTGTATTTATATTTTATCCCCATACTTTTAAAATTTTTACATTAGGGCCACAATACTTTTCATATTTTTACAATTTAGTCCCTTTCTTAATTTAATACATTATGCCATACTTCTTGATTCAATTTTTCTTTAATTTTATACCTTATTTCACCAATATTTTTATCCCGTATTATTTACAATCAAGGGGTTTTTTGGGATGTTACAAGGTACTTGTGTTTTTTTATCTAATGTGACATTTGTATTTAACAAAAGTTATACATTTTGGTGATTAGAGTAATTATGTTAACTTTTGAGTGTTTAATTTATGTTTCAGATTTGATGGAAATTCATAATTTACTATTAATATTAGCAACTAATCAACTCGAAAAAAAAATCATAGTCATCATATTGTATTTAACCAGACCTCAAACCAAATTTAAATTGGTAAAAGTTGTCAAGTTTAGAAATTAACATGGACAAATAAGTTTAGGGACCATATTGAGAAAAGCTGTTAAATTTAAGAACTAAATGTTGTTTTATCCCTCAATTATATGATACACGAGTATGACATAAATATAATTAAATATAGACTAGATTATGAAGCATCCACGGTGTGGGTGAATAAAATTATGAAACAAAT
This sequence comes from Gossypium longicalyx, assembly GCA_025698465.1. Lineage (NCBI taxonomy): Eukaryota > Viridiplantae > Streptophyta > Magnoliopsida > Malvales > Malvaceae > Gossypium > Gossypium longicalyx. The sequence continues at coordinate 974,741 of CM046999.1, forward strand.
ATACTTATTAAATTTTTTTTTTTTTGTAAAATCTAGATGATGCTTTAGTTGAAACGGTAAAGTTGAATGAAATTCATGGTGTATTTGGTTCAAGTTTCATTATTCGTAATTTAATTATTAATCTATAAAAATATAAAAAAGACAAAAACACTCAGAATTAAATATAACTTACTTTGAAAAAGAATGAGTTATTGGTAATTTTCTAACTGGGCTGGGTCTCGATTGATGAGTAATAACAACTCAATTAAAGTTATATGAGTTTTTTTGGGTAATTTTTTAACTGAGTTGGCATTGAATCAATCATTCTGGACAATTCATTTTGTTTCTTTTATGACATATAAAGACTAATTATTTCAAAGTTCGTGATTACCCATCCCAATAATATTGGCTCCAAGGTTTGAACTCGAGTCTTCTCTAAAAGTGTAGTATATCTTATCATTACACCAAAGCTTGTTGATATATAAATTTAGGAGAGGGGTCCACTTACTAAGAGTTAAATTGTAGTTTGCCTCCTCTACTAAAAAATGAGTAAATTAGTCCCTGTATACTAGATCAAATAGCAAACTAGTTTTTTGTTAAAAAATTCATCAATTTCTACTATTAAAAATTGGTCCATGTATGTCAAAATGAGGCACACGCGACAAGTCACATTTAACTATTTGGTTATTTTGTCAGCAACACCAATTTTTAGCAATAGAAATAGATAATTTTTTTAATAGAAATGATTAGTTTGTTCCTTTTTTTTTTGTTCAAAAAGAAAGTATCAAAGCAAAACATAATCTTATTCGTTTTATCTTGTCATTAAGTTCGGAGCCTCAACCACCACAATATCATACATCGCCCATTCAACATTCATTCTCATGGCAAGGTTGGCCATATCGTTCGTTACTCTATTCTTTTGTCTTAATACATGTACCACGCAAAATCCATTCGTTCCAATAAATCCTTCACTCTCTCCCCTAATAAGTTCTGATATCGAGTATGACCGCTTAACAGGTTAACTACCTCTATATAGTCCATCTCTAATTTTCTCTTTATTCTAACATACAGAGACCCCACAACTCAGCTTCCAACATTGGGCAAATCTCTAATTTGCTCTTTAATCTAACATATAGAGACTAATTTGCTTACTTTTAAAGTAAAAATAGCAACATACAATCTGACTTTCAATATAGGGACCTCTATAATAATTTTACCAATTAAAGTACAATTTTATTTTAAAAAATTATTTCCTAAACTTGGATTGATCCCCATATTAGCATGAAAGCTCCTTTTTTACTAAAATTGACAAATACTATTATATAGTAATTTAAATTAAGATTAAATTTAAAAAAAAATTGAAATAGCTCGATTGTTGGACAAGACAATGCGAGATTTTCTCCCACCCATTCCCATTAACCGTCAAAACTAACGTCGTTTAATCAAACCCTATTTATTTATTTATTTATTTTTTGCCATTCCTCTTTCCAGTGTCTCATTTTTCCTCTCGAAAAAAATTCCTTTTTTTTTTTTTCAATCTTCTCTCCCTAAAAAGCTTCCATTTTTTTTTCCTCTTTAAAATTCCTCTATTTCTCTCTTTCTTCACAACAACAACAAAAAAGTTTCAATTCAATCTCAATTATTCATGTCGGTATGTAATGTTTTTGGTTTTCTTTTTTTGTCTTCTCATTTCGTTAAAAAAAAAAAAGCTTAGTTTTTGGTGTTTGATTTGATTTTTCTTTTTTGGATTTGAGCTTTGGATTGTTTTGATTCATATCATTTTTGGGTTTTTTGTTCTTGGGTTTATTATATTGTTTTGATTGATTTTTGGGCAAGTTTTTTTTTTTTAGGATTAAAATTTGATCCTTTTTTTTAATCTTTTTATATGTTTTCTTTGGTGAGCTTTTCTGGGAATTTGTTTTGAACAATTTTTGTTTTTAATTTGTATAGCATTTGATTGATTTATTTATGTAATAACATAATTTTATGGTTGGTAATTTGATATTTTCTTTTAAAAAGTGATTAAAAATTGAAAGATAGATTTATATTAAATGAAAAATGGCATTCATTAAGCAAAATGGGTGATCTGTTAATGTACCATTAATTTTGAATCTAGTTTTTGATTAACCATTGAAGCCACTATAGGATCATTCATGAAAGTGAAGTTTTGCTTAATGAAATTTAGCTTTTTATCATAATCATATAAATTTGTTCATATTATGAAGTACTTTATGGGATCTATGGCAATGCTTTATGCTTGGATTTTCATTAGTTTTTTGATAGTTTTATGTCAATTCAAGGTTGATATTTTGGTGGATTCCTTTCTATCTTGTTTTGAAGATAAGTTAAAACTTTTCACTGTATCCTCCATGAAAAGTATAATGGAAATTCTTGTAACAAGTGTTGGATTGCATTTTGTTCCTCTATTTAAAAATGGGTAAACCTTTCTATCTTGTACTATAATGTGCCACATGCATCTCATGATGACATACATGAGCAGAAGGATCAATGTGCTCTTTGATCTAATATATAAGTATTAATTTGTCTATTTTAAAGTAAAGGGAGCAAAATACAATCTGAATCCTAATACAAGAGCTTTTGTAATACTGTTACCCCTTTATTGCTCATTTTGAAGGGTTATATTTAAACCTATATTATATTATCAAAATTTGGATGTATTCGATTTTTAAAGTTCTTTTTTTTTTCATATATGTATAGGATTTTTGGGGTGTCATATCTCCATACTCATGTGCCGTAGGCTTTAATGTCTAATTGATTGTATTGTGGCCATGTAGGCATGTCTTTTCTTTCACTATTCAGCCCACCTAACATCTCCCATGGATAAAAATTGTCACAAATCAATGGCTGTATGGTTGTTTAAAACAGTTATTTTTGTGAACCAATAATGAGGTTTTGGTTGGTTTAAACTTTATTTTTCTCCAAGTATCTGTGTCTAATACCCGTTTCCGATGCTTATATAGAGATGAGTATAATATGACCTCAAAAAGACCGTCCAAATAGTTATGCAAAAGCCTTTATAATAGCCTTATGGTAAACATCGAAGAATGGTCTATCAAATGCTTTAATTCCTTGTACCGGTTCTTTTTGAGTTTAAGAACCATCAAGGTAACCTTGTTTTACTATTGGACTATTGTTTGCTTGTTGATGAGTTTGGTATCGATATGTATATGATGGAGAACTCTTTAGGACTAAAAATTATGGCCAAGTTGTTATGATGTGCGGTTGAATATGTTGTAGCTATTGGTTACTTGGGGGAACCTTAGACATGCTTTAAATTTTGTCTGTTTGGTTATGAGGATGTTAATGGGTGCATTGTACTTTTTGCTTAGGAGGACAAGGGTCGGCCATTGCCGAAATTTGGTGAATGGGATGTCAATGATCCTGCATCGGCTGAAGGGTTTACCGTGATTTTTAACAAGGCAAGGGATGAGAAGAAAACAGGTGGCAAACCTGAGTCACCAGCAAAAGCTGATGCTCACGGTAAACCTGGACCGGATCCTAACAAACCCCAGAGTGTAAGTAAACTTCATACACTTCATTGTTGCATTGTTGCCATCTTTGTATTATTGTTATTAACCAAATCCGTTCATTTTCAGAAGAAATGGCTTTGCTGCGTTCAAGCACCACCGGCTGAATCTTGATGAAGTCCAGCACGTATACGAGCTTTCACAAGTACATTCAAGCCCCTTACCATGGATTCTTAAACAAAGATAAGATTTAATTGTGGTGGGAGGGGGAGCAAAAAAGATAAACACACATACTGTATCTATATGTACTAATTTGGTGGGTTATTATATTACTGAGTTTATTTGTTGTTGTCATTTGCCTTGTTCATGTTATAAGCTGTAAAGCTTTTATTGACATTCTTTTCTTCATGTCATACGAGGGATTCGCGTGTTTGTCAAACGACTCTTTCTTCTTGTCTTCTCTTCTTTCCACACACATGTATTTATGTATGTATATTTTCGTGGACATGTCATCGGCTGATAAACGAACTGTACGGAATTGATGTGTATATTTGGACATGGATATATATAGATATAATATGGTGAAAAACTTGGAACATATTGTAAAGTTGTGAGGCTAGGTATTGCGGTGGGGACGGTTCACATTGTGCGGGATGAGGAAAGTTGTTTCTTTGGTGGAAGGGGATATTTATAAGGGAAAGGCCCCATTCATCGAGCTTTGCCACCTAAAAAAACCTGTCAAATGTGACGATTTGACGGGCGTCTTCAAGGGATCTTCTCAATATATCTTTTGCAGATTGTATGAGCTTCGATAACAAGAGCTCTATTTTGCCACAGCTTGGGCAGGGGTATAAAAAGGAGCTTTTAAGATGAATACCCATATATTAATAGATCGTTATAACGAGTGGAAGTGATCCGAATTTGTTTGAAATTTTTACGATTCACTCGATATAATAATTTGATTAAGAAAACAAATATGGGATTGGGGAGTTTTATTTAAAAAGGAGTGGATCTAAGTAACTAAACTCATCTAAAAATAGGGCTAGTATTCAAGTTGAATATTGAATAAGTTCTTAAAAAATATTTTTTATTTAAATTTAATAATAAAAATATATAACTTTTTCACTATTAAATAAATAGTAAATTTGAACTTCCCAGCAGAAAAAAAAAAAAAAAAACCCCACAACCTGGCCATGGATAAGTACACCAAAAAGGCATATTTTTGAAAATTTAATACTTTTTTATAAGCTAGTTGGTGGTTCTTTGATTTTCTTCAACCTGACCAATGGGCTGAGGAGTTTGCTACTGTATGACAGCAACTAGGGTCTTCTGATTTGTTTATACACTGCGAGTCTGCGACTAATGATTATTTTACTAGATATTAGTTTACGTTTTTAAATTAATTTTTATACGTTAAATTAAAAAATAAATTAATTTTTTTAAAAATATTATCTATTTTTATTGATAAAAATTAGCTCCTAAATACTAATAAAAGGTGCACCTGGCATGTTACATGTAACTGTTAGATTATTTCATCAAGCACACCAATTTTTAACAGTAAAAATAGATGAATTTTTTAACAAAAATATTTAATTTACTCTTTGATCTGACGTACAATGATTAATTTCACTTTTTCTTAGTAAAGGAGGAACTTATAACACAGGGGCCTCAATGGTATTTTTATCCAACTTTACTATTGCAACTAAAATGGGTAAAAGTATTGTAGAGGCATATGTATTAGAAATTAGATTATATTTTACTGCTTATTTACTAAAAAAAAGATAAATTAGTCCTTATATATTAGATAGAAAATCAAACTAGTTATTGCTGTTAACAATTTTATCTATTTTTACTGTTAAAAATTAACGTAACTGATAAAATAAATAAATAGTTACATATGGTGTGCCATGTGTACCTCAATCTGACATTCAAATATAGGTCTTTAATCGTAAAAATGAATAAATTTTTTAACAAAATGATTAATTTACTTTTTGATCTAATATATAAAAATTAATTTACCCATTTTTAGATTAAAAAAGATAAAATATAATATGAATCATAGTAATTTTACCACTAAAATCACATTTAATTTTTATATAAATTTATTACATGATTTAATTTACCTTAAAATATGAACTGTTTTACTTTTTACCTTCTCATGCAATCGCCAACAAGCTTCTTTTATGTACGTTTTTCTTAGACAAATCCACCCTCTAGTACTAGTCAAAATTACAACCCAAAGGAAACGAATTCTGGGCTGGGGCTAGCCGAACTACAAAGCCGAAGAGCGGCTGCTACTCTCCAATGCTAGCGGTTCTTGAAAATTTGATTTTGACCCTTCTTTTTTTTTTTTCAAAATTTTCTTAGGGTTTTTTTTCCTATTCGGTTTCAATTTGGGTTTTCCCAAAGTTTTCCTTTAAAGGTAAGTTTTTTTTCCCTTCCCTCTATTGTTTCCTTCACTTATGGTCTGTTTTTTTCGGGGTATGAGTTGGTTTACTTTTGTTTGTTGAATGTATCATTTCTTCGAATTCATTTTCAGTGTTGAATGATTTTAGGTTTTGGGTTCTAATTTTTTTTTCAAGACGCTGACTTTTTGGTCAACGACATGTTTTTGTCTTTAGGTTTAATTAGTGTAGATGCATGTTTAGAAATCTTGGAAGCTGTTTTAGTGAAACAAAAAAACACGGGGATGATGAATTGGAGGGCTTTCTTTATTTTTTATTTTTTATTGTTAGGGACTGATTTTGGATGCTTTTGCAAGTTTCAACGCTATATTATAAGTATGTTGAATCTTGCAAGGTTGAATTTTTTTAGCAATGGCTGGTTTGTGGTGCAGCAGTGAGGAATTCTTTATAATTGAATGGTTTTACCATGTGGCACACTGCTTTTTTCTTTTTGGTGATATTATTTTTTAGGTTGAATTGGGTGTATGATGCATGTTTAGCATTCTTGAAAGATTTATTAATAATAGTAGTGAAAATAAGAACATGGGAATGATGAAAATGGAGTAGGGATTACCTTCTGGAGCACTATTAAGTTTCAATGGCTGGCTGGTTTGAGAAGTGGTGGAGAATTCTTTATAGTTGTCTTGTCTTCTTTGTTAGGGGCTATTCAAGCTCTTCTAAATAATGGAATACAATCTCTGTAGTTATCTTATGTGGAAGAACCTCATGTTTAGTACCAACTATGCTCTTTAGCCTTTAGTCATACATTGTTTGCTGCTAGGTTTTTGAACATGAGGCAAGGCGAGGGAGAAGCAATATCCACTGTTGAACAGGTTGGTGTTCTTATCCAAATTGCATGTTGAATTTGCATATCATCTCTTTTTCCCTAGTTGCCCTTAGCGCAACGTTTTGGTTCTGTGTTTTAACCTATAAAAAAGAAAAAAGGAAGTTGAGTTCATCAGGTTCTCAGATGTGTTTTGCTTTATGAGCAGGCAATTGACTTGATTTCAGTGGTTAAGGAGATTCATGGGCTTAACTCACAGGAGCTGAATAAGTTGCTGAGAGACTCTGAAAATTTTACCATTCACTTTGTTACTGAAAAAGGTTTAGATGTAAAGGTACAAGTGCCTCATTTCATTATTGTCATGGTATCATTCTTCTGCTTTTCCACTGATACATCTTGTATTGCATTGTGTTATCTTTCAGATTGACGTGGAAAAACTTGCAGGATTTCTTCCTTTGCACCTTATTGCAGTGCTTGTGTCATCTGATAGAGATGAAGCTCTGCTCAGATATTTATTATGTGGCATCCGGATTTTGCATTCCTTGTGTGAATTAGCCCCTCGCCATACTAAACTTGAGCAGGTTGCACTAATTATACACATCTGGTTGTTTTTCTATTCTAATAATTTTAATTCTCTTTTTGTTCCATTATTTGCTGCGTTTGTTCTTGAATATAACAAGGACTTGATACAAATTGAACTGCAATAAAGGGACAATTTCATTATATCTCTGTACTTTTCAGTTTTCTTTGGAAAAATGTTAATACATCAAAATGAAGGCTGGAAGAAGGATACTGCTGCATAGGATAAATAAGTCACTGCTTAACTGTCAACTGTTTTCATTTCTTTCATTTCAATGCCTGGACTTTGATCTTAGTTATAAGATTGAAATCATTCTTGGTTACGAGGGATACTGTGGGATAAATAAGTTTAGCTCCTTAATTTTAAACTTTCCTCGTGTTATTTCATCCCGTATTTTGTTCTTTGGACTTAGTTATAAGATTGGAAATATATTATTTAGATATAACTTGGATAACAACAACTTATATTCTGCCTCCAGTACTGTAATGCTTTATATATATAGCAAGCCTCAGCTATACCTTGAGATCGACATACATCCTTGATTAAGTCAAGAATAAATTTGCAACATCTTGCAAATTTCTAAAGGACTTCAAGTTTAAGCTGCACCTTTGCTCTATGAAGGCCCTTAACTTAAAGACAGAACTATGGTTATTACAGATGGTACTTGTTTAGTACTATAACTGCATTGTTTACTTTATCTTATAACTCATTCTAATGCTTCATTTTTCTTTGTTCACCTGCCAATATACTACATAACGTAGAAGATTTAGAAGATTTTTTGTTACTGTGGGGTTTTTTCTCCTAATACTTTTATAATGTTTACAGATTCTGCTTGATGATGTAAAAGTATCAGAACAGCTGATTGATCTGGTCTTTTATGTGCTGATTGTTCTCAATGATTATAGACAGGTTCTTTTTATCCTTTACTTCATGTCTTATCTTCCTCAAATTTGTTTTTCTCTTTATTCCAACGTGCTTCATTTTGTAGGACATCCATGATTCAGGTCCTGTGCCAGTTTTGCTTTCTGCACTTGTTGCATGTAGTTTTTATCTATTGACTGGATGTATATCTTCACAGTGGCAAGATCTGGCTCTTGTGATGGTGGCACATCCTAAGGTATGACTGAGTTGACATTATTATGAACTTATTTGAGGGAAAATGAGATGGTTTACATAAAGTTATTTATGGAATTATTATGCAGGGTATTGCTCTTATCTTTATTAACTTATTTTCTTTACTCACCACTTCCTTAGCAATTCATGACAATACTATATAGTCTTATTGAGATCTTCAATCCATTATGTCTGTTGACCTAATTGATCTAAATTCCATTACAGGTTGACATGTTTATGGATGTAGCTTGCAGAGCAATTCATTTAGTTGTCAGGTTTCTCCAAAACAAGCTATCTGTTCAGCATATCGAAATTTGTGTCAAGTCGAGTTCAACAACTGAATCAATGGTTAACTATCTTTGCCAACAATGCGAGGCTTCATTACAGTTCCTTCAGTTGTTGTGCCAACAAAAACCGTTCCGGGAGCGCTTACTGAAGAATAAGGTTTGCATACCAGCATATTATTTATGTATTCATCTGGCATAAAGTAATGTATTAAGAGGTATTACCTGCATGCCTTTCTTGGTAGACGTAATTCGTTTTAGCCAAAATATTTATTTATTTACTGGCATTCCCTTGTGGAAAACAAGAGGAAGATTATGAGTCAAAAGAAACTGAGATCTAAAATGTTAAAATTTTCATTTAGGCAATTAAAAAAAATTATGGTTTCAATAAAGCGTACTCATCGTAATTTGTTAATAATTGTATGGAAGATCTTCAGGAGATCCCCGTGAAGGTTTGAGTCCTATTGACTTTACTTATTGAACTATTTTTATGATCCACTGGGATTTATTGCATTTTTTAATTAGACCAATGTGATTTCCTCTTTGGCTTCAGGAACTCTGTGGCAAAGGTGGTATTCTTTTTCTGGCTCAATCCATCCTGAAGTTACATGCGCCAGATTTTGCAGAATCCTCTGCAATTGTGGCTGCATTATCTAGGCTGAAAGCTAAAGTCCTGTCAATTGTAAGTCCTAGGCTTGGGTATCTGTTTTGGCTATACATGTGGAGGTTTGAGATGTTTTAAAATCTTCTACGGCTCCATTTCAATGTGGCACTAACATAAATGAAGTGACCTATTTATGCAGTTATTGCATTTGTGTGAAGCAGAAAGCATTTCTTACCTTGATGAGGTTGCCAGCTCTCCAGCAAGCCTGGATTTGGCAAAGTCTGTTGCATTTGAGGTTAGTTTTTGGATGGTTATGCAACTTTTTCTTTATTTTTTTGGATAGAGAATTGTACTCAGAATTGTCTGCCTAGATGCTTGCCTTTAATACAATAATCATAATGAGGCAGGTCCTTGAGTTGTTGAAGACAGGACTTAGTAAAAATCCCAAGCATCTCAGTGCTAGTTCTGATAGAACCTATCCTATGGGGCTTCTTCAACTTAATGCAATGCGTCTAGCTGACATCTTCTCTGATGATTCAAATTTTCGATCATACATCACTGTGTACTTTGTAAGTTATTATGGTCAGACTTCAAAATTTGCTCCTTAGGTTTTTGGAGATGCTATATCAGTACTTCTGAGACTGCTAGTAGAATGTTATTTTCAAAGATATGGTAGCTATAACTTCTCTTTTACTAGTTTTTTATTATCAAAATTTGCATAAATCCCAGAAGATGAAAACCTTATAAACTTTTGTGGCAAAATATTCGAACTTTTTGCTGGATTGTCTTGTAAATTTGACACATTTGGTGTTCTATATTATCCCTTGTCTGCATGCTTTATGGTAAGATTTGTGACTGCCTCTTTTATGCTTCTTCAGACTGAATTTTTGAGCGCAATATTTTCACTCTCTCATGGAGATTTTCTGTCCATGTGGTGTTCTGCTGATCTCCCTGTAAGGGAAGAAGATGCTACCCTGTATTATGAAGTATTTGCTGCAGCTGGATGGGCTTTAGATTCAGTTTCATCATCGGATCTATCGAACACATCAAATCTGGAATTCACTTTTATCCCTAACAGTAACATGTCTCAGGCTTCCTATGTGCATCAAAGAACATCTTTATTTGTCAAAATAATTGCAAATCTTGATTGTTTTGTTCCAAACATCTGTGAAGGTAAATTTCCACCTGAGTGATAGCAAGTTCTGTAGGAAATATGTGGGATTCTTTTATGTTAATTGAATTATCTATTTTAATCCACAGAGCAGGAGAGGAACCTCTTCCTTCGCAAGTTTTTTGGGTGCTTGCTGATGGATCCATCTAAGCTATTACCGAGTTATGCCTTCATCACTGGTCCACAGAAAGCTTCTGCTGTTCAGAGGAACCTGCGTAAGTATCTTGTTAAACTTGGTTTCCTTTTTCCTCTTTGCAAAATTTATCTTGTTCCTTACGAGTAACCTGTTTATGTAGGTTCCCTGTTGAGTCATGCAGAATCTTTGATTCCTACTTTTCTGAATATGGAAGATCTGCAGCTCTTGAGGTGATCTGGGGTTCATGTTTTATTTATGAAATTCCTGCTAAGTAGCATTAGAACTTAGTAACAGTTTGCTATATTATGCTTTCCTGTATAAACGAGCACGGGTTTCTTGCAACACCACAAAAATGTTTGAATCACCACATTCAACCGATGAGTATTCATACTAACTAAACCTTAATATAATTTCATCTTGTATGGCATCTTTTTGATATGCTACCATGAGTGATATAGTTCATTTTTAAAACATCCTTAAAAGGGTTGTCCATACAATTTTACTTTTCTAGCAAGTGTAACACATTTCAGAGGCTTTGCTTGCTGTATTCAAATTGATCCATGTTTCAAGATCATTACTACCCACTTATCTGTTTGAGTTTATGGATGGTCCGACATTATTGATTTATCTTCTTAAATGCTCTTTTTCAGAGTATTCTTTGACAATTTACAATTACTGATGAATCCTTCTGAATTTGAAGAAAACCGAGTTCAGGTAAACCTTCCTTATCTTATAAACGATTAATATACTGTTCCTATCTTGGATCCCTCTGTCGTGTTCGGTATTTTTCTTCGTTTTTATACTTTAAATGTTTTGAAACTATCTGCTTCTTTTAAAAGATATAGAAAAGTAGATTTGAGGAGTCAAGTTTTCAAAATCAATTTGCCAGAACAATAAGTGAATGTTGGAAGTTCATTTGATAAAACAAATTTAAATAACAAGTGTCGGTGGTTCAAACTTCAAGCCATGTTTGACAAAAAATGTTTGATTGGTGAGACAAAGTAAGACATAAGACAGATTTAGCTCCAATTATATTTTGGACCAGTGAACTTCGTTATAATAATATCATTTCTAGCGAAATCTTTAGTGTCAGAAGCTATTATTTTGGCATTGATGCACATGAAATCTCTTGCTTATTTTTCATTTTCCTTTATCTTTTAAATCCAACACTTAGCAGTATTTTATAACTGATAGGATGATCGAAGTTTAGGGGGTTGCTCGTCTCCTTTACTAAGAAGAGAACCTCCAAATCTTAATAATCGAAATGGTAACCTGAAAGAAGAAATGTCTGAGAATTCTGCTTTCCAAGAAGAGCATTTTTATGTCAGAAACAGTCATATGGATCAAGCTGATGGTGTAACAAGGCGAGACATGATGGATGATAAAGATAAATCTATTACACCTAGTGGTTTGAAAGAGATTGATAGAGATGTGCAGAACGTTGAAACAAGCGGGTCAGATACAAGTTCCACAAAGGGTAAAAATGCAGTTGATAAATTAGCAGAGCGTCACAGAGAAAATGCAGATGTTCGAGAAGATGAAAAAGTTGAAACCGTTCAAACTGAAGAAAAGCATAGAAGGAAAAGGAAGCGAACTATAATGAATGATGAACAAGTGACGATAATGGAAAGGGCCCTTCTGGATGAACCTGAAATGCAACGAAATACTGCTTTGATACAATCATGGGCTGATAAATTAAGTCATCATGTATGTAAAATAGTTTTAGACATTTATTTTTGATCTAAAGTTAATTTGGTTATTCATTTGAAATAACATGTTTTTTTTATTTTGCAGGGCTCAGAGGTTACATGTTCACAGCTGAGGAACTGGTAAGGAAGACACCTCTTGTAGTATTTAACATGCCAAGAGTTCTAGAAACTATTCTGAGATTATGAGGTAGCTTCTTTAATGATAAAAATAAAGAATTGGGGAAAAAACAGAAATTCAGAAAGCTTATAGTAACTGGTATGCTAAGAGTTCTATGGTAAGAAACATGTATTTTGTTGCTTCAAAAGCATTGATTGGTATAATTTGTGTTTATTAGTTAATAGGTTCTGTTGATTAACAGTCTTTTTGCTCCATTTTTTAAGTTCAATTGGTACTAATTATTTTACTGCCATCAGGCTCAACAACCGGAAGGCTAGGCTGGCACGCTTAAGTAAGGATGCTCGTCCCCCTCCAGAGCCTGACAATGCTTTTGCGGGAAAGCAGGGTGGGCCACAACAAGGTCATTCATTAAGAGCTCCTGATAGTCCTGGTCAAGAGACTACCCCATCGAATACCAGAGGCACTCGAAGCATGTCAAGAATGAACACCAGTGAAAACCCAGTGGCTCCAGAATTTGTTGATTATGGTGCTGCAGAATTTGTTCAGTGCAAGCCAGGTCAGTTTATAGTGCTTGTAGATGGAAGAGGTCAGGAGATTGGCAAGGGAAAAGTGCATCAGGTGCAAGGCACATGGTGGGGAAAGAGCTTGGAGGAATCAGGGTCGTGTGTTGTCGATGTGGTCGACCTAAAGGCTGATAAATGGGTGAAGCTACCCTACCCATCTGAATCCACAGGTACCTCATTTGAAGATGCTGAAAAAAAGCTTGGGGTAATGAGAGTTATGTGGGATTCAAACAAAATATTCATGTTACGACCTCAATAAATTTCAGTCTTTGTTGATTTTCTCTTTCTCATGCCACTAGCAATGAAATATAAGCCCATATAGCTTCGATCTCACAAACTCATAACAGGTAATCCATTCCATGTTTTTAGGACAATACCCTTTACTTTCATAAACTAAAATTACCCCCTTCCGAAATGAAAAAGAATACATAATGCAGCTAGGTAGGAAATAGGAAGGTGGACTTACCTTTTGACATGCTAACCTATGTTACTCGGATTTTGGTTTGACTTGCTAGATATGTATGTGTCCGACATTGATATGTTTATGTTCTTTTGGAGTATCTTTGGAGATCATATCTCCTACTTGTGTCCATGAATGTGTTGAATATAGGTGTTGGACAGGTAAAAGTATCATGGAGGCTCTTGTATTAAGAGTTGTATTATATTTTGTCCCCTCTACTCAAAAAAGGGTAAATTAGTCCCTATACATTAGATTAAAAAGCAAATTAGTTCTATTAAAAAAATTGTCCATTTTTACGGTTAAAAGTTAGTTCATGTATGTCAGCATGAGGTACATATGGCATATCAAGTGTAACTGTCTGATTATTTATTAGTCACTTTAACTTTTTACAATAAAAATAGATGAATTTTTTAACAAAAAAAAAATTTATTCTTTGATCTAACGATTAGTTTATCCAAATTTTGAGTAAAGGGGACAAAATGTAATTTTACATAGGTATCAATAGAAATGAAGGGATTTATGAAAAACCAAACTTGATGACAGAATCTGAACTCAAGTTTTGGGGTTCCTTATTTATTTTTTCTTCTTCTTTCTTTTCATCAGGGAGAGTAATTTTTAGTCAGCATTGTCACCATATTTCTTGTAAAAAGCAATGGTGAAAGTTGAAGTTACAGCTTATGTTATGGTCAGAAGTCCTGAAATGCATAACATCCTTAGGGTTGGGTCCATCTACAGGTCATACAAACTGTTTGCAGCACTATGAGATTGAGACATTGGTGATTTTTTTTTTTTTATATTGAGCAATTTGAGGCATTTAAGGCTATTATTGCTGCCCCCACAATCAATTGAGGACCCTAAAGGTTTGGTATTGGACAGAGAATGAGAAAGAACTGCACATAATGAGGTTTAGATTCTTTAATTTGATGAAATTATTTGAGGGCTTTTTAGGGGTTTATGTTGTGATTGTTGCCCCCAAAAAAGCCAAAAACCAAGGGGCATTTAAGAAAGTTGCTACTTCATCCTAATCCAAACATGCCCTCAATCAAATGTCAAAATAATTTATCATTTTTAAACTTTTTGCTCTCCCATCATTTCACTTGACAATAAAAAATTCCCTCCAATCCAAATGATTTTCATTGGTTTTTTCACCATCTTTTTTACCCTGTCAACTCAATCATTTAATCCAAATGCACAAATCATTTCAATAACCAAAAAAGGGGGATTGTTAGGGGGATTGCTTTATAAAAGATTGTAACATATGACACAGGTTTTTGTGCTAATTTTCAAAATTTAAAATCAGGTCCAATTAGTAATTTATATTTAAAATTATCAAATTATTAGTAAATTTATATTTTAATCATTCAACTTAAAAGAATTACAAAATTGTAATTAAGTTATTATAAGTTTTTAAAAAATGTTTGGTTAGTGGCCTCTAAGCGACGATTCGACGATCGATACGGTGGATATATATACATCGATAAGTAGAAGAACATACTTTAGATCCAAGCCAATTTGATGATCAATGTTGGAGATCGAACAAGAAAATTGTTCAGATTTTGGTTTATAAATTCATGACGTTCAAAGTTGTTTCATGAAAAAAATTAAATTGTAGAAGAGAAGGAGAATGAGATTTTTTTATTGATGCAGACGGTGCAAACAGTGAAGGCCATATGACAATAATTTTAACAATCCTGTAATTTAAATAAAAACTTTTGAATGGTTTATTAACCGTTTTGTAACTTTTTGAAGTTGAGTGATTAAAATGTAAATTTAGTAATAGTTTAGTGATATTGAGTGTAGTTTACCCTAAAAAATAGGGATAAATCCCAAAGCTATATATGAACTATGGTTTAATGTGCAATTGTATACATGAACTTTGATTTTGTGCAATTTTATACGTAAAATTTTGATTTGATTCAATTTTTATAAATTATTAACACAATTATTGATATAACATCATTTTATGTTTATATATTGCATACATAAATAATTATATCGATCCAATATAAAAAATAAATTGATGTATTTATTTCTTTAAATGTGTACGAATAAATCAAAATTAAAGTTTCAAATATATATTTGAACCACAATTAGAGTTTTATGTGTACAATTATACCAAATTAAAATTCATGTAAACAATTACACATTAAATTAAAATTCATGTATAAGTTTGAGATTTATTCCCTAAAAAAGAGAAAAATGGTGTAATGAAATTCAACAAAATAATTTTAATAATGTTAACAGTTGAATTTAAATTATGAAATTTAAAAAATTAAAAAATTAAATCCTCCTATTTAAAAAATTAAATTATGAATTTAAGTACGTTGAAATGCATTATCCTCCTATTTAAGAATTGAGGAGGGAGTTATGGATAACTTTAAATATTATATTAAAAGAGCAGATATAATAAAAAAGGTAGTTCAAAAACAAAAAATACCTAAAATAAAGATAAAATTTTGCAAAAGAAAGAAAGATAAATACAAGAAAACAAAAGGGATTGAAGACAAATTACAGCATGTGAGAGAGAGAGAGATATCACATATAAAGGAAACAACATCAGCCAACAAGATTAATAAGTGAACTCTATTGAACATTTTTTAGTCATTTTCCTCATTTTTGTCACTACTCTCTTCTCCTCAGTGATGGACAGAACGTGGCATCCCCTTTCCCCGTTCACTCCTTTACTAGTATCTTTCAGACAGAACTACCCTTTGTTTTTAAGACAAACTACAACACTGTCCAAAAAGTACAGCCTTGGAAACCACATTTCCTTGTCTTTATCTCTCTCAATCAAAGGAAAAAAAAGGAACAGTCTTTCCCTCTTTTCTCTCTCTTAAACAGCCTTTTGCTGATATATAAAAATTTTGTCTCAAAGACAGCTTTCGAATATTCAAACTTTTCTCTTTCTCTAACTTGTATCAGTTTACTATTTGAATCCTTCAATAATACTAAAAGTGAAAGGTAGTAAAGCTCTTTTGGATTAAAACCCAGGAAAAAAATATTTTCTTTTCCAAGAAGCTCCCCCCCTTTTTTAAATCACATTTTCTTGGGAGATTCTTGTAAAAAGTTCGGATTTTCTTGGTGGGTTTTGGATTTTAAGTTGAAAGATTGAAAGGGTTTTTTGAGTTAAAAAAGTAGTATGAAGATCAAGGAAGGTGATCATGAAGATGTAAATGCCTTTTAGAGAAAGGTGATTATTTGATTTTTGATTTGACCCTTTTGAGTTTTGATGATATTTCTTTTGTTATTGGAATTTTTGTTAGTGTTTTTTTTTTTTTTTTTTTTGTTGGGTTTAGCTTTTTATATGGTAAGTTATTTGTTCTTGTTGTGCTTTTCAAGTTTTGGCTTTTGCTAGGTTCTTTCCTTTTCTTATTTCTATCAAGACTTGAAATGTCAATTTTGTCATGTTCTTGAATTCCCAGAATTTTTTTAAAGATATTTTCTATTTTCCCCCCTTTGATCTTGATCAGGGTTTTCTGGGAAAAAGAATAAAGCTTGGTATTCTGGATTAGGCTGTCTATTTGTTTGAAGATTTGAAAAGGATATTTAAGGTATGGTCAACTTCACTCATAGTGTTATCTTTATTATGATGTTGAAATCTTGATGCTATTAAGTAATTTAAAATTGTAATCTTATTTTCATTGATGTTACTTTTTGGAGTTTTGGCTTAATAAACTATGAATCTATGTTACTCGGATTCGCATTCGAGTGTCGGATATGGATGTCGGACACAGGTACTTTTAGGACAAACTATGGATCCTAACAATGTAGCTGTGAGAAAATGCAAGAAGTTGTTCCTACTCTAGTATGTGATTGTGCTTTAGCATTACTTATTTAAGCTATGATAGATTTAGCCCTATAGGTTTGTGAGGGTTTTACCGGGCTACGGTTTAGGTCGTGATTTAGCCGGAACAACTGGTTCTTGCATGCCTTGATTCAAAGCGAGATAATTATCCTGCCACTACCATATAAAATTCATCTCGAGTGCATTAGATTTGTTTGAGATTATAGTTTGCATTGTTTTGACTGAGACATGTTTGGTTGTTGGATGTTCTGTATTGTGATTAATTCTATTTTTTTCTTAGTAGGAAAGCATTATGGTTGCGAAGGGACGCCAGAATGGCTTGGGCTCTGCAAAAGTGGAGGTTGGAGAGATAGATACTAGTGCGCCTTTTCAATCCGTTAAAGATGCTGTCACTCTTTTTGGTGAAGGTGCTTTCTCCGGGGAAAAACCTGCCATAAAAAAGTCAAAAGCTTATTCTGCTGAGGTAAATGACTCTTCAAACTTCTCTTCTTAACCTGAAATGTTGTTTCAAGATGTCATAGTTTGAAACTTTTGAGATTTGGATATGATATTTATTGCATTTTCATGTTTTTCTTTTGCTTTTATATTCGGATATGATATCGTTGGATACGGGTATGTGTCCATTATGGGTATGTTCAATTCTTTCCATGTATTTCAAGGGTCCTTGGAGGGTTTATCCCCACATTCATGTCCGAATATTTGTTGGACTGTTGGACATGAATGCTTCAAGTAGAATGAAGAGTTGGGGCAACATTGTTTAATTCTCGGTTTTTTCTTATTTTGTTGTTGAACAGAGAGTAGTGGCAAAGGAGACACAACTTCACGTGGCTCAAAAAGAGTTAAACAAGTTGAAGGAGCAACTAGAAAATGCCAAGACAACGAAGACTCAAGCACTCGCAGAGCTTGAAAAGGCTAAAAGTATAGTGGAGGAACTGACTTGCAAACTCAAAACCATTAATGAATCAAAGGATTCTGCAATCAAGGCTACAGAATCTGCAAAGAGTCAGGCAAAGCAGATTGAAGAAGCAAATTCTGATATTCTCCCGGGACCTGATGATGCTCGGAGCCAGGACTTGGAAACTTCTAGGGAGCAATACATGGCTGTGATTGCTGAACTCGATGCTGCGAAACAAGGATTGAGGAAGCTTCGTCAAGACTGTGATGCATCCTTAGAAGCGAAAATTACAGCCATCAACTTAACGTTAGAAGCTAAACATTCGGCTAAGGCTAATATTGAGAAGATTGGGGAGTTCTCTAAGCAAATTTCATCTTTACAAGGATCAATTGGACAAGTGAAGCTTGCATCTCTTGAAGCACAGCAAGAAGAAGCTAAATTTTTTGCCGAAAAGGACAAACGGAGAGAACTATATAAAGCTACCATTGAAGATTCGAGAAAAAAGTTGCTTGCTTTAAAGAATGAATTTGACCCGGAAGTTACTCGAAATCTTGAAGCACAACTGTTGGAAACAGTTAATCAGATTGGGGATTTGCAGAAGCAGATGGAAAATGCAAAGGTTTCTGATTTGGAGTCTGTACGAATTGTTACTTTGGAACTGGATGGAGCTAAAGAATCACTGCAAAAAGTTGCTGAAGAAGAGAACTCGTTGAGAAGTATGGTGGAGTCTCTTCAGTTGGAACTCGAGAATGTGAAGAAAGAGCATTCAAAACTGAAGGAAAAGGACTTAGAAATGGAGTCCATTGCTGGGAACGTGCATGTTAAGCTTCAGAAAAGTAAATCCGAGCTTGAAGCTTTCCTTGTAGAGGAATCGAAAACAGGAGGTGCTTGTGAAGAAATGTTTTCAACCCTCCAACAGTTAACAGTGGAAACGGGAAATGCACGGTTAGAAGCAACAGAGATGAAGAAGGAAGCCGAGAAATTAAAGTCGGAAGCAGAAGCCGCAAGAATTTCACTTGAGGAAGCCAGTAAGCAACTGAAAGCTGTTTTGGAAGAAGCTGAAGTTGCTAAAGAAGCTGAGATAAGAGCACTTGTTCAGATAAAGATGCTTTCTGAAAGAACAAGTGCTGCACGTAACTCGACCTCAGAATCTGGAGGCAATGTCACTATCTCCAGGGAAGAATTTGAGGCTTTGAGCCATAAAGTGGAAGAATCCGATAATTTAGCTGAAATGAAAGTGGCAGCTGCCATCGCTCAAGTGGAAGCTATAAAGGCTAGTGAAAACGAGGCCCTCGAAAGGTTAGAGGCGACTCAAAAAGAGATCGAAGACATGAAGGTTGCAACTGCCGATGCTTTGAAGAGGGCTGAGATGGCTGAAGCAGCAAAGAGAGCAGTGGAAGGAGAGCTCCGTAGGTGGCGTGAAAGGGAACAGAAAAAAGCAGCTGAAGCTGCATCTAGGATCCTAGCAGAAGCACAAATGTCAACTGAATCATCCCCACAACACTATAGACTTCAAAAGCCGAACCCACCAGAGAAAATTCAGGTACATAAGTTGGAAAAAGAGAGGTCTTCCATCTCGAAAAAAGTCCTTTTACCTAATATCAGCGGTATATTCAATCGTAAAAAGAACCAAATCGAGGGTGGATCTCCTTCTTATCTACCTGGTGAGAATCCTTTCTAATATTTTTGTACATTTATCAATGTTTTTGTTTGTGTGCATCTGTTTTGAGGAATTTAAAGTGGAATATATCCAAGGATTAGTTTGCAAGTACCATGGATTCCTGTTAGGTTAAAACATGAATGCCGATGAAGCTTCGGCGGCAAGCAAACTTCAGGCCTTAAGAACAATGAATGGATGCTAGCATCCTCAATGATTTGTTCTTGGAGTTTTGGAACATGTTTCAAGTGAGGCTTCTTTTCATTTTGAGATTTTTGATGTTACACATTTACATGCAACCTATGAATCATTTCTCAATAGAGAAAGATACATAGTAATCAAAACTCGGATTTTGAGATTCGAATTTCAATATTTGTTCTTTTTTAGAAAAAATATTTCAAAAATATGATTGGTGTACAATAACACATATTGCTGGATTATGTTATTAGTCGGTCCTGGATTTAATTCTCGTACTTTAATTTGGTCAATTTTTAGTCTTATGTATTTTTCAAAATTTGAAGTCTTGGTTTTCACTAAATTAAAACGGTTTATTTTTAAAATTTAATACGGTAAACATGTTATCATGTATAATGTCATGTCGGCTTGCTAATTTCATATATTGCTTATTAAAATTCAGTTAATGGTTTAATGACTCATTTATATTAAGATCGAAATTTCAAAATTTGAAAGTATAGGGACTATGAATGAGCTAAATAATTGAACTTAAACAAATAAAATTAACTTTTGTTATTTGGGTCAGAACTACATGAATTAAAATGAATGAATTTGAAAAGTGCATGGTTTAAAATTGATTGAATTAATGTATAGGGACTAAAATCACAATTTTCTCAAAGTACAATGATTAATAACATTTTTTAACATTTTAAAAAATATTTGGCTTAAGAACTCAATTGAGTTCTTTCACGGGTAAAATTTATTAATTAAACCTATTGATTGTTAGATTTAAAAGTTGATGGTTAAATCCGAATAATCTTGTTGATATGGTTATTAACGATGGTTGAATATGTTACTAAACTTTTATCATTTTAGTCATTGTCATTACATATTTTTCTTATTTGTCATTACATGCATTCATTTTATTCAATCAACTTTAATAAATTTTCATTTTGGTCACTTATTTTTTTTAGAATTAATTTAACTTTTTTTTAAAAAAAATTTAAATTTTTACATGGAATTAAATTATTCAACTACTGACATGAAACCATGTTTTTCATAAATAACTTAATTCCAGATAAAAACACAGTTTTTTCCTATAAAATCAAGAATTTTCCTTTTACAAAAAGAAAAATTAAAATTAAAAAGATCAAAATGATTTTTACCTGTGAAAATCTAAAGCTTCATTTAGTTTAAAAAACAGGGATTGTTTTCATTTTTATTTCCTTGAAAAATTGAAAACATTGAAGAACTTGTGAATCTCATTATGTATCCACCATTATAAGCAATCAATTAAGTAGAGCATGCACCAAATTGTGAATTAGTAAAATGAAAGAAAAAATGTGAGTAAGTTGTGTAGGAGTTGAGGATCTTATTTCATTGCAAATGGCAGACATCATTGGTTGTGTGGGTGAATTAGCTATCATTTCTTTATCTGGGTTTAGGTCCAAGCTAATCCCACTAATATTTAGGCGATGGATAGGCTGTGTGGCGATGGATAGGTGGAGCTAGGTTATGTTTGAGCCTTGAATGTTTAAGCTAGAACTCGATCTATATTTTAAATGAGTTTAAATTTTTATTTAAGTCTATTTTTTGAACTCAATATCTTTACCTAAACTTTCTCAAATTTTAGATAAACCTTCGAACTTGAATAAGTAACTCGGCCCATAACATATCTAGATTAAAAAGTGATGGATATTTGAAAATTATATATATATATATATATATATATATATATATTATATTAATCTATGTTATGCCTAACTTTATCTAAATATAGAAATATATATATTAATAAAGAGGTGATTCATATATTTAATGTACTGGAATTAACAATAGATTGTTTTCATATATTGATTTCTGTCTGTCCAATATATAAAACATTATCACATTGTTATTTTTATTGCATTACATGAACAAAAAAATATATGATATTTAATATTTCCCCAATTGATATATTGTTATTCATATATTTTGGAGTACAATGCAATTGATTATTGTTATTTCCCCAAAACAAATAAAAATACTATTACAACGTTAAATAAGCATAGACTTCGAAATTTAACAATCGAATCTCCATATTCTAAGGTTGAATTGATTCACTCGTATTCAATCCAATCTTCAAAAGCTAAAGATTAGTTTTCATGGTTGGACCATAATATCTTCAATATAACAACACATTAACAAGTCTAAAGATTTACTTCATTAAATTGCCAAATCAAATAAGGCAAGTAATAAATTGTCTTAGTGGCAGCTTGCAAAGGGCACTGTTGAGCTATCGTAATTTGATATGTCAAATTAGGCTTGTTTGAGTGAGCTTGTTTTCAAGTAGTTTATGAGTTTTTTTAATGCTTTTTATTGATTCTTAGATTTCAGTGCTAATGATAATTTTTATTATATTTTACCTCTTTTGAGGCCAAAATTGGCAAAACTATGTCATTGGGAGTCTAATGATTGAATTGAGCTTGTACAGGGAGACAACAATGACCAAATATTAAGGAAAACTCCATTTGATGTGGGTGTCGCGACATTGAGCCTTTATTGCCTTGAATGTGCAAGACTTCAACAAGAAATCAACCTAGAGTTGAATATCGAGAGTGTTGTGACACTAAGGGTGTTGTGTCGCGACATTAAGCCTAAAGTCGCGAGACCAAGCCTCCAAGGTATCGATATCATTAAAGATTGTTGAAGTGAAGAAATCATAGCCACTACATGTTACGACACTAGCTAGTCAAGGTCGTGACATCGAAAACCCTTCAAAGCCAAAATTGTGTCATTGTCGAGGGTATCGCGACAATGAAGCTTGACACGTGAAAAATTGTAAGGGTAATTTTTTATCCAAACAAGCTTAAGTCACTTTTCATTTAAGGGCATAATTGATAATGTTAGTAGACTATAAATACTACGTCATAAGCTTTTGAGAGTAGATTTTGGTAGTTGAACATCTTTCTTTAGTTTTCATATTTTTAGGTTAGGTTTCTTTTCTTTTCATTTTTAGATTAGGTTTTCCCTTTTCTTTTTAGAATAGATTTTATTTTTATTGTTTTATTTCTTCCTTCTTGTTGAAGACTATGCAAAAGATAGATGATCAAACTCTTGGGCTACATTAGACTTCTATAAATTAAATGAACATTTTCTTAAACTCTTATTTTGTCTACTCAACTCCCTCTTCAACAACTCGCTCTGCTAGCTTTACACTAACATGATTATCCTCCAACCTAATCGCGTAAACAAATATTTGGTGTTCTTTATTTTTGTTTCCACAATCATTAGAAGTGTTAAGCCGTAATGGGCCTAATGGCCACTGTAATCAAGTACTTCTATAAACTATTTTGAGTTTTTGTAAATAACAACTATAGGTAGTAATAGGCAAAAATTTGACTCGCCTTGCTCGTTGCCATCACCAAATGTGGTCCATGTGGATCATTTTCACTAGTAATGGAAAGTGGTTTGATTTGGTTTGGTTTGTCTTTGATTTAACATATTTAGTAGAAAAAAAATCTTACATGTTTGATAACAGTCCAATTTTTTCTTTCCATCAATAGCAATTATGTTACTCTATTTAGTTAGAATTCAATTTTAATTTCTAAATCTTATATTTAAAGGTTTTTCTTTTAAACTTATGCTAGCTAAAATTACAAATTCATAGAGAAGTTACATGTTTCTAAGGTAAAAGTATCTCGGGATCTTTGTACTATATTTCAGATTGTATTTTGATTTTTTTTTATTGAAAAAATGGGCATATTGATCCCTCTACATTAGATGAAGAAACAAAATAAATTTTCTATTGAACTTGAATTATTTTGATGTTATATATATATATATATATATATATATTGTATGACATAACAAATTTAACTCACGACCTTTACACTTCTATTCAATTTTTTCCTTTTTTTTTTTCTCTTTTATTTAGAGTAAATTTGCCCTCAAAATTTCATTATTGATGTGGTGATATTTTATTTTACAAGGCATGTCAGTAACTAATTTAAATTTTTTAAAATTTATTTTAGAAATTATAATTTAAAATTTTATAAAAAAATTCTTCTAACATTTAAAAAATCTGTAAAATTTTCAAAAAAAAATTAAATGCAAAAAAAAAAACTTATTAATAATGCTAGAATCATATCCAAAATTCTAAAAGCTTCATCTTTACATATTCAAGCCGAATGTAGTTCCATTAACCTTGAGAGTTAATAATTTATTTAGTTGATCCCACAATTTTTTATGAATTATAAAATAAAGAATAGCCCTTGATTAGAAAAAAATGGGTAATTAGTTTTATTTTTATTTAAAGGTAGAATGGTTTTTTTTTTTTAAACTATGGAAGAAAAAGTCATGTAACTATTATCATTTGTTAAACTTGTTAGAGTTGTGTGACTCGAATCTCGTCATTTGTAAAGAAAATAAAATAGAGATGCAAAATAGGGGAATTTGTGGGGGCAAAATACGGACCATGTCGCACAAGTTGAATATGTATAGGACTGTACTTGTAACACCCCAAACATGGCCTAGAAGTTATGACCGGATATTGAGGGATTACATCAACTTGTTCAAAAGCTTTTGTTTTAATCAAACTCAGTGCATGCTTCGAAATCATAAATTTTGGCTAAACTCTCATAGATGTTTAGAAAAGCCAAAGTCCGAAAACGCTTATTTAAAACCCAAAATTTGAATTCAAAATTATGTATTTTGAAAGTACTAATGTTGGCATATCATTTCCAGTACTAAGGCAAACATTCGTTAAAAACCATATATTTATTTACAGAAAACACTCAAGTGATTATTTAATCATTGCAACGAAAATTTCAGAGTTCTTAGTTTTGAAAACCAAATTTTAGTTTGATACTTCATACGATTGTGCAGTTTAATGTTAAAAATATCAAATCCAACAAAAAGAACAAAAACCAAAAACCCAGTTCAAAAACAACTTTACAGTCCAATAAGTCCAGAAAAGTTATAAACGTAAATCATCTTATTTATTTAACCGAGAATATAATCCAAGCTTCTGCACACCGTCCGATCCTAAATTTGCTGAATACCTGAAATGGTCAAATACATAAAGAGTGAGTTATAAAGCTCAATGTATTACTAAACTCAAGCAAGAACACAAATAAAACAATAATCAGATCACAGTATCGCAGAAAACTCCATAACAATCAGGTGAGCAGAACAAAAGATGCATGCTTATGCCGATGCAGAATTTTTCAGAAAACATAGTGTAGATTTTTCGAAAAAACATCCTACCCAACTCCGCTACGTACCAAATTAGAGTTCTCCCAAAATCCGTTCATCTAACACACCAACAGATAATTTTGGACGATGCCACCAGAGTTGCAGTTAAAACTGCCAGATCAGATATATGTGGTCAAGCCACTATATTGCAGCCAAGTTGCCAAAACATATATGTGTGGTCAAGCCACCATAAATGCAGACAAGTGGCCAGACAAATGTGGATAAATCACTAGATAATGCAGATCATTAAACTGCCAAAACTTCCTCCATACCATGATATCCCAACCCCATGCAATGTGACATGACATGTATATACTGAAACAATATGATAAGCATATTAAACAAGCATTCATATTTGTAATAGAACCAATAAACATATGATTTCATGCTTTGTAGATAGATATATCAGAATTACAAATCACCTTAACTAAAAAAGCCACAATGCCACATACATGGTCATATAGCATATTCAAAAGTACAAATTAACATAATTGCACATCATACACACATATACAAACATAGCAAATCAGAACATACCAATAACTTTATTTAATTATGTTTAAATAAAGTCATTTTTTGGGCTTATTCAACTTATTTCTCGTTGACCAATAACTTTTTTAATATACTTATTTATCATTTAATTATGTTTAAATAAAATTATTAGTATTTATTTATAACTCCTCTACTAATGTTTTAATTTATTCAATGATGATGTGTCATTTTATCATTTATTAATGGTATATGAAACTCAATTACTAACAATGCATGTGTGTTAGATAAAAAGCAAATGGATGAACCCCATGTATTGGCCTGATGGTTAGGGTGTTCATTGTCCCAAGTGTGGTTTAGGTTCAAGTCACGCTAGTTGTGTTATTGTTAATAATTGACGAAATAACCAGATAGTTACAAATGGCGTGCCACGAGTATCTCATGCTGGCATACAACAAAAAGTTTTTAACAATAGAAATAGATAAAACTTTTTACAAAAGGGTCGACTTGCTTTTTGATCTAACATGCAAGGATTTTGTCCATTTTTCAATAAATGAAGTAAATTGCAATCTAATCTAACTCTTAATACAATGATCTCCGTGGTACTTTTACCGATTTAAAAGACATAGCATATACATAACATAATATACCAATTATTAGGTTTATAAATAGAAATCAGTGAGTGATTGTGTGGTGATGGGGTAAATGAGAGATATGAGAAAAAGAAAAAAGAAGAAGATATAACAAAGTAAGAAAACAAGGGCCAAATCCACAACAAATTTCATTGTCATTTCCAGACAATATCAATTAACATTGCCCCACCAGCTTTGAATGGACTCAATTTCATTATATCATTGTGTTTTATTTTTATTTTTTAATTATTATTATTATTATTATTATTATTATTATTATTATTATCTACATATAGATAAAAAGAAAGAAGACAATACTAGAGATAAGAGAAAGCATTATAGGTGATTTAAATTTATTAAATATTAGTCGATTTAACTCGATTGATATGAATATTATTACTAATGTAGAAGGACATGTGTTCGAGTACAATGAAGCACATTATCCTTCTATTTGTGGGTTAAAAAGAAGCTATGCATAATTCTAGATATAATGTAAAAGAAGAAGAAGATATGATTAAAATCTGTAATGAGGATCCAGAAAATTTTAATTCCATTAATTCTATCTTTTAATTACTGCTAAAACTTAATTAGTGTGTGAAAGACTGAAAATTGGGTATCCATATATGACCCACTAGTTAGGCATGTTTAGTCAAAATGGATTGGGTCACTTTGACTTGTTCAACTTTCTTTTTCTTTTTTCTTTTTTTTTTCTAGTGTTTGTTCATACCAAATTCTTGAATGCACTGTTTAAAAGTCAATCCCAAAATTTAAATTTCTTTGAAATTGCACTATGCAATTTTTAATTATTTTTAGTATAATTTTGATTTTAGTCTCGAAAATTTATGATTTGATCCCTTATTTTACTTGATATAATTTTATCTTTTTATTTTTATAATGTTATTATTAGGTCTAAATTAATAATATTGGTAATTGCTATCGCTAAAGTAGTGACATGAAAAAAAAAATTTTATTGTTATCCAATAACACAATTAGGGCCACATGAAAATTCAATCAACTATATTAAATCAATAATAAATTTACATGTCAGCCAAATACTTAAAGTTGTTTTTTTTTTTAAATTTTCACATCATCACTTCAACGACAAAATATTTTTCTCAACCAACAATAGTAACTATAAGTGTTATCAATTCAAATTTACTAATAATTTAATAAAAATAAAAATATTAAATTATGCCAAATTAAAGTTGAGAAATTAAATTACAAAAATTACAGAGCGGTTTCATACATCATGTTCATTTTTCTTGGTATAGTATTTTTATGGTGTTTCTATGCAGGGGGGATGCAAGGGAGACAGGTAGGGGTCTTGGCCTCTTAAAAATGAAAAATTACATTTTAATCTCCTTAAAAATCATTAAATTTTTATATATGGTAAATTTGTATTTGGGCCTTCAAATTGAAAAAGAAATATGTTTAGTCTTTTTTCAAAAATGATGAAATCATAAATTATTAAATGATAAAATTATATTTTGACCTGTCAGAAAATTATAATATACTCATATTCGACACCCACATTATCGATCAATATAAGCTAAATGTAGTTTCAGATTCAAACCTAAAACTTAAAGCTCTCATAAATTGCAGCCAAGATAACATACAAAACCTTTCTCAATGTTTGCAAGTTTAATCTTTCAACTATGAAAAGTTACAAAATAGTCATTTAACAATTCAATTTTATCTTTTTTAATCACCAGTTGACTAACATAAAAATGAAAACACCCAAAAATCCAAGTTAGTGGGGGTGATCAAAGAAGACAAAATTGAATAGTAGAGTGACCAATTTGTAACTTTTCATAGTAGGGTGACCAAAAATGAAATTTACTAATAATTGAATAATCAATTTGTAATTTTTATAATTAGGTGATATAAAAATTATTAATAATTGGGTAAATACTAATAAATATAAAATGGTTGAAGATGGAAAATGTCTGGTTATAATATTTTATATAAATAACATAATATACAAATTATTAGCTTTATAAAGTGAAATCAATGAGTTGAATGATTGCTTGGTGTTGGGATGAATGAGAAATATGAGAAAACAAGGGCCAAATCCACAACAAATATCATTGTCATTTCACGACAAACATCAATGAACATTGCCCCACCCTTTGACAACACCCACCTTTGAATGGACTCAATTCCATTATCTCTTCAACCTCGTTTTAAATTGGTTCATGTTGTAATTACATCATCAAACGATTGATATTATATCAATCAGGTCATTCAATTATTAAAATTGTTAATTTAACCGTTAAATGACATGTCAAATCTTGCGCATAACTTTTAAAAGTAAAAACTAAAAATAAAGGAAAATCGAAAGAGAGAGAGAAGGAGAGCGACATAGCTTTTATAAAAGCTTCGAAAATCTCAAAATCAAGATTTTTACGACATGCATTTTTACAATATTTATTTTTCTTTAAACTTTTTAATTTTTAAACTATGCCACATAAGATTTGACATCTTATTTAATGGTTAAATTAATGATTTTAGTAATGAAGAATCTTATTGATATAACCTCGATAGTTTGTGGTTGTATTTAAAATGTTTTAAATTTTAGATGAAAGGTTATAGTTTATGGATGTATGGTGTAATTAACTCTTTATTAAATCTCATATTTAAAGATAATGACATGAATTTTGTAACAACTCGATTTCCATTTGTATTAGAAATTACAATTTCATGACCTCATTTCTGTAAATCGAGTTCGTAAATATTAAATAAAAATATTTATGGAGTTATTATTTAAGTGAATTAAATTTTGGATGGCCAATTTGGCTGAAAATGTGGTTAATTTAGGTCCATGGATTAAAATTTAAAGTCCCATCGCTATAAATTTTTAATTAGAAAATAACTTGGGGACTTGAATTGCAATTAATTAAAGGTTCAATAAAAACAATTAGACCATGTTAAAATGTGTGTTAGTGGATGGTGTGATTGTATAGTCATTAACTTAACTAAATTAACTTTATTTAATTAAATTAAGGTTAATTAACTTATTCAACAAATTAATCTCACTATATAAATAAAATTTTAGTGGAAAGAGAGAGGGATTCATCTTCTCCTACTGAATTGAAGAAAATAAGAAAGGCTTAACGTTTTAAGGGTTTTCAAGCTTTTAACTTCAATTTCAAGTAAGTCCCTAACCATTTTTCTTTGATTTTTATAGATTTATGATCTTGGAAGCTTGATTAAGCTAAACCAAGGATCAATTTGATCAATTAGTGAAGTTTTGATGAGATTCCATTGTTGAGATTTGAATGTTCTAGGTGTTAAATTGATAGAAATTAAGCTCAGTTAAAGAAAAATAACTAAATTGTAAAGCTTAATTGTTAGTTTTGTACATTAGGAACCAAATTGGATAAAATGTAAAATTGACATGAAATTTTGGTAGAAATAAGAAATAGGATGTCCCTAATGAGTAATTGTGCAATCGAATTTCAATCCGAAGCTTTGGATTAAAAAATGATTGATTTTGTAATTGGTTTTTATTTGAATGGAATTTGATAATATTATATATTTTATGATTTTATTTATCTAACGTTGACACGGAACTGTCGAGAGGGAAAGGGAAATTGAAAATTGACGACGAGTAGCTCCAAATTTCAGTTTGTATTTCTATGATTCAGAAATCATTTATTTTCTGCATGTTCATGTCATTTTGCATTATATGGTGTTGAGGTGAGTTATCGATGGTTATTTGAGTTGAATTGATATGCTTAAGATTAAATATCGAGATTAAGGATTGAATTGAATTGAATGGAAAATAGTATGATTTAATTGATATGTGTTTATTGGTATGAAATTGAGTTGAAGCATGTTGTGTTATATGATAAAATGATAATCTGATGATAAATTGAGAATGGAAGAAAGTGAATTGAACTATATTTAATGAATAAAAAATTGGTTACCCTATTAGTTGTTTGGACTGAATCGGATATAGTTGACATGCCATAGGGTCAAATTATTGATTGAAAACCATCATTTTTGGGCAACCCGAGGTGGTAGATTTTACATACAGATTCATCATTTCCGGGTAACCCTGGGTGATAAATTAATCGGATATAGTTGACTTTTGCACTTTTTATAATTTAGTCATTTTTCTTTAATTAACTATCAAATCACTAAAATTTCCTGACCAAACTTCAATATACCTATATAGACACTCTGTAAATATTTAATAAAAATATTTACGGCCTCAGTTTATAGAAACGAGGCCCGATACCTCATTTTCTAAAACCACTTGACCTTAGGGACAAACCACTTTTTTTTACTATTTGTTCAATAAGTTAAAATTTATCAGATCCAAAATTCTATATATTACAAAATTATACTCGTAAATATTAAACAATAATTTTTAAAGACTCACTAGTCGGATTTGTGGTATCAAAACCACTGTTTCCGACACCACTAGAAAACGGGCTGTTACAATGCCCTTGTTTCGAAACAATCGAGACAAAAATCACTCTATCTTGAGACATATGTCCAATTGTCTCGAGACCATAACCAATACAATATCTCAAATGGTACTTTTTTATGATTAGAGTCTCGAGACATGTTCTTCCTGTCTAGAGACTAAATGGTAAAATAACCTAAATTTCTTATTTCATTGCTTTCTAACCTTATCCAAAATGTGATTAAACTTACCCAAACATTATACCAAATTAAAAAAAAAAAACCACATCAATATACCACATTTTATCACATTCACACACCATTTAAACCAAACATTCATTGCAACCCAAATTAATACAATTTAGTTTATAAATTTATCACATTTTATCACTCAAGTTAATGCTTATCACCTACTATTTCAAGCATCCAAAATCCATCATTAAAACATTATAGGTTAAGTTATTAAAATGAACCCAAAGACATTAAGAATGAAAATAAACCACAAAACCAAATCTAGGTACATGTCATTAAATAAGAATACAATTCGGAAGAAACCCAAATTTAATCCGAACTAGGCTGAGCTATTGACCTTGGATGCGTTACAACTTTGACCTAACATAACTTGTCAGAGACCTGCACCTGCACATGGAAACAAACATAATTGTACGCTAAGTATTGAATACTCAATGGTGCTAATATAATTCAAATTCAATACATAGTTAGATTAAACTAATAACAAAATATACAAAAGTATAATGTTATATAACACTACTTCATTCTTTCCCTTTTCATAGCAGAATCAATGGTTAAAAATTAAATGAAATTATAATCTCATAATATGATTTCATACCAACTTCCTAAGGATCCATATCACCTTCAATATATTATGATCAATATTTTCCATTACTTTCACATGTATACATTGTATATTTGCATATTATTTATTCATATAGTCCTCAAATTCTCAATCTCTATAATTCACCATACAATGTTCATTTTGATAATTCATGATTTCATATAATAGTATATTCCATACTCAATATGTCAATTCATTATAATTATTGATCACTTGTTCATTTTGGCCCTTATTAACTGACGATAGACATTAGAATGGATACTCGGATCTCTACATAATGAGTAAGTCCACAACCCTTTAGGAATTGAGACTTTTTTATTTTGCTATCCCAAGTTGCCTGGCAGTGATGGCAGCAATGAGCTTTAAAGGGCAAGGACCAAATTGACAAAGAAATGTAAATATTGAGAGCTAAAAAACTTATTTTACTTTTGACATCGTTAATTTTAACGGTAAAATTAGATATAGGGAGTAAGATTTTTAAATAAAAAAAATTTAGGGACTGAATGTCTCAAAAAGTAAAGTATAAGGACTAAATTTTTAAATTTTAAAAGAATATTAAACTCTAATAGAATCAAACATGAATGCATTGAATCCAATTTGGTTCCTTAAAACTCTAATATCCAAAAACCCCATATCTCTCAATTTTCCCTATCAAATCAAAATCCAACTTCGTATTTAATCATTAAGAACCCCAAGCTTTCAACCTATAACATAAATTTTTAACAGCTTTAATTTTATTCAATTTAATACTAACAACATAACCATTAACTCCCAATTTAATTTCAAGCTACTCATTTCATCACCAACATATTTACTACAACATCAAGTTTATTCTACCATATGCTTCTTACCATCTTAGGGTTCATTAATGGCAACTAACACAAATAATAATTATCTAATCTAACACTTGTGCTAGTATTAACTATCATCATTTAGTACCCATCCATCAATAATTTAAAAGAAAAAAACATTTATTACCCCCTAGATTTTTTGTTTGAAAATGGGGAGAAAACTAAACAAATTTTTCTTCCTCCTTTAGCTTGGATGGTGAAATGAGATGAGAATGAAAAGGGAAAAACTTTGGGTAATGCCCTTTTTCTCTTTTCCACTAACTTATGTATATACATATATAATTAAACTAAACGGATTTTATTATTGCAAATCAAATGGTACTAATTACTGAATGGATTTGATGGTAACACCAATTATTGTAGGAGGATGTAAGATCGAATACGTTGAAGTGTATTATCTTTTTTTATATGAGTCGAAAAAAGACTATCGATACTTTTAAGCATCGTGTCAAAAAATCAAATATAATCTAAACTTATAATAAAAAAACAACAAATTTAATTTTTTTTTATTTTAGGGAAAATGTTTCAATTAGTTCTTTGATTCCTTTTTCAAAACATTCAAAATTCAATGATGACAAGCTTTGTTGAAAATTTCATTTCTAAGGGTTGAATACTTCAACCCCCCTCCCCCACTCCTCATGCAGATATTCTCTTGGAATCAATGAAGATCCTATTCTCCTTACATATACATATATATATATTCTTATTAAGGATATTGTTTAGTATAAATATATTTAAAATTTCATTTTTTTTTATAAAATATTCTAAAAAAATCCAAATAAAATGTTGTGTTAAAAACACATCCTAAAAGAGGACACTGTCTACATCAAACTGCATATCTTCCTTCATATATGAAAAAGTTTCCAAAGGGAGTTCCCCACCAAGCTTTTGAGTAGATAAGTGTTGAAAGAGGTCCAACTCATCTCAATCCTAGATGTCTGATCTTATTCATCATTGCTATTCTAAGTTTCTTTTAAATATTTAATATTTTTATATATTTTTATCATATAAAAGTAGAGATGAGATTATACAGTTCAAAAAACGAGTATTTGATAAAAATTTTAACTATTACCTTATATAAGTCTAAATAATATTTATATAATTTATTGTATTTTAAATATACAATTTATAGAAGCTAATTGAGTCTTAGTTTGATTAGCATCAATATTATTGTCAGTGCAAGAAGACGTGGATTTGTGCGTGCTGAAATGCATTATCCTCCTATTTAAGAATTGGGGAAGGACTATGACTAGTTCTAAGCATTGTATCAAAAATACAGATACGATAAGAATTTATAATGATATTAATATTCAATATATATAATTTATAGGATTGCATTATATCTAATATTATTAGATTTGATTATAATTGAAACTAGTCTAAACCGTCTAGTCAAATTGATTGGATCGAGAATCAGTTGGTATTATAGTCCGAACATATCCTCCTACATTAACAATAATACTCATACTAATCGAACTATGACTCAATCGACCACACATAATAACAGTTAAATCAACACATAATTAAAGATAATCCACATAAACTTATTTTTTTAGAATTATTACTTAATTAAGATAAAGTAAAATGGTCCATGACATGTCCAAAGCTTGATCATTAACAACAACAATATCAACCACAAACCATAAAATTAAAAGCAAAAGTAAAGCTGTTTGATTATGGACCACCAAAATTTAAAAAGGAGGTCCTTAAAGAAGCTTAGGTCTTAAATAGGAAAACAAATATCTTTTTTCTCACTAAAAAGTAAACATTTTTTCTTTCCTTTCACATATATATTTTGGGTAAATTACATTAATAATCCCTCAATTATTATTAAATTTATTTTTTAGTCACTTAATTTTATCTTTGTTAATAGCTTAACTATTTTAAATTTTCGGATGTTTTGATGAAAAATGAAAAAAATAAATTATTGAATAATTATTTTGTAATTTTATTTTATAAATTCTCGTAATTAAATGAGTAAAAAAATTTTATTAATAATTGAACCACTATTAATATAATTTTTTTATAAATTATTAAATATTAAATCAAGAGCATTGTCGTTTCCTTAAGGACAAAACAGTATTCATGCATTGAAATAATTGAACCATCCCCTCCAAACCCAAAAAGCTACTTTAACTTTGACCCTTCCTCCTTTCTCTTCCTTTTCCATGGTAGACCCAGGCCAAGCCAAGCCAACCCCTCTCTTTCTTTCTTTTCTCCCTTTCCACATATTTTCATGGAAGTGGAAGAACCCATTAATTATTTCATATTTCAGTAGTTAGTAAGTGAATGAGAAAGCAAGTTGGCTTCTTTTTGCTCCATTGCTAAAGCAAAGGCCTTTCAAAGTTCTGATCTTCGAAAATACATATAAGGTACTTGTTTTATTTATTTTTTGTCCCCTTTGCTCTTTAGCTTTTAAATGGTTTTAGGGTTCCCTTGCTGGGTTTTTATTTTTAACTTTTCAACAAATGGGTGTTGGCGGGATTTTGGATCCAAAGGTGGGTCTTTTCTGTTTTTCTGAATAGATATTTATGAATCTTCTTTACTTTGTTCTTACCTTCTATTTGATTGTTATTCTTCTCTGTACTTCTTTTAATTTTTTTTTATGGAACTATGAATGTATTTTTGCTGTGATTTGATTGATTTCTTTAACTTCTTTTTTATTTCTTAACCTTTTTCAATCTTAGTGACTAAAAGTATTGCAGTTCTAGGTATTTAGCTGTTCTCCTTTTTAATACAATGAAATTATAAAAAAAAAATGTGTTGTCTTTTGGTGATAATCTCAATCTGGTTCTGTTTGCAAATATGTCTGTTTTAAACCACTTTTCATTGTTTTTTTCTTATAGGTTTTCTATTTCTCCTGATAAAGCTCTACTTATTGTGGCTACCAATTTATGAATTTCACTTACTATTGAAAAGGGTGTTATAAGGATCTGGTTTTGATATTTGATTAGTTGTCACCTGAAGGACTACAGTGTCAAATTCTAGGTTCCCCTGTTCTTTTTT
Organism: Gossypium longicalyx; assembly: GCA_025698465.1. Taxonomy (NCBI): domain Eukaryota; kingdom Viridiplantae; phylum Streptophyta; class Magnoliopsida; order Malvales; family Malvaceae; genus Gossypium; species Gossypium longicalyx. Next base: position 1,010,187 of record CM046999.1, read on the forward strand.
TATGTTATAAATCAAGCAGCTACTTGTGGTTTGTAGATTTTCATTTAGTTAGTGATGCTTTAGCTCTTTGAATATTTCATAGTTGTCAAAATTTTGTTTGCAGGTGGTGACGTCCATGTTCTTTTAAGTTGTAGAAATCAGTTTGTTGTTGGTGGAGTTGAAGATGAAGGTAACTTGGACTGCCAGTGAATCAAACCTTGTATCGATGGCTGGGAGTAAGTAATGGTTTGTGTAGTCAAATCTGTGTAAAAAATTTGCCTTGTTTCGATGGCCTCAAAATCCGGCACCAGACCTTCACAAACAGCTGAAGGTAACTCTCGCAGGCCTTCTCCTATACAAATCCCAAAGACGAGCAAATCAGAGCTACCATCGAAACCTCATAAATTAGAGTCCGTTGATTCCTTGACGGAGAAAGTAGATTCAGGTCTATCTTTGAGTTCTCCGAAAGAAGTTCAAAATCATGTTGGTTCTGGATTAAGTCAGATTGGTGAACTAGAGAAGAAAGCATTGGAACATGGAAGTAATTCAGCTTTGGTTAAATCCAGTGATGGGGCCACTGGCGTTGTCAAGGTTAGTGGTGGTGCCAAAGTCGGTGATCGTCCAGATTATATTGAGAGTGGAAAGAGCAGTATGTGTAGAGGTAGTACAAGCAGTGATGTGAGCGATGAAAGTACGTGTAGCAGCTTAAGTAGCAGTATCAACAAACCTCATAAGGCAAATGATATTAGGTGGGAAGCCATACAGGCTGTCCGAGCAAAAGACGGTGTATTGGGTTTGAACCATTTTAGATTACTGAAGAGATTAGGCTGCGGAGATATCGGAAGTGTCTATCTTTCGGAATTAAGTGGAACAAAGTGTTATTTTGCAATGAAGGTGATGGATAAAGCATCTCTAGCAAGTCGTAAGAAGCTTCTTCGAGCTCAAACAGAAAGAGAAATACTACAATCCTTGGACCATCCTTTCCTTCCAACATTGTATACGCATTTCGAGACTGATAAATTTTCGTGTTTAGTGATGGAGTTCTGCCCTGGAGGTGATTTGCATACACTACGACAAAGACAACCAGGAAAGCATTTTACCGAGCAAGCAGTAAAGTATGAGAATTCTTCCTATTTATAACATATCTTTTGAGTTAAATACCGATCGATTTTCTGGAATATCTGATTATTATTTTCGGATTTTTTTGGTCTTGATAGTAGTGTTAGTATCATTGTGTTGCCATGCTGCCTTAGATATTTATCAATTCTATTGGATAAAATCAGAAGACTGCCTTATAGGTCAAGTTGAAATATAACAAAATAACTTTGCAAATCTTTTACACCATGATTTCTGTAACACGGTTGTTTCTTTATAGCGTGAAACCAAATTACGATAGTCATTGCTATGTTTTTTCCTTGAATATGCAGGTTCTATGTAGCAGAAGTTCTCCTTTCTTTGGAATATCTCCACATGCTTGGTATTGTTTATCGTGATCTCAAGCCGGAAAATGTTCTTGTTCGAGAAGATGGACATATAATGCTTTCGGATTTTGATCTTTCCCTTCGTTGTACTGTTAGTCCAACACTAATAAAGTCATCCACACTTGAGTCTGAACCCTTGCGAAAGAATTCGGGTTATTGTGTACAACCAGCTTGCATCGAGCCTTCCTGCATCCAGCCATCATGTGTCGCCCCTACAACATGTTTTTCACCCCGTTTCTTTTCATCAAAATCCAAAAAAGATCGCAAACCCAAGAACGATATGGGGAACCAAGTCAGTCCATTGCCCGAGCTTATTGCCGAGCCAACAAATGCTCGCTCCATGTCATTTGTGGGAACCCACGAGTACTTGGCGCCTGAAATTATCAAAGGTGAGGGACATGGAAGTGCTGTTGATTGGTGGACATTTGGGATCTTCTTATACGAGCTATTGTTTGGTAAAACTCCTTTCAAAGGGTCTGGGAACCGAGCGACCCTCTTCAATGTCGTAGGGCAGCCCTTGAGGTTCCCGGAATCACCGGTAGTAAGTTTTTCAGCAAAAGATTTGATAAGGGGCTTGCTGGTCAAAGAGCCACAGCATAGGTTGGCGTACAAGCGAGGAGCAACGGAGATTAAGCAACATCCTTTCTTTGAAGGTGTAAACTGGGCTTTAATCCGTTGTGCAAGTCCACCGGAGATTCCAAAACCGGTTGAGATAGAACGGATTCGAACCCCTACCTCATCAGCTGGTGATAAACCTTCTGTTCCTGCTGCTAAGGATCAGAGTAACTATCTTGAATTCGATTTCTTTTAATTATTTTCAGAACCATTTTTCTTTTTCTTATTTCGAGGGAATGTAAGAGTTCATGATGATGTGCAAATTAGAGTTTCTAGAAATGATAATGATCATATATGCTTGATTGTCTTAATTTTCAAATTTGTATTTTGCATAAGTGAAAACATCATTTGATTTTGCATATTGAAAGGCTATGGTCTTGGTTTTCTCCATGATGTTACTTAAACAGGTTCAATAGTAAAAAGAAAGGTTAAAAATGTAGACAGGATTCGATTCAGAAACACCATTAATTAGGATCATGGAATCATCAAGGTAACTTGTCAGCTCATTGCTAGGGGGATTGGATCATTTGGAGGGACATTTGCTTGTGGTGGGGTTGACTTGGATTCTGCTAAATTATATTGTATGGTTCATTTGACATTTGGCTTTAATAGGCTTAAATAAAATCCCTAATTCCCAATTTTCCAATTTAACTTTTAAAAAAATATGGATAAATATTAAAATTATATATAAGTTTTGTTTTAATGTGTAATTTGGTATATGATATTTGATTTGGTGCAATTATATCCATAAAATTTTAGTTGTAATTAAAATTGTAAATTTTTATTTTAATTCAATTGTATATATTTAAAGAAATAAATATATCTATTCAGTTTTATATTGGATTAATATAATTGTCTGTGTGCGTAGTATATAACCGTAAAATGGTGTTGCATCGATAAAGATGCTAGTGGTTTGTAAAAATTGAATTGAAGTAAAATGTCATATATAAAATTTAGGGATGGCAAAAGACCTCGAATTCAGCAAGTTTCGACCCGACTTGTTAGGGTTGGAATTTTGCTTTTGGAAATTTGGGTTCGGGGTGGGGTGGGGTGGGGCCGGCGAGATTAGGTTTAAGGTAAATTTACCCCGCCCTACCCTGAGATATTTATAAAAATACCCATAATATGCATACATATTAAGCTTTTGCTTTCAATAAATAAATTTATAAATAAAAAATAAATATATTAAGTTTTAAGTCTATACTAAAAAAAAAATCAATCTTATTTGCTTCGGAATAAAAGAAATAAAATAATTAAAAAATATAATATTATTTGCTTCAAAATAAAACAATTAAATTAAGTTCAAGTCGGGGCGTGGTAAGTCTTCTATTAAATTATGGATTCAAGTTCAATGTAGATTTTTTTTAAAGAGTCGAGATTGGGGTGAATTAATCAAATTTTGGGTCGGGGTCAAGTCAAGCAAAAATCCACCCCTCTTCCTTGTTGCCATTCCTAATAAAATTACACAAAATCAAAAATCAAATATAACATCATACATTAAAATAAAGTTCATGCATACTTGTGACATTATTAAAGAAAAGTTTAACAACAAAGAATGGCTTCTTAAAAGATGTTTGGTTTGCTAATTTAAGCTCCCACAAAATATATTATAAATTTAAGCTCCTACAAACATGATGCGATAGTAAATTGTTATGATAGCATCTTTCGGATTTATTATATCGTATTTTTTGCTTTCCTTCTTTGTATGTCTAGTTATTGATATACATAGCTTATGTAACATAATGTAGAGATGCAAAGAAATGTTTTCAAAATTCATTTCTCTCTATTTTCTTCTTTTTTCTTATGGTTGTTACAATAAAACAGTAAGTTGTAAACATCTTTTCTTTCTTTCTTTCTTTTTTCTTCTTCTTCTCCCCCCCTCTCTCTCTTTCACTCTATTTCACTTGGTATTAGAGCCAACCGAGTCTCACCACCTCTCAATTAAAAAGCCTAGCCTCTATCGACCCTTCGACCAAAAAACTACCACCAGAAGTTGCACATGTGGCCCTATTTTTTCTGCCCTACTCCCAAGCGTCGGCACCTGAGAGTGCGTGGGTCACCCCTTCGGCCATCGCTTTCCTCTGAAAATCTCTCCTCCGTCCATTCACCTACGGTAGTGCTATCCCCATACTAATTTAACCTCAATTTGTTTTTATAAAATAATTTCCTCTCTCCCTTGCTATGGATCCTCTAAGTTCTACTAAACTTGTGTTCTTGATGCTCACCAGCTCTCCTACTATTATTATCAAACTCTAGGGAAATAGTAATTATGTATTTCGGGCCGCTTCAGTCGAATTGTGGTTTATAGAGCAATGTTATAAAAATTATCTCGAACAAAAGGTTACTACTGTTGATGAAAAATGTAAATATTATTGGGCTAAACTTGATATCCAATTAATTCCTTTAGCATCATTGCCAATGTAGGAGTACATGGGTTCGAGTACGCTGCAATACATAATTTATAAAAATTAAATCAAATCAAAATTTAATATGTAAAATCGATCAACCATATTGGAATAGAGAAAGTGATGATTAAACAATAATTGTTTTAGAAACATGGGAAGGATACTGGTGGAGAACATGGAGCCCTAAATCTAAGACATGTGAAACAATCACATGAAGATTGAGAAATTAGGTAAATAATGATGGACATACATTTCCAATAATATATACATCACATGCCATACTCTCATATTTTATTTATTATGATTGGACCAAACATTCTTATTGATTTCATTAAAACATTTTCCAATCTTTTGATTTTATAAAAATAATTTTGTGAGTCCAAACAACAAAGCTCAGCATCTATTCCTCCTTCCCCATACTATTCCCACATGCCAATATCTCAAAATAGGAGATTCTCAATTTTTAATTAATTTATTCGGTTTAATTAAATAAATTATTAAAAATTTATAAAAAAAATTTAATTTAGTTCAACGATTTGTATCGATTCGGAGCTTTGAGAGTCAACCGATTCAGTTCCTTAATCCAAGCTTTGGTCTCTTATATATGATTATATTGTAAATTAATACAGGGAAAATTAAACTTTGGCCTCCCAAAAATTAAGAATGAATCTATTTAGCCCTTTTCAAATATTATAAAATCATAAATTAATAGAGAATAAATCTATATTTGACACCTCAAAAAAATTATAATTCGATTGTGGTCCTTAAAAAAATTGTTAAATTCGCCCTTACATTTATCATCACCCTAAACTTGTGAAGTTTTTAAACTTCATTGACATTGTACCAAATATTTTCTCGAATTACCATTATATTAAATCAATTGATCCAATAAATTTAATCGAAAATCAAAGTTTAACCAATTCAACTTTCTATTCAATTATTTATAAAATCAACCAATTATTTATAAAATAAAAAACTTAGAAAGAAACTTCTTTGACAAAAGACTGAAAAGCATTCAAACCTTCATGTTCAATTCTTTACCATCTTTCATGCATTCAAAATTTTATTTTTGACTCGATTGAGTCTTAATTTAACTAGTACGGATATTATTGTCAATGCTGGAAAATGTGGATTCGAGTGTGCTGAAGTGTATTATTTTTTTATTTACAAATTGGAAAAGAATTTTGAATACTTTTAGATATTGTGTCAAAAAAATAAAATACTGTTTAAATCGGATTTTGAAACCTTCAAAAGCCATCAACTTAGACCATGTGGACTAGAATTGATTTGATGTTATAGGGATGTTGGTCAATAATTTAAAACTTTATCAATGGAAAATATTTCAAAGTTTGAGGGTGAAAGATAATGTTTTTTTTTTTTCATCTCTCGTCAAGGAAGTTTTGTTGGATACGAGGTTTGAATCAATGTGGTTTGTTTTGATTGTATTGATTGGTATGAGAGAGCAATTTTTGGTTTTAATTTAAAAAATTAGTTGATTCGATTTTTTCGATTTTAATTTAATTAGTTGGGGTGGATTAATGGGTTTTAATTTTGATTTAATCAGTTAATTCGATTAGTTTTTAGTTTTTTAATTTTGGAATCGAAACTGTCTAAAAAATCGATCTTTTAACATTAATTTTAAATTATTTAAAACATATTGATATTTTTATAATATATATAATTGATAAATAACTATATAAACCCAATCCAATAACTCAAGGTTGACTAACTTGAAAAACTGATCAAACTGACTAAACCAAAGTCGATTCGATTGAATTGATTTTCTCATGTTAAAGTCGATTAATTCGGTTTAAAAAGCCAATCGAACTGATGGATCAAACTGATTGCTCTCCTTGATTTCGGTAATAAATTGGAATGATTATCTTTTTTAACTTAATGAAAAAAATTGAATTATAAATTTCTACCAATTTGTTACTCATTATTAATATTAAAAATATAAAAAAAAATATTTTTTATCGTATATAGTAATACATAATAAAAACTTAAGCTTTGCTTATTAAAATTTATCAACTTTAAACTTTAATCAATATAAAGTTACCCATTTTAAAAATTAATGTAGAAATTTTAATAAATAATAAAAGAAATAAAGAATATATATAATAAACAAATAAAAGGGGAAAAAAAGAATGGTAAATACTTAAAAGCTTCATGAATAGAATCTCATGTGTCACACCTCGAAAATTGAGTTAGTAGAATCAGGTAATTAGGTTGTGGGGATGAGAGAAAAATTGGGTGTAGTGTTGTAGAAATTAAAATAAGATAAAATAAATAATTAGTTAGTAGTAATAAAATAAAAATTAAATAATAGTAATAATTAAATAATCGGGTTATTAAGTAAAGGTTAGTAGGTACTAATTTGGAATAGTTGTTAAATTAGAGGCCAAATGTGTAAATTAAGACTATTAATTGAAAAGGGAGCTTAGGGAGTAAATTGTCCAAATTTTAAAATTTGGTTGGCTATATAACCACCCACTTCCCTCCACACTTTCAACCATTTCAACCATTTACTTCATTTTAAAAGAAGTCCAATCTTTCTCTTTCAATTTTCTATTAACACTTAGCTTGTTTTTGCTCAAATTGATCAAATTTTGCGGAGATCCCCAAATTAAAGTTAAACATTCTAATTTCATATGGTTTAAACATTTATTATGTGATTTCAATTAGAACTTTTATAAATCTAATCAAGAAAACCTAAGAGCTATGGCTTTAAAGCTTGATTTGATTAAAAATGATGGATCTCGTAGTAGTGAGCTAAGATATGGTTTTAAAACGATTTTTAACTTATTTTGAGGTAATTAAGAGGTTTACAAACTTGATTTAACAAATTCTTAAAGAATTTTCATGAATCAAATGATTTTCTTCTTTGAGATCGAAGACAAAGGTGATTTTCTGAAAAAAGTTGATTTGTGGAATTGAATGAAATTAATGGTCTAGATATGCAATTAAACACTAGTTATGAGATTAGGAAGTAAGAATTAAGGGTTTAACTGTGTTAAACAAAGTAATTTTAGGAGTAAAGTTAGGCGAGGCTAGGTTGTTAGGTGGTTATTTTGTTTGTGAATGTTAGTGACCTATGTGTTTCATGTTATATGTGAAGCCTCTCAACACGAAGGTGCATCCACGAGCAAGGGCAAGGGCAAGCAGAAGGTGGTGTAGCTTCGATAGTCAGCAGCGAACAATAGGTGAGTGTTTTTGAACATTGCATTTAAACACCAGTTCATGTGCTTAAAAAAGTCCAGGTAAGGCATTTGAATCCTATGCTATGCGAACCTATTTGTTATTGTGATCCTATGTGTATTGCGAGCCCTATTGTAATGTGAGTGGTGAATGTGTTAAAAATGATATGTTGGCATTGTGAACACTTGAAACAGTTGGATATCATTAGCATGTCATAGAATTTGTGAGTACTCACCTTTTTTACTATATGTTAAGACATTGAGGCCCGGGGATAACATTGGAGAAATAATGGAATACCAAGCATAACTCCATTCACCATAGATAGCGTGGTGTATTTGGAGAGTGTGAGCACCCGTGCTACACTTACATGGAGATAGCGTATGACTCTTTAAGTCATTTGGAATGTTTTGGAGATTCGTTTATCCAATGCATGCAAATTATGATTACATTTCATATTCACAAATTGCCAATATATATTAATGATGTGTATAAATGTTGTATTTTATGTGAATGGTGATAGCGTGTCTAAACTCTAGCATGGTTGATGTGTTTATATGTGTTGTATGCTTGAGCACTCACTGAGCTTCAATAAGCTCACACTCCTTATATATACATTGCAGATAAGTAGCTCGCGAGACTAGTGGTGAAGTAAGGCAATTTGGTGATCCATTGCAAGGTATCTTCCTTTGAGTATGTGGCGTATTTTCAAACCCCAAAGTGGAAGGCAATGTGGGACTTTCCTAAGGGATTAGATATAGACCTAGATTTTTAAGTAAATTTTGACGTGTTGTAAACGAACATTATAGACTATTTAATTTTGAATTTTGGACTTTATAATTGCTTGATTGGTTGGATTTGATTACATGATGAATGGTGATAACTTGAGGTACTAACATACTTATGCAAAACAAGGAGTTTGTCAGTAGATTTCAAGGTACGCTCTTGTACCACTTGTTTGTTTGAAATAAAATAATAACTTGAATGCATGATAGTATGATGAAACATGTTGAATAATTACCTGCAAGCTATCAAAGAGTAGTAGGAACTGGGAGGTCGTAAGTATAGGGTTTCATCAGTTAAAGGGGGATTTGCCCAAGCTAGTGTTCGCCAAAACATATACTTCACCAATAAGGAGTTCACCATTAGGGGTGTGTTCGCAATTTAGAAGGTTCGCCAAAATTAATATTCTCCAAGTAAGAGGTTCGCCAATGTAGGTTAATTCACCATGATATTTAGGTTTGCCAATGTGAGTGAGTACGCCTAAATAGATGGGTTCGCCAAGGTAGGTAGCTCGCCAAAGAAAATGTGTTTGCTAGTGCACCTATTACAAAAAGGGTCTGTAAATGTAAGGGAAGTAGAGTGTTTAGGTTTGTTGGTTTTTGGTGTTTGTCAATCATTAGGGATCACAGAGTACGTAGTAGCGAGCCAGTACTTCAGGGGGCCAACTACGAGTTGAGTGTTCGTGGGTAGGTCGCGATTCAGTTCAACGATTAAACACTAGTTATGAGATGAGGAAGTAAGAATTAAGGGTTTAATTATGTTAAACAAAGTAATTTTAGAATTAAAGTTAGGCGAGGTGAGCTCGTCAGTTTGTGAGAATGGCAAGCAATTGCTAGGTTGTTAGGTGGTTATTTTGTTTGTGAATGTTAGTGACCTATGTGTTTCATGTTATATACGAAGCCTCTTAACACGAAGGTGTATCCACGAGCAAGGACAAGGACAAGCAGAAGGTCGTGTAGCTTCGGAGGTCAGCAATGAACAATAGGTAAGTGTTTTTGCATATCGCACTTAAACACCACTTCGCGTGCTTAAGAAAGTCTAGGTAAGGCATGCGAATCCTATGCTATGCGAACCCATTTGTTATGGTGATCTTATGTGTATTGCGAGCCCTATTGTAATGTGAGTGGTGAATATGTTAAAAATGATTTGTTGGCATTGTGAACACTTGAAATCGTTGGATACCACTGGCATGTCATAGGATTTGTGAGTACTCACCTTTTTTACTATATGTTAGGGCATTGAGGCCTAGAGATAACGTTGGAGAGATAAGAAAATGCCAAGAATAACTCCATTCATCGTAGATAGCATGGTGTGTTTAGGGAGTGTGAGGACTCGTGCTACACTTGCATGGAGATAGCGTACGACTCTTTGATTCATTTGGAGTATTTTGGAGATCCGTTTATCCAATACCTACAAATTATGATTACATTTCATGTTCACAAATTGCCAATGTATATTAATGATGTGTATGAATATTGTATTTTATGTGAACTGTGATTACATGTCTAAACTCTAGCATGGTTGATGTGTTTATATGTGTTGTATGCTTGAGCACTCACTGAGCTTCAATAAGCTCACACTCCTTATATATACATTGCAAAAAGTAGCTCGCGAGACTAGTGATGAAGTGTGGCAAATCGATGATCCATTGCAAGGCATCTTCCTTTGAGTATGTGATGTGTTTTCAAACCCCAAATTGGAAGGCAATGTGGGACTTTCCTAAGGGATTAGATATAGACCTAGATTTTTAAGTAAATTTTGATGGGTTGTAAACGGACATTACGAACTATTTAATTTTGGATTTTGGACTTTATAATTGCTTGATTGAATGCTTGATTAGTTGGACTTGATTACATGATGAATGTTGATAACTTGATGTACTAACAGACTTATGCAAAACAAGGAGTTTGTCGGATTTCAAGGTACGCTTTTGTACCACTTACTGTTTGAGATAAAATGATAAATTTAATGCATGATAGTATGATGAAACATGTTGAATAATTACCTGTGAGCTATCCAAGGGTAGTGCGAACTGAGGGGTCGTAAGTATAGGGTCTCATCAGTTAAAGAGGGATTCGCCCAAGCTAGTGTTTGCCAAAACATTTACTTCACCAATAGAGAGTTCACCATTTGAGGTGTGTTCGCGATTTAGAGGGTTCGCCAGAATTAGTATTCGCCAAGTAAGAGGTTCGCCAGTGTAGGTTAGTTCGCCATGATATTTAGGTTTGCCAATGTGAGTGAGTACGCCAAAATAGATGAGCTCGCCAAGGTAGGTAGCTCACCAAAGAAAGGGTGTTCATTAGGGCACCTATCACAAAAGGGTTTGTAGATGTGAGGGAAGTAGTATGTTTGGGTTCGTTGGTTTTGGGTGTTTGCCAATCATTAGGGATTGCAGAGTAGTAGCGAACCGGTGGTTTGGAGGCCAGATGCGAGCTGAGTGTTCATGGGTAGGCCGCGAGCTCGTGCTCGCTAGGTGACTGCTAGCTGCTAGGTTCAGTCATTTAGGGTTTGGATTATTTTGGATTCATATTATTTCAAGTTAAGTAGTTTTTTGTTCAAGTTGTTGGACAAATTGAGATTATCAATTTTTTTATGATCAAATTGAGTTGGATCAAGTTCAAATTCGAATTACTTGATTTGAAATTTTGTATTCAAATCAAAATTATAAAAAAAATTATATAAATATTAATATAATTTTAGAATTAAATTTATTTTTAACAAATATTATTAAATAGTAATTTAAATCAAACCAAGACTATTAAAATTTAAAAACCAATTGAATTTAGGTTAAGTTGGCATTGTTGTTATTGCAACAATAAATAAAGACATAAGTTCAAACGTGCTTAAACATGTTTTCCCTCTGATTTAAGGGTTTGAGAGGGTTATGGGTAAAAGTAGGCATTATATAAAAAAATCATTTTGACAAGTCAAAAGAATCATGTTTAAAAGCACCCACGATATGGGTGAATAAAATTATGTAACAAATATATTTTAAAAAAATTTAATAAAAAAAATTTATAAAAAACATGTAAAGAGTAAATGAAGTTTTAGTTGAGATGGTAAAGGGATTGAAAATTGTGTTATTTTGGGTTCAAATCCTATCAAACGCATTTTTCTAGATTTCATATGATTTAACCCACAACAATATTCACCTATCTACAATATGTGTAAAAGTACGAGTTTGAAGAAACTTATGAATTGACAAGATATATATTTTACTTTCCGTCATATTACTAAAACCACTGGAGAGAGAGAAAAAAGGGAGAGGGACAATGGGGGAGGGGGAAAGGGATAGTGGACTGAGGGGGACGGTGGGGGGAGAGGGAAAGAGACAAAGGAGGGAAGGGGCCGGTGGGGAAGGTTTTTTTAATATTAATATAATTATGTCAGATTTGACGTACATGATCTACATGAATATTTATTTTAAAACTTAAGTAGTTTTACACTTTTCCGCAACTTTTTATACAATTAATATTTTAACAATCCAACCATTAAATTTATCAATATATTTATACTTTTCATACATGTAAAATTCTGAATCAATCTAACATCTCTATCATATCGATCTAATATATTGTCTATATTAATATATATTTAATAGTTGAAATTTTTTAAATAAAATGGATAGTTAGAATATTTTAGTTTATACAAAACTTGACATACATGATCCACATGGATAGAACATTAAATATGATTGTTGGATTGTTAGACTATTAATTGTATAAAAAGTTACAGAAAGGTATATAATCATTTAAGTTTTCCATCGGTGTAAGTGAATCACTCCCTTAATATAAATATCAATATAAAATTATTTTAATTATATTTTAATGGGGGTGGTGACGTGACACAATCCCATTGGCTGAAACTTTTTTTTAACAGCTCTAATGGCAAGTACTTACATCAGTAGCGGAACCAAAGTTTAAGTACCTAACTCAAACAAAATCATTAATTAAAGGGCCTCTTATTGAATTAAGCCAATATATTATTTGCTGTTTGGAAAAGAAGAAAAAAGTTAGTTTGAAAGAAGGAAAAGAAAAGAAGAAAAAAGTTAAAGTTGGAAGGTGATCCATCAATGTATGCTAACTGTCAAACATAGTTTATTAATGTGAATAGACATCAGGCTTAGATTTTAATTATTAATAATAGTTTATGATTAATGCAAATCAACCCAGAAAAAGAAAAATTAAAATTACAAATATTTTCAAATAAATTTTTAAACTTTCATCCCCTAAATGGACCTGTACAAGGGTCGGGTAGTTGGCTTGGCTCCGCCCTTACTTGATCGTTATAGGTTTAAACATCAAAAGTTTTTGAAATCGAATATCGGTTCAATCCATAATAGCTATAATCAAAGGAAAGTTAATAGCATTAATGGTTTATATAATTTTTAGTCATTAAACTTGACAATTTGATATGCTTTAATATTTGTATTCTTTTTTGGTCCTTAAATTTGGAAAATGATGATAATGATTGATTTAAAGACTTTTAAATTAAAAAAAGTAATGGGATTTAATTTTTAACTTTTAAAGTCAAGGACTAAATCTCAAAATTTATCGAAGTATAGGGATTAATAGCATAGTTTAACCTTTAAATTGTTTTTTTCTCTCTCTCTCAAAAAGTCTTCTACTTTTCTTATTTTTCCTTCCTTTGAAGATTCTTGAGCTTAAAATTTCGAACTTTGAAGCTTCAAAGATAGAAAGAGGGAGAAAGTAGGTAGAACCAAAGCTCCCAAATTTAGTTAAAGTTTTAGTTTTTGATATCGGAATTTGTTCTTTATTTTTGGGTCATTTGTGAGAAAAGAAAATGAGCAATGGTCATCATCAAGAAGCCATCAAGCAATTTCTGTCTTTAATGGAAAATGGTGAGATTTAAGCATTAAAAAAATATCATCTTGTTTATATTTTCTTTCTTGGGTTTCTTTTCTTTTAATCTACAAATCACTAACATATTTTATCTTGTTGGGAAACAGTTGACGAGAAGATGAAGAACACGTTTCAGGTCAGCTCTTTTCTTTTAAGTTTTATGGATTTTCTTTTTGGAATTTGTACTTGGATACTAAGATAAAGAGCTGTAATTTGTGCTGTGAACTTGATCTGACTGCTTTGGGGTTTGCTATTTCATGTTTAACAGTTACTTTTCTTTGTTGTTTTGATCTATCTGATTCATATCAGCTTCTTGGTTATGTGAAGTTGTAGTTGATTCAGTTTGTAACTTTATTTTTCTCACAGTTTTGCTAGTTTCTGGGGATGATTAAATACTCACTTGGTAGCAACATAACTAAAGAAATGAGGTAGTAATGAACCTCCAAAAGTTGGACTGAATTTTGAAATCTGAAAAGTAGAGGGCTTAAATTCTTAGAAGTAAAAGTACATGGATTAAATTTCAAATTTACAAAGATTATAAGGATTTCTAACATATTTTAACCAAAATGATATATCGATTTTATATATGATGTTGTAAAATAACAAGGATAAGAAAGTAATTTTTGCCAAAAAACACTTTTGCAAAGGAAAAAAGTTAAAAATTTTGGATTTTTTTGGTTTGGGGTTAAAATTATATATACGAGTAGGGTCTTTACCACCCCAAGTGTGACCTGGGTTCGAGTCGCGTTTGTCGTGTTTTTAGTAAACAGAGCCTTATTTAATACTATGCTACTCGGGTATGTGTATGCTTAATTTTGTTCATATATTGAGTGTACTCCTATATCTATGTTTGAATATGTGGCAGACATGGATACTATAGGAAAAATGAAGAGTCGGAGTAACATAAGATTGATCTTTTATGATTCGTTAGTGATCATTCAACAATGATGTGTGCAATGGCGTTGTAATGATCGCCTTAAACAATTTGTGTAGATCTGATATTTAATCATTCGAGAGTTAATATCACAAAGTATCGTCCATAGAGGGGTAAAAGTACCATGAAAGCCTTTGTATAAAAAAGGCAAATTTCCTCGATAGAGGTGTTCCGTTTCCTCGATTTATGTCTACATGGTTTTACATACATGTTTTGTACTATGATTTGCCTGTATGTGATTTAAAAGTTGAAATACTTTGGTGTGCAGAATATGCATCATGGATATCCAACTGAAACATTAGTCCGGTTTCTCAAGGCGAGAGATTGGAATGTTCAGAAAGCTCATAAAATGGTGAGATTCAATATAGTGCACTAAGTTATATTAAATGTTGAGCATCAAAGATCTCTCTTTTCATTTTTGTTTATTGATTCGTAATTTGTTGCCTGCTCCAGTTAATTGATTGCTTACAATGGCGACTACAGAATGAGATTGACAACATATTATCGGTGAATTTCTCCGTTCATACACTAGCTGATACCAAATATTTTGCAAAACCGTGCTTTTTCTTAGTATTCTTTCGAGAACTCATTTACTTTTCTTCGATTATGTAGAAACCAATTATCCCCGTCGACTTATATAGAGCGGTGCGAGATTCTCAACTAGTAGGAGTGTCGGGTTATTCAAAGGAGGTATTTACTTATATCGTTAGGATTTATCTTGATACTTGTTTTGCCATGAATATTTGTCTACTTCCTTGGTGATTAATTGCTTCATGCCTTTTGACATTTTCAGGGTCATCCTATCATTGCCATTGGTATTGGGCTTAGCACATACGATAAAGCTTCTGTAAGGACACGATATTCTTTTCTTCAAACTCGTGTTTAGTATTGATGTCAGAAAGAAATTAAGCATAGACACAGTACTGAGTTTTTAAGTATCAATTCCTTTTTTTATGGTTTTAGGTGAATTACTATGTACAATCACACATTCAAATGAATGAATATAGAGATCGTGTAGTATTGGTGAGTATGGCTCTGCCAATGTGATGTTTCTCGTTTATATCCCCGCTTACAAAACTCATATAAACATAATATCTCGCTCTTGTTATAGCCTATGGCCACGGAAAAGTATGGACGACATATTAGCACTTGTTTGAAAATCTTGGATATGACTGGCTTGAAACTTTCGGCGTTGAACCAAATAAAGGTACACTTTATAGCATGATTCAGTATACGAATGCCATCGGAGTTTAAGCCACCACTTTCTAATTCTGATCAGTCTCTTATCCTCTTTGCCAATGCAGCTATTGAGTACTATAGCTACCATTGACGACTTGAATTATCCCGAGAAGACAGGGACGTATTATATTGTCAATGCGCCATACATATTTTCAGCATGTTGGAAGGTTTTTATTTTTGATAATACCCTCATTCTCTCAACTAAGCATACAAATCGTAACCATCATGCTTTAATGCAAATGTTGGCAGGCTGTAAAACCTCTTTTGCAAGAAAGGACGAAGCGGAAAATTCAAGTGCTTCAAGGTTGTGGAAGGGATGAGTTACTCAAAGTAAGAAAATATTTTTTCATTTTTTTGAGGGGTCAAAATTCAATTTTATCATATATTAACTTAAAATTTGCGTGATTCTCATTTTTTCGATCCGTTTTTTTAAAAACCTATTTATACTTTCAACCGACCCGAACCAAAATGCTTTTGTAGTTTGTTTTAATCTGATCTATGGAAAAATAGCTTCATTGCTCTTGCTATCCTTTATATATATATATATACAAATTTTGACATGTTGATTCATACAATGCCAGATAATGGATTATTCATCTCTCCCACATTTTTGTCGAAAAGAAGGATCGGGATCGGGGTCGGGGTCATCACGTAACAGCAGCAATGGAACAGTAGATAATTGTTTCTCATTAGACCATACCTTCCATCAACAACTTTACAATTACATAAAGCAGCAATCAACACTTATAGAGGCTAGATTGCCGATCAAACAGGGATCGGTTCATGTAAAGTTTCCGAAGCCGGGGCTAGAAGATACTGAAATCGTAAAAACCATTCAATCCGAGCTTGATAGGCTTGCAGATCAGAATGCTGTATGCAACTCTATGAATGTGGTTAAGGTAAATGGTGATTAAATTCTTTTGTACCAAATATGTCAAAATGGCTCATCAATAACTACTTTAGAATGAGATGACACCTTCTATTTCAGTTATCAAATGTATTGCCACAGCTTTCTTGCATCAGCTCGATGCAGGTTCTGTACCCAACTGAACCGATCTGGCACCTTAAGCTCTATAATAATAATAATAATAATAATAATTTTTTGTTATAATTTATTTGACCCTCCAATTTTACAAGAAAAATCATTTTAGCTATTCATTTTTAGTTTTTAAATTTGGGTTATTTATCAAATCACCTCAAAATGGATGTAAATATTAATACTTACTAATTTTGCTAATGTGGCATACATGTGGATGTCACGATTAATTTTTTTTTAAAATTTAAAAAATAAATTTTTTAATTTTTTAATTTTTAAAAAATTAATTAATTGTTAACGTGATATATATGTGTATGGCATGTCAAGAAAGTTAACAGACGTTAATTTTTTCATCCATTTAGGGGTGATTTGACAAGTAATACAACTTTTTTTAAAATGATTTACTCTTCTAGTGTTTGGCTGTTTGACAGATTTCTTGAAAATATTTTATAAAAATTGTTTTAAATGAAACAAATATATATTTAAGAATTTATTATTAAATCTTCTCAACCTTTAGCTATTCAAGTTCTTTTTTCACAAGAAATATTATTTTTTTCACATGTTTTAATTATTGATTAATTATAAATTAATCAGAATTGATAATTTTTAGCTATTCATACGGCTTGCTTGAGGCAAAAAAAGGAAAATTTTTCACTTATTATTTTGAAGAAGTCTTATTTTTTACAAAAATTTTTACTTATTTTTATTATTGCATATTTAAATTTGTACTAATTATTCTTTGTTTTATATCTAAAAATTATAAAACATGTGTTAAATAACATAAAATTATTACAATAGTAACTAAAAATAACATAAAATTATTACCTTTTATTGAAATAATAACAGCTACTGTAATAGAACAAATTAGTCCACTGACAAAGCTTATACAGTCTTAAACATTTACACTGATTACACAATACAACCATACTTATCATCATTCCATCAACCTCTCCATAACCAATTTGAGAACAGCAGGTGCATCAACTGTGACTACCACCTTCACTGATGGTTGATCGGACCATTCCGTAATTTCAGCAAACCTGCTCAAATGCATCCCACTCAATAACGAACAATCATACATCATTACAGAATTTGAAGGGTACAACAGCATGTCTACACATTATATCTACTTTATCTCCAATCCAAGACAAGCACAACATCATTGCATAGAAAAAGCTTTCATATACAATTTGATTTCCATTGAACCTATTATCAAATTTCAGCAAAATATATTCAAATTAGGGATAGTAAATGTAAAAAATTTATAAATGAAATTATTTTTCATCAATTACATAAATAAAAGTATATTATGATTACAAATACCCTCTAATAGCTAGTATTAATTTTTAACCAGTCACATGATTTATTTTCAGAAACATGAGTAAATGGCAAGCAGGATGTGAAGCATTGCCTGCGCACTCTCAAGCCAGACCCTACTTTATATTTTGATTATCTCTGCTTCTGAACCCTCTTGTCTCGTATTGGCAGCTCAATAGGCTTCTGAGCATCGTGTGGATAGTCTGGACCCTTGTAAACCTTTAGGTGGTTAAACAATGCTCTACCAAGCTGAGGAAAGCAAATATTAGTGTTGGGTTAGGCAATAATTGATGTTGAACATCATGTACGCAGTATACAAAAAAAAACAGCATATTGTTTCCTGGAGTAAACTTCTGGAACAGATTGCAACCAATGGATTCAATGTAAAAGCCAATGGCTTGAATTAGATTTATTCACTTTTATAAACCTTAACAAATGCACTCTACTAAGAATTATCATGATTGTATTCACAAACTGAGGTTGCTTAGCTGATGTCAAATTGTTTACCATATCCTATTTTCTTCATTTCAAAGGTTGGCACATGGAACTTTGCACATTACATAAACCATTAACAGAGTTCCTCAGATTTCAGGGTTAATATTCTTTCAGCACTTGTACATTTTAGACTCCTCCATCATCTATGACTGTAACAGGCCTTTTTGCTATCTTTATTACAAATGTAAAGTTATTTGTAGAGCATGAAAAGCTTAGCAGTAGAATGAGAGTCAGATATGCAAAGAAACCAGGCACACGATGATACAAATAGATAAATTCCAAAGGGTTATGAGGATTTACTATCTCTTTAATAAGCGAGCTAAATTAATGATATAAGGGATGGAAAAAATTATATCCATATACCAATTCATATTTAAAGTTATATGTTCCAGATTCTTCGTTTTTTCTAAGGGTCCGTTTGTTTGGGAGGAAAACATTTTTCAAAAAAGCTTTTCAGCCTTTTCCAGCATTTGTTTGGCTGAAAACAATTTCCCAAGTAAAATGAATTACAAAACACGGGAAAACAAAGCCATTATTTTAGGAAAATGTCTTACCGTTTTTATTTCAGTAAGACATTTTTAGGAAAAAAAAGCAACACGATCTTCCATTTCCCTTCCCCTTCCCCTTTCCCTTCCCCTTCCCCTTCCCTCATCCTTTTCGGTAATAGTTTGCTTTGATCCGTGATAAATTCCCCCAAGTTTCTCATCAAAATTGAAAATTTTCAATCGTCTTCTCTTTTAATCTTCTCGATTCCGAATCTTTCCTAGAAAGTAATCTTCTCTTTACAGCTTCTTTTTGTATTTCGGTTTTTGTTTCTTTATTCAGGATTTCTTTGTCTGTTTCTTTATTTTTAATTTTTTTCTGGGTTTGGGATTAAATTTTATTCTTGTGCTTGTTGTTTTTGTAAATGGTGCACCTTTTAGTTTTCCCCAGAACATGAGTTGCATGTCTCACACTCTATTTTGGTCTACTTTGACCCAATAGGTAAATGCTGAAAAAGTTGCTGTATCTGGAGAGAAAAGGACACAAAAGCTCTACAGGAGACATTCAAGAAGACCAGGTGGCATGAAAGTGGAAACATTCAACCAGCTGCAGCAAAGAATTCCTGAAAGAATTATTGAGCACACTGTTCGTGGTATGCTTCCTGAAGGAAGGGTAAGTTCATTGGTTTCAAACTAAAGACTAATAATATATAGATCTATGTTATCCTGACTTGGTTTCTGTATCAGACATAGGTATGTGCTAGTTATGCTCAACCTTTTCTAAGTATTTTCCATATATTTGGAATGCTATATCTCCATATCCATGTTTGAATGTGTTAGACATAGGTGTAGGACACAAGAAGTTTTTAAAGGGTTGAAGAAGTCATTATGTCTATTTTTTTTCTTGAAATTTTGTGATAAACATAAAAGTACATGTTCTTATTGTTTTCATGTTGCACCTTTTATGCCTATCAGTTAATAGCCGGTAAATGGAGAATTGTGGAGATCAATTGATTAAATAAGGTTCATTTGACTTACTTGAACTGATCCACTTTGTAGAATACATGGAGAAGCTCATCTACTTAAAGTCTTAGCGATCCAGTGAAACATTCCAGTTAGACTAGAATTATCATGGTGAATATTGTAAATTTTAAAGGATAAAGATGCATAGAGCTATCATCTTATAGATAGACATTAATCTTAATTATTGATGTAATTCAACCTGTACTATTGGATTTGTAGGAGCTTAACTATAAATAGAGGCCTCCCCTCATTTGTAATCATCCTTGTACTTCATTCTTGAGTTAAACAATATATCTAAGAGCATTTACTGTAACACCCCAAGCCCAGCATAAACGTTATGACTAGATTTGGAAATGTTATATATTCATTTGAAATTCAAAAACCATCTTGGAATAATAAGGAAAATAGAGCTGCCTTGCACCGTATTCCAGTTTGTTTGAGGAAACACTTTCTCTTAAATGTTTCATTAATTTTGTAGATGAACTTTTATAAAATTACTTAATTTTGCAGTGAAATTTCTTAATTAAATAAAATTTTGAAAAAAAGGTGATTTGATTTTGAAATCCAACATGTTGCAGAGAGAATTGTATAATCCAAAATGTTAAAACAATTTAAAACCGAGCAAAGTTAAGGGAAATTCAAAGTAAACATAAATAATTGAGCTCCCGTCACACCGATCCGTTCTATGTCTGAGGATTACTTGAAAACAAACAAATAGAAAGTGAGCTTACGAGCTCAGTTTGTAACTTAGTTCAGACAATAAATCAGATACACATGTTTTAATAGATTAAGAAGCAAGTACATACACAAATGCATAACAAATACAGATTCAGATCCTAATTTCATTCGCTACACATCATCTCCAACTATCCCTACACACCAATTAGGGTATTAAATACCCATCCAACCCCACACATCGTTAAGTGATCATATATCACTTTACAGAATATATGTAGACAAGCTACCAGATCGAAATGTGGTAACCCGCCAAAAACAAATATACGTGGCTGACCAAATAAGGCAGATTAATTATATTGCCATCACTTCCTCCATAATCAAAATCTCACCCCAATGCACATACAAAACTAAATAGAAATCGAATGCGTGTATGACATAAATGCTATACATGTTAGATTCAGATAAGATTAGCATATTACACATCATGCTTTTACTTAGAATATATAACTCATGCATTCATAATTCACATTTAACAGTAACAAAGTATCATAAATCATGAATTATAGACAAAATTATACCACATGGACCCTTCGGAAGGCCTAAATTCGATTCGCACAGCAAATACGGTCCTAGGGCAAAATTTTAGAATTTTGGTTCACACGGTCTGTCACACGGAACCAATAGACTCATGGGACCTATGAGACCTATAGGTAAGCTAAAGTCTTATCACTGAACTAATAGACTCATTCTTATCAATAGATGAGAAAATATAATAAATAAACTAGATATTCAAAGTGAGGAGTTAGAACAAAATTAAATAAAATTTAAGGGAAGGGATTTGAATATAAAACCTCAAGCACAAAAACAGAACTATTAACCATTAAACCAAATTATTCACTTTACACAATTTCTATAACCTTTAATTAAAAACATAGCGTGACCACTCTCTTGTTTCATTAACCTAATTTCTACAAACTTAATTTTTGGTATGCGACATATTTCATTTTTATTAACCATACGTGGTTTATGTTTAATTATTTGTTGTTTTCAAAAAAGTACTCCTTTGATACTTGAAGGCATATTATGAGCAATGCCAGAAGCAATGCTAAGACCAGTTCTAACTACTCATGAATCAAAATTAAGATTTCGCCTTTGATTAAGTTGTTGCAGTATTGATTTCACAATTTTTATTTGCAATCTTTCTTTTAGTAATTTTAATTTTAATTTCAAAATCGTCGTTATTTTTATTTTAATTTATCTTAAATCAATATTAAATAATCTATGTTTCGTTTGGAATGGATTAATACGAAATTTTTTATGCATATTGGGTTTTACTATTAAGAGTTCTTTTTATTTGTTAATTTCATTTACGAAATTCGAAAAAAAATTGATGAATAATTTTTTTAAAAAAAATAAATATTTGTTAGATGTCTAATCATATAACTAATTATATTATTCACAATTCATGTATCATAAAATAATATGATAATATGAATATCACAATAAATAGTTACAATAACAAGTCTTATTATTGTGATGAATGATAGATTCAACATGAATCGTGATTGAGTGCTCGATTCATTCCATCGCCTTCCATCACCAATCCTCAATGCATCCCATTAATTACGAAACTTGTGAAAATATCTAAAGCTTGCGATGGTCGAGAAGATGTAACATGATGATTACCTCCTTTCACTGTCAAGAATGTTAGTAAGTCTCCAAAGTCATACTTCAACCCTCCTTCCTGTTAAATATTTGTCATTAATTTTGTTAAATTACAAAATAAATTGTGTTAAATATAAAATTGAAGGATAAATATAAAACCTCATTTCTAAAACTCCAGGTCTCCTCTTTTGTTAACTTGATATTTAACTCCTCAGCTAACTTCTTCAAATGTTGCAAGGTACCCACTGTTGGTATTATAGCATCTTGATCTCCACTATATCATTATAATCAAATACAATAACAAATAAATTAAAGAAAAATAATAATCAGTCAATTTGTATGAGAATTTCTTTTCAAATTTGTTTAATTTTATTTTTATACATATCTAACTCTTTTTAGGAAAGTATTAGAAAAATATTGGCATATAAATACAATACCAACCTGAATATTATAATGGGAACAGATTGTTGAAGAAGCTTTTTAAGTGCGGGAAGCATGTCGAGTTCCATATCAGCTTTGTTGTATTTAAAATTATCTCTAAATAAAAAGAAGTGAAATATAATGAAAAATTTAGGGTTAAAAATTGTTACACAACATTCAACTCAATAAACAAATAATTTATTTATTTCTCCTAAAAAGTGTTCACAATCTAGAGAAAAAATTGAAACTTGAATTTAAAATCATTTCTAAAAAGTAATTTTACGAATATACCAAAAATAAAGTTCAATTTATTCAAATTGTTGAGAAACCTTACGTGAAACAACCCTTCCATTTATATGATAATTTGGTTCGGTTCCCGTGGAAAGCCCTTTGTACTTCTGGAAGATTAAAGTAACATTGCGCCCTGAATGGACTACACATGTCTACTTCTGTGATAAGTTTAACAGCCTAAACAAAATATAAAGTTTTATGCTTTTGGTATAACCAATAAAAGAAAATTAACAAAAAAAATTAATTTTACTCAATCGATTAATTTATTCGATTATATACAAATTTTTGTTATCTCTAGTTTCGAATGTACGTAAAGTAAAAGGGATGTGAAGAAATAACTGAAAACCTGTTTGTCTACGTTCAAATCTTGTTCATTTTCAGCACAAGGATCGCGAAAGATATCAAATAGCTTCAGTGGGAAGTAATTATTAGTATCAGTCTTGAAAGCAGCCAAAATGCCTTGTTCCATAAGGTTTTCACATGTTGCACTCCAAATGGCTTTGAGGTTAAAAAAGTAATTATCTTCATCAACGACATTGCATTCTTTTTTGATTTGGTTATATAATGAGCTGTTTATCATCTTCTGAGAGAAAAATAAATCAAATTTTGCCAAATCGTCTAACTTGCTGCGAAGCATTGGGTTTCCCAACTGTTCAAAATAGTTGTAATTAAAAAAAAATACATCACAATCAAATCAACATGTTTAACTAGTCCTTTTATGTATATGTATATGTATATGTATATATATTAACAATGGTAATTAAATATTATTAATTGGATACAATACTACTTACAATCAATCCTTTGAGATTAAATTTGGACTGTTTGGACTGCTTGTTATCGTCAAGCAAAGCATCAGCAAGATTTGGTATGAAGTGTCCTGAAAATAAAAATTCACAAATTTAAATAAAGTAATAAACATGTTATATTATTTGTACAGTTCCGTATAGACTTATCCATAATTGGTATTAAGTTAAGATCATTTGCTTGTTATATTTTTATTCAATAATTAAATTTACATATGTTATAAAAAATAATTTATGTAAATATTTATATATTTGAATAATTTTTTTAAAAACTATTAATTTAATAAGAAATTTGATTTATTGATTAAGTTTGAACAAAAAAAAAGATAAAGTTGAAAACTTGATAAGTAAATAATTAGACCAAAAATTTTATGCTAGAGATCACATTATATTTTATTTAATTATTGATTGAGTATATTTTAATGTATTAAAAATATGGTTGTTACCTGCATAACTTGATCCAGCTAAATATAGAGCTTTTGACTTGAAGACGGGATATTTTTCATACCATTTTTGCATGAATGTAAGTAATATTATATCTGTACGAAACAAACAATTTAAAAATCTCAATATATATAATATTCAAATAAATTTAATTAATTATAGAGAATATATATTCTGATCTTACTAGTGGCATCATCTCCGTTATTATAATCGCTACTTGTGTTTGAATATGACCATCCAGATCCAATAGGGGAGTCGATGAACAACAGATTTGACACTAAAACAAATATCAGACAAAATTTTATACAGATATAAAAATACAAAAACAATATAAGAAACATGATGAAATACATTTAAACACAATGAAAACTAGACATACTGGATCATTTTATGGATATGACAAAAATTACTATGAAACATGATATATGCGCACTCAAAAATTATCAATAAAAAATATGCACGGGAAATTAGACAACCTTTGTTCCAAGAAAATAAATTTTTCTGGAGACCATGAGCATCTTTCGTAACAACGAAAGGACCAACACTTGAAAAGCCATCTCCAACTGAAGAGCACCCTGGCCCTGAATAACACAAAAGATTTTATTATACATTAATAGTCAAATAGACTTGTGGGCTAGGCTTAAGAAATAAAGATACAAAAATAGAGTAATGGTTTGATTAAATCTATTGGCTAGTCTAGTTCGACAAGTATTTAGTATATGTTTGAAGGTTTTGCTTTTTCAGATAAGGAAAAAAAAATCATAGTTAGGGCAAAGTTAGAAATTTTATGTTATGAATCGAAATAAAGCTAAAAATTTTGCATGAAAATGGCTTGAATTGTATTATTACTTTTTAAGAGGGGAAAATAAAAATGTTTCCATTTAATAAAAGGGCTAAATGGGATTAAATTCAATAATATTTTTTTGGAAGGGGTTAAAAATGCAATTGTACTATTTAATGAATAGGGCAAGGCCCTAGATTCCCTTGGCTTTAGCTTGCTTTTTGTAAATTTTATCCAACTTATTTGTATAGGACATCTACCAACAAATCCAAATAACATTAGAAATTAAAAAAAAAAAAACGAAAAAAGTTAACCTCCAGTTAACCAAACAGTGAGGGGTTGAGTCATGGGATCTTTTTCAGCTTCAACAAAATAGTAAAAAAGACTTCGACCATCAACATTTTCATCCACATCAATATATCCAGCAAATTGCCTGAAATTAACATCTGGTTGAGCTGGCAATTCGTTTATCAAATCATTCATTGGAAACCCATTGGATTCAACTACAAGTAGAAGAGAAAAAAGACTAATAAAGATTACTCCATGAAATTCCATTCGAAATAATTCTTATATCAAAGAAATAAGGGTAACAAATGTTTATTGAATTCTTTACTTTCTATTGCCTACCTTATATATAATGTTTATTTTTTCTAAACTAAATATATTGTTTTAATAGCTAACACTTAACAATCGTAACATGTCGATTTCAAGTTGTCATCTTTATTTTAGGCATTATTTTGTTTTGTTTGTTTGCCCATTAATTTTTTAGTAGATGTAATTTTCCATGTAAAGTTTATGTTAATTTTCTGTTGGGATTTCCCTTTAAAAAAAAGATCAAGTTAGAATTTGAATAGTTATTGTAGTTTTGCTATTGTGTATGCGAAGGGGAAGTTGAGAGTTAGTTTTGTTAAGGCATGATGTGAAGATTGAGGCTGAGTGGCACTCGGCAGTGCTAACTGTAAATTACTATTAAGGTAGTTTAATTACTTGTCTTCTTTATATTGACAATTTAATAAAAAAAAATTTAGAATTATTTATGTGTTGTTATTCTGAAGATACTATGACTCACTATGGAAACCAATCCTTAGAATTTGAAGATTGGATTAGATTCGAGTGAATCAAATCAACCCTTAGAATATGGAATTATGTGTGGTGCCTATAAGTGTACAGGTCAAATTGTAATATAGTTAATTTTAGAACGAACCACTTTGGAAGTGTCCTGAGGAATGTACCCAATGGAGGTCTATTTAAACTAAATTAACAATAAATCCTAACACGCTAAACTAGGTCTAAATAGCTACTAATCTACTTGTCATATTATGGCTAACGCTAAAATTAAGAGTTTGAAAGAACAAAGACTAAATTGCATAAATAACATAAATTCCAAATTAATAATCAAATTTAACAAGCAGAAGGATGATTAACACCCATGGTTGTGATTAATCTAAAGTAGGGAATTTTGCCGATTAATTAAGAACTAACCTAGTTAAACCTTTCGGCCCATAACAAAATTAATTAATCGACTTAGTCCAATTATCTTTTGACCCGATGGAACTAAATTGGGCTAAGCTAAATTGGTTCTAAGTAGAATACTCTTTCGGTCTCATCTACCTAAATTACTTATTAGAGTTGTCTATTCTAGGGTTTAAGCATATTCAGCCTAATCCAATTAATTGGGTTATGAACTCTAACTCTAAGCATGAACTATGAAGGTTTTAAATTGTGAGTTGGTATTGATAGCTAAAGGGTTTAAGATAGGTTTTAGTATATATAATTGGATTTGATAATCCTTTTGCCAAGATAGTTGAATTAGTTTGTCTTAATAATTGTGTACCTTCATATATAATTGATTATATACTTATGTTACAATATAGAATATGTATTAGTAGGCATTGAGATTATAAGTATCATACCACGTTATAAATGTTACTTTATTCTATATTATCTTGAATTATGAAAGTACC
Source organism: Gossypium longicalyx (assembly GCA_025698465.1). Classification (NCBI taxonomy): domain Eukaryota; kingdom Viridiplantae; phylum Streptophyta; class Magnoliopsida; order Malvales; family Malvaceae; genus Gossypium; species Gossypium longicalyx. The sequence continues at coordinate 1,037,082 of CM046999.1, forward strand.
ACTGAGCTTTATTGCTCAGCGTATGGTTGTTTATTCTATGCGCAGGTGTAGGTATTTCTCAAAGCCTCGAGAAGTGAAATTAGCATCCAGATTGTTACCTTCGACTAAATAAAGTTTGTGTAGTTCATTTCATTTTGATCTTGTGGCATGTACCTAGGGCCTTTTAGTTAAATGTTTTAAATGGTTAAGTTGTACATGACCTGATCTTATGCAAATGTTTAGAAATTATGTTTGGATATGTTCATATAGTTGGTTTTGAGTCTTAAGGTTAAGGATTATTGATCGCACTCCGGCGTGCATGCGTCGAGTCTTAGAAATATGCAAATTAAATATATGAATTAAATGTGGTATCTGCAAGTGTACAAGCCAAATTGTGATATGGTAAAGTGTACAACAAAACACTAGGAAGTATTCTGAGGATCGTACCCAAAAGAGGCTTATTTAAACCAAATTTCCAGTTTACACACTACTTTGGTCTATATAGTAACTCACGTACTAACCATATTACGACAAAATAGATAAGGCGATAGTTTGCAAAATAAAATAAAATCTAAAATCTAACTCTAAATACCAAAATATTAATCAATAAAAGCAGACATAGGGGTAACTCGCATTCATGTTCATGATTAACTTTAGATTCAGGGTTTTTACTAAATAGGTAACAATTAACCTAATTTATACCTTTCGGCTTATAACTACATTAATTGATCAACTTAATTTACTTATATTTCGACTTGATAAATTAAACTGGGTTAGATTAAATTGGTGCTAAGAAGATTATCCTTTTGGATTAAATTGGTGCTTAAAAGATTATCCTTTCATCTTCATCTACCTAACTTACTTCCTAAAGTCGTCAATTCTATGGTTTATTTCACTTAACTTATTCCAACTAACTAGATGTGAAACTTAAACCGAAGTCAATCACTCCCACTTCCACTTGTCAACCTTCCTAGGGTTTTAGTTTATGAACATTCTAGATGCAATCTCTCCTATCCAAATACCCAGCATTCAATAGAACATAAAAATAAAAGAGAAGGGAGAAGATGTTGGAACCGATGCCCTAAGTGTTGTATTTTCATCTAAGTACACTTATAAATTTTTTTGAATAGATTGGTTAATAAAATTACTCATGAATTACATTAATACTGTGTATATTGTCCTCACATGATTTTTGGATCCAAAGCAAAATGGAAGCAAATGTTTCTTGTTGGTTGTCTAATGTTTAAACTAATACTAAGCAGTATTACGTGGTCGGATCGTAATACGGAATGACAGCTTGTATTAGCAGATGAAGCTAAACATGTCATTAGTCTAATTGGAAATGACCAAACCAATTGAAAGACGAATATGTCATCTATCAAGTCCAATTTGGGAGATCCCTTTTCTTAGGCACCAGAGCGGATGACTCCCAGAAGATAGAGTCATAGATGTGACTAATTGCAATGACAATACATAGGATTGAGTCCAAGCAGAATAGATCCTGAATCTGTTTATGGATTTATTCAATTGTGACGTTCATAGTGTGGGATACCTAAACCCTAAGTGGATGACGGACTATGTATGTGTGACTCGTATACTTTGGTGTAAGTAAAAGCATGTGTTCAAATAGATAAGGAACTGAAAGCTAGTGGGTTAAGTGTACGACTTCTGCAGTACATAGCGTCATTCACAAATGTAAAATTGTTATGGAAAGAAAGGGGGTAAAAAAAAAAGTTTTAAAAAGAAGAGAGGAAATTTTCAATTTAGGATTGAAGAGGAAAAAAAAATCCATGTGAAATTAGGAAGAGATATTAAATACCTAGGGTTTAGAAATTAGAGGGAGTTGAATGATAAAATACCCTCTTTGCCGAAAAATTATAAAAAAAAATGGAAATGAAGGATGTGTTTAGCATGACTTAAACCTTGGAAGCAAGGAACTGCCCACTCTTAGTATGTTTTTACACTATTTAATATATATTTTGGTTTAGTATTAATCATAGGTTAATGTAAAAAAAAAATGATAAAAATGTGATTTAAACTTAGTACCCCTAAAGAGTATCTTTAGCACTTAAACATCAAGACCAAGTTATTCCTTAATTAATTATTACTTCTACCTCTATATATTTTGAGGTGTTACATTTTTGAAAAATCTTTTTCAGATGGTTCAATCGGACACTTATCATTTTATTCATTCCGTTTAGCTATTCCATGTTCCACCTTTACTTTTGTTTTCTTTATTTATCTTGCTATTTAGTTTCATTTTAATCATTATATTTGCTATTTTCGTGTTGGTTTCCTTCCTTGATGGCTTTAAGCATTCCATCATTCTTCTTGCCTCAAAATAGATTCTATGCTTAGCCTTTTCTTTGCTTTGATTATTGATTTTAATTCTCTTTTTTCCTTCTTATTTTTAGGCTTAAAACACCCTTAGCCCAAATCATTAGAATTTATTTAGAGTCTCTCAAGTCAAAAACGAGTTTTTTAAAGTTTGAAACAACTTCGAATCACCTTGAGACTTTTGGGACTTCGTGGATGCTTCCCTCATATCACTCATCCTACTAGTTAAGGAAATTTCAATTTTTTGTTGTTCAAGTTTGTGAGATCTACTTGATTTTCTTTCTTCTTTATTATTTGATATCTATTTCTATTTATCTATCTTCTGCTTTAATCATTAATATATAGGTTTGCTGACTAAAGGTGTCATATTTGATACATCAATTAAAAATTTTATATTTGTAATCGTTTATTTTTTTCTAATACTTGTGACAAATATCATAATTGAGTATAAACCATGCATGCAATTCATGTTTTGTAGGTATGTATTATTGTCTAACCCACTTACGTACGTTTGTTGATAATAATTGGGACGCACTTCTTTTTAGAGTTATTTGTTAATAAAGGAAATAATTTCAATAATCAAAAAGTTTCGTCGTTAACTATAATTAATTTATTAAAGAATATTGAATATATCTTTGCAACAATGACAAAATTCGTGAATCAATAATCTATGTTTTGTTTGGATCTATTTTGACTTGTACTAGCACATATAAGTGGCCACTAATTTTTGACACTTTAAATCAATTTTTATAATTATACTTAAAAATAAAATATAATCATTCAATCATGTTATTCAACACAATCAATTATTTAATTTTTTTTTTTTGAATAAATATTTCGTATTTATATATTTAAGGTATACTAAGACTTAGACTATATATATAAAATAGCAATAAACCTGACTCGATATCCTCATCCAAATTATCATGTTATATATATGTGTGTGTGCAAAATAGATTTTGCATGGCTACATAGTACATAATTTTCAACAGCTTACCAGTAATCCTGGCAAGAGCAAGCACCATCTTTGAAACAATGGAACCGGTTCCGGTCACGAACAACAATTTCCCTATTAACAATTGCTGATATCAATTTGAAAGCTGCATGGCAGTCTTCACAAACACGGAGGTTCTTCATTATCCTAATCACCGAGCCAGGAGGCGTGTTTATCAGTCCAAAACAGAGTGCTAATTTCTCGCTATGGCCATATAGAAACTTCTCCTTCTCTTTCTCTTCTACGTCTAATAGGACAACCGATGTGTCCGGTTTATATCCTTTTAACTTCATGTAATCCAGAAGTTTTTCCCACATATCAGATATTTCATTAGCTTGAGAATGCGAATCATCCCCAGCAACAAATTCATGAATGATCCCATCGACCATGATAGAACTACACCCTGGTTTCTTCTTCACGCCTCGGTTTTTCATTAGCTTCCTTACTCTTGATGCATCCTCCCATCTTTCGGCTTCAGCATAGATATTAGATAAAATAATGTAGTATCCATCGTTAAGAGGATCGAGTTGAGCAAGATGTCTAGTAGCTTCCTCGGCTAGTTCAATGTTTTTATGAACCTTGCATCCACCAAGGAGAGCTCCCCATACAACTCCATTTGGTTTTATAGACATGTTCATTATGAACTCATGGGCTTCTTGAAGGAGCCCTGCTCGGCTATAAAGATCAACCATGCAACCATAATGCTCAATCTCAGGAATAATTCCGTAGTCTCTTGTCATGCAGGAAAAGAACCGTCGACCTTCGTCAACCAACCCCATGTGACTACACGCATGCAAGAGTCCAATAAAGGTTACCCCATTAGGCATCACCCCCATCTCAATCATCATTGAGAAAACCCTCAAAGCTTCCTGAGCATGTCCATGGATTGCAAGCCCTTGTATCATAGCTGACCACGACACAATAGTTCGTTCCTCCATCTCCTCGAAAACCCTTCTAGCTTCCTCCAAGCAACCACATTTCACATACATATCAATCAAAGTATTCAAAACTCTTACATTCCCTCCAAATCCACTTCTTTTGGAGTATTCATGGATTCTCATCCCCAACTCAAGTGCACCCAAATCAGCACAAGCTGAAAGAACAGCCACTACAGTGACTTCATTAACCTGCACCCCAATCTTCTCCATCTCCATAAACAATTCAACCCCTTCCTTGGGCTTCCCGCAGTGAACACATGCAGAAATCATCATAGTCCACGACCTCACATTTCTCTCAGGCATACGCGAAAAGAACCCATAAGCACCCTCGAAATCTCCACTTTTCACCAAATGGGTAATCATAACGTTCCAACTGACAACATCTCGTTGGGGCATTTTATCGAACACCAACCGAGCCGTACTCATTTCTCCACACAATCCATAAAAATTCAAAATCATATTCTGCAAAACCATGTTCCACTGAAACCCAAATTTCTCAACAACCCCATGAATAATCTTACCATTTTTTTCATCCAACAAAGCGGTGCAAGCTTTGAGAACGAAAGCGCAGGTGAAACTATCGGGAACAACATCGAATTCACGTAGACGACGAAACAAAAGGATGGCATCAAAAGGAGAGTCACTTTCAGCTAAAGTTTTCAAGCAAGAGTTCCATACGACAATTTGGGGTTGATGGAAATGGGCGAGAAGTCGGTGGGCGTAAGAGAAATCAAGGTGAGACAAAGCACAAACGGAAGCGATTCGAGAGGGAGGGATGAGAGAGAGTGGAGTGTTGGTTTTGATGAGATGGGCATGAGCTTGTTTCAGCTCTAATGGAGAATTGAAGTTGGAGACAAGGGTTTGTGCTGGCCAAGGAAGTGAGTGAAGTGAAGAAGACATGATTACTTGCATTCTCTCCGGTTTCACGTCAGTTGGGTTGAAGCCATCGATTTGATTGGATTTAGCCACTCAAATCCGTTGTGTTAGAACGATTGGTTAAAATTTTAGCTTCCTTTAATCCAAAAAAATAGATCGCTTTGTCAAAATAAAAGAATAGAGATTAATAATGGCTAAACATGGATTTCTTTGGTCTAATTTTGATTTTAGTCCTTCTACTATGATAAAAATTTAAATTCTCCACTTTGATTTAACTTGATACTGTATTATTAGTATTGGGTTAATCTATACAGAGGTACATAAACTTGGCAATTTATATCTACTTGATGCCTACCACATCGTTAAAATATGCTGACGTAACACTAACAGCTAATTCAAGGCTCGATGCTCAACTCAAACTCAATTGAATGTCAATTTTAAGGCTCAAACTCGACTTAAGGCATAATCAAACTTGATTAAATTCATTATCAATTTTCATACTCAAGCTCGATTAAACTCATTTGTATACAAATTCAAACTCATTCATACTTAAGTTTTTTCTATATAATAAGGGTAAAAATGTATTTCATAATATAAACATATATTCAAATAAAAATTTAGATTAAACTTGAAAGTCAATCGAATCAAGCACTACAATGTTCAAATTTGACTCAATCAATAACTCGAGACATTCAAACTCAACTTGATAATTACCGAATCAAGTTCAAATATTTTTGAAATTGAATTCGAATAATTTGCAAACACAAATATCTCATTTACACCACTAAGCAACCTCACCCATAAGCTCGAGAACACATTCAAATCCTCGAAAATGTGCTAGTTGAGAGAGCTTTGCACCTTGAATGCTCCCGAAATAAATATTTATTTTTTCTAAAATTAAAAGTCAAAACCATTAAGTTAAAAAGATAAAACTACATCGTTTTGATAAATATTCAAAGTTAAAAAAAAAAACAAAATCATTATATTATTTATATAATTAAATAATCTTGTATTTATCTACTAATTAAATAATCGGTCCATATAAATACGACATTGAACATAAATAACAGTATTTATTAACTCGACTCGACTTGACTCAAAATTTTTTGACTCCATTCGATTAAAAAAAAATCAAATTGAATTCAATTGCTAAAATAAGATTCGTTAACTCGACTAACTCAAAATTTGTTTACTCGATTCAACTCGATCGAATGCTCACCCTATGAAGAAACCGTTGTTTGGTTGCCATGAAAAGGCTCATCCATGGCTGCTTGAAATTGACATTTTAAGCCTTCCTAAAATGAAAGGGTCAGTGATTTCATCATACATTAATATCCTCAATCGCTAGATTCAAAAGGATGCAGTAAATTAAAAACATAGAATGGCTTTGCATTCCACTAACAAGTTCTAAAACAATTGTCTTAAAATGCTTGTGTTTTGCTTAAGAAACATCAACCGCATCTTCTCGAGCTTTATAACCGATAATCACAACAAAATCTCCAATGGTTTGTCGAATTCATTGTCTGCTTCAAGCTACCAATCAAAGGATCTTATTTGAAGAGTTCCGGGTTAAGCCAGTCCCTGCAATCAGAAAGATGAAATGTAAAATCGAGCTCTATTATAAGGTAAGAGCAGCAGACCATAGAAATTACTTCTTAATGTCGTCAAGGTGGTCATCGAAATCTACAACATCCTGCCATTTCTCAGATGAAATGTAATCTGATAAAACAGCATTAGCCGCTGGCTCCTTAATTACCAATCGGCTGCCTCCATCTGGTCCAGCCAGTTTCCAATTCTTGGATGCATCCCTTATGTAAAGCTAATGTATGACAAGACAAATATTCTCATTAGTAAAAGTAATCGGCCCATGAATACATCAGCAATCCGAAGAAAAACACCTCAAAATGACCAGAGAGTTGCATCGGAAGTAAATTTCTAAAGATATAACCAGACTAAAAAGGTAGCTATTGGAAGCCATATGCTATAACCAATAGTAAAAGTATCATGAAGGCCCTTGTATTACGAGTCGGATTGCATTTTGCCCCCACTACTTAAAAAATAAACAAATTAATCCTTGTTCGTTATATCCAAGAGCAAATGGACATTTCTGCTAAAATTTTCATCCATTTATACCGTTAAAAACTGGCATGGATAACAGAATAACCAGACAGTGACATGTAGCATGCCATGTGTACCTCATGCTGATGTACAAGAACCAGTTTTTAACAATAGAAATGGCTGAAATTTTTAACAGAAGGGCCAATTTGACCTTTGATCTAATGTACAGGGACTATTTTGCAATAGATGGGGTAAAATGCAATCTGACTCCTGATACAAGAGCCCCTATGATACTTTTACCTGTAACTTATGCACAAAATTTGATAGTTGCTACAAATATTCAATGCAAAATAAAACAGTTTCATTGATAAGCAATGGGAATACTTCATGAATACCGTTTACATACAAAGCATCCTAGGGGCTAAATGAAGTTCAAAGCATCAAAAGCAAGAAACTGAGAAACGGAGAAGGGGTATCACATATGAAACAAATAAATCAGAAACCCCGATTCTAATTCAGAGAGATGTGAAACTTTCATACCTAGGAATTTGGAATAGCAACAGGGTTTGTAGCCTATACAGTCGATATAACTACATGTCTATGAGACAGAAACGATCACTGATACACAGAAACCAAATATACAAAACCACAAGATTGTCGATGCACTTCGAATAAGATTTAGACCACTCAAAGCATTGGAAAGCAAACTGAAAAAAAACTTTATATGCATATACGAAGCAAAAAAACTTTATCCATATTCAAGCCACTGATTTTAACTCCTATAACAGTAAGTTCTAATATAGAACTAATGGCACCCAGATATAGCATTTTCCCCCTAAATGTCTCTCCCTACTATTCACTCGGGGAGTGAAGCCCTTTGTTGCTCCGACTTCTAATTTTTCTTAAAATACCTGTGTGACTCTTATTCAAACATGGACACGAAGACACAAGTCATAACCCTCCAAGGACCCTTCAAATACACTGAAAAACTTAAACGAGGCTAACCATACAGCGAGTAACATAGGTGGAATTTACCCCCATCACTTCCACCGAAATCAATCAAAACCAAGAAAGCAAGATTTAATTAAAACTTTAAAGATCACAAATAAACACACACCTGCATCACAGGGCTTTGGTCTTTCCCCATAGGCAAAGCTTCAAGCTTTTTGTTATCCAACTACAAATGAGAAAAATCACAAACAAATCACAGACTTGAGACGTAACCAATAGGAAAAACCATGTATATACATATATTAGAGAAGGTATTACCAGAACAATCAAAATACATACCAAGAAAATGGCAGCTTGAGGGAAGTACCGGCAAATATGATCACCTATATTCTTTGCAACAATGCCTAGCTCTGCATCATCAAATCTCTCATTTGCATGGAAATAACCCACAATTCCCAAGCCCTTAGATCCATAATGCTCCTCTATCTGATCAAAACCAACCCATTAGAACACTTATATATATATATATAATATATCAATTTCATATTTCAAAGCCAATTCAAAGGGTCTATGATCAAAACCCAATTGAATCTTTACCAAAATAATTAACAGTTTTTAAGAACCCGATTGAATCTTAGATCAGAACTCAAGAATTAAGCATCCATAAACCTACGAGTATTCAAAACTAAGTGTTCAAGGGATAATTTGTTAAAAGAACAGGAGAAATACATAAATATAATTAACCCTAAGAAGAGAACGTTGGTACCATGATGAGGGCGATCTCGAGGGAAGGCAACAAGGCGAGATTAGAGTGAAATAGAGGGACTGAGTCAGCGATCTCAACAACGCTATCATTTTGTGGGTTGATTCGGCCGAGTAAGATGCCGTTGACCGCCGTGGTCTTGTGCTTCAGAGCATGTAGAACCAATTTTATGTAAGCGTTCTGTGAGATCTCGTACTTCAACTCGGCCACCATTTTTGGTTTTTTTATGATTGCTTAGACTCACTGAGTCTCTGAGCTAAATGGACAGCCGGCAATTAAACAAGAAGATGTGACGGTAAGGAGCTTGAAGGCAACAGCTAAACTCAGTGGTTTAACTTTCTTTAAATCCTTTTTTTGAGTTCGATGTTTTAAAGATCCCATGAAGCTGAAAGGATTAACCATACGGCGTCGTATTTACAGTTTATCTTTAGGATTTATTTGATTTTTTTTAATTTAATATAAAAATTGTTTTAAATTTTCTTAGAATAAATTTAAAAAATACATATTTGAAATCATTTTGTTTTAATTAAAGGCTAACTCGTATGAATATAAAAAAAAAACCGTTGATTCTAAGTACTGCTTTAAGTAAAATTAGAAATAATTAAATAATTAAATTATAGGCAGTTTAACTCACAATTACTATACAGCTTAAATGGAATAATTTTATCCACCAACTCAAAATAATAATAAGCTATAATTAGGGAACAAATAAAATCAGAGAAAAAAACTTACTTACGAAGAATTTGTTGAAGTAATAAAAAAATCAAATAGTACGAAGGAGGAAAAACAAACTAAATTTTCAATAAAGTAACTATTTTTCATCCTATCAAACGCTATGTATTTTTTAATACTCAATTTAGCGGTATTTAACCTTACGGAATAAACTTACTAAAGTCACAATCCCAAGTTAAAGATAAAACTTTATATGAACTTCACAATTAAGTTAGAACAACAGACGAGCAACTCGTGTGATTGAGGTCAAAAAAAATACATTAAGGATTAAAGTAAAAAAGTGTTAAATTTTTTTCATATTGTATTTATTTACCTCTTATTGAAAGTTCTAAAATAATAAATTGTTGAAATTTTTTTATTTTTTGATGGTATCCGTCAATTTGTTACTATAATATTGAAATTAATTAAATTTATTTATTTATTTTTTTTCTAAAATTTAAAATTTTATTTTATGTGTCCAAATTAAAATCTTATCTCTAATAATTTGCCGTGCCATTGACTTATGACACTAAATTCAACAAGAACTTTAATTATGATTAGATTATGTCATACATGAAAGAAAACAAATCATGTAATTTTTTTAAAAAATTATTTAACAATGGTAAAAAACTTGTGTTTATCTTGTCAATATAGGTTGAATTTAGACTTGATCATGTGTTGGGCCGGATCGATGTAAAATTTTAGGGTTTTTTTCTATGCTTAGGCCCAGCTTCAAAAATGAGGTTAAAATTTTGTTCAAACTCGGTTCGGATAAAAAATACTAAACTCGAGTCTGACTTGGTTTACTCGTATTAAAATTTTTTATATGAAAAGAAATTATAAAAAATATAATACATTAAATACACTAAAAATATTAAAATAAATGTTTCCCAACAAATTGCAAATACATCAAAATAATATTTATATTTAAATAACATTAAGATAATTGCAACTTTAACAAGTAAACGCCTCTAAAATAGTAACAAAATTAACAATAAGTCAAGAGTTATACAATATCCAAACAATAATAACAAAATAGTAACAATATAATAGCAAAATGACAGTAAAATAACAACAAACAACAATAAAAAAAAAGTTTAGGCTGATTCGGGTTGTGCTTAGCCCAGGCCAAAATACCCTACTCGAGGCCTAACCCATTTAGAAAACGAGTCTTATTTTTTGTCCAAATCTATTTTTCGAGTCTATATATTTTTCTCATGATTAGGTCTAGTTCAATCTTTAGATATATTAATTAAAGATTAAGTGATTATTTGGTACACTAGATAATTTTCCTTACAATTTATATAGATGTATAAAAATACAAAAGCACAAGTATATACTAATATTATTTATTATTTAAAATAAAAAATAGATATTTTCCAATTAAGTTGATAATTGATATCACTCGTAATATTAATTCAATTAATTTTTTATAATAAATAAAAATAAAGATGAAAACATTATAAAATAAGTATAATATGATTAAAAAAATAAAATTATGTTCTTATAATATCAATAAAATATAAAAGAATTGTTTATACAATTATTTATTTTAGTTGATTAAATATTAATTTAATTGGTATTGACATTATTATTAATACATAAAATCATGAGTTTAAATATACTGAAACAGTTCTAGATATTATGTAAGAAAAATCGCAAATTGTTAGCTAAATGGAGTGTGAATTAATTGCCTACTAAACTTTTTTTTTGAGTCGCTATATACATAAACCATTCTCTCTTTCGACATTAATAAACAAATAAAATATCACTATTATTATTTTACTATTATTGTTCTTCATCTCTACTATGATTTATGCCCTAGTCTAGTTATAGTTATAAAATATAAATACATTAACACATTCAATCCTGTTTTTTTCTTTTTGGGTTGTTTTCGTTTCGCTTCGTTCTTCCCTTTTTTGTCCTTCTTTCTTCTCTTTTCTTTTTTTTCTTTTTTTTTTTTTGTTGTTGTTGTTTTTCTTTGCTACCATGAGCAGCCAAGGTGGCCTCGGCGGCGGTGGTGTTGGCGGCGGTGGTGGGTCCAGAGTTTCGATCCCAGAAAATGCAAAGAAAATGATCCAAAGCATAAGGGAGATCACAGGGAAGCAACACAGCGATGAAGAAATCTTTGCAGTCCTCCAGGAGTGCTTTATGGATCCTAATGAAACTGCCCAAAAGCTTCTTTACCTGGGTAAAAGAAATGAATATTTGAAATTTTCTTATTGGACTGTTTTTTGTGAGGTTTTTTATCTGTATATTTTTTTTGTTGTTGAGAAAGTGAAGGAAGTTGGGATTTTTGTGCTTTCTTATGTTTTTGCTAATGGAAAGTGGATTTTTTTTATTTGTGTGTGTTTTTATGGAAAAGTAAGTTTGGACTGTTTGATTTATTGGTTTTGTTTTTCTTAGGGTAAATGTTGTTTGGTTGCTGGGAAAAATGGTAGCAGATTAAAGAAATTTAATATGTTTAATAACATGTATGCTTTGTTTTGATGATTTATCAGCTATAGTTGTCTGCCAATTTCCTTGTTTTCATTTTCAATCTTTATATGATTGATTGTAGGTCTTAAATAATTAACTTTTACCATCATAATTTGATCAGTATTCCATAAGTTGAAATTTTATTATTTTCATCCTTGCTTTGCTGATTTGTTTTATATTTGTCAAAAACTACTGCATTTTTATGACTGCTGATGGTTTGCATGCAAATGTGTAAAGGCCATTGCTGGTCAGTAGCTTTTCTTTTTGGTCCTAGAAGAATGGCTTTTTCATGGGGGATTTTCGAATGGCATTAAGTGCTTACTTTGTCTGTGCTTAATGTATCTTATGGTTTACATTTTTTTTTTTTTTTAAATTTTTATGAAAGAATGTATGAAGATTGCATTGTTTGCTTGGCAGATACATTTCATGAGGTGAAACGAAAACGCGACAAGAAAAAGGAGGCAAGTGGTCTTTTTCCTTCTAGCATATTTCAATTATCATTGAATCTATAGGTTATATAGGACTGTGCTTTATTACATGCTTGCTTGGTAACAATGATGGCAAAATTGCTGTAATGCGATTGTATTACTTAATAAAATTTGGTTTAGTAGGGATTTTGCTTTGGTTTGCTCAGTTAAATTTAATCACTACTCGCTTCTTGTTTTACACAGACAGCTGGTGTACAAGGACGAGGAGGTCGGGGCAGTCGAGCGAACTATTACACATCACCTAGTAAAGGTATTAGTTTTTCTTTTCTTCTCCTACTTATGCATCGATATATGAACTTTACTTGTTTTCTTATGTGTAAGTTGCTAATGTAACGGGTTTTGTTCTTTTAAGATGCTGGAGTTGCAAGGAATACATCTGCTCGAAGGGATAACTGGGTTAATCATACCTCAGATAGAGGTTCTGTGCCTTTGCCAGTATATCAGAAAGTGGAAAATAATGCAGCTTCTCGCACAAAAAAGTAAAAACGCATGATGATATTATTAGTGTATTTAAATGACTTTTATACACTTATTAATCGTCTCTATTCTAGAGAATTGTGTTATGAATTACCTAAATATTTTGTTCTATTCTTTAACAGAACAACCACCTCTATACCAAATGGCACTACAACTTTACCAAATGGGAGCTCCAGTTATGGATCCCAATTGTCTGTCATTGACGTTAATGGTGAAGCTAAAGATGGCTTACCTGCGAACAAGCCAACAACTATTTCAGTGCAACCAGATGTTGCTGAACCTCCTGCCTCCATTCCTGCTCCATCATTTGTCTCTTTGATCCGAGGTCAAGAGAAGTCTGTGTCAAATTCTAATGGCTCATCATCTTCTTCCAGTTCTGCAACCGTCTCTGGTGTCTATCCATCTGCTTCTGATCCTGTGTTTGTGCCAACCGTGTCGCAGCATGCTTTTGCGGCGGGTACAATAAAATGTGAAATTGGATGCCAACATGAAGCTACTGAAATAAACAATATTGAAGGAAACAAACATGTTCCTGATGATATTGATGTATCTAAGACTGAGAAAACAGCATTTGAGGTTCTAGTCTCAATGCATGGAAATAAGTCCCCGAGTAAATCGAAAGCTGCTGGACAGGTTAAGGAATCCAATCCTATGGAGTCCACCTCACTCCAAGGTATTACATCTTTTGTTTGCTTATTTATTATTTGTTTATTTATTTTTATTGGAGATTTCACTTGGTTCTTGCTTGTGAAACAGTGGTCGCATCTGGGGTTGCATCTCTCACTGTTAAAGACATTTCTCAATATATTGCCGATTCAAAGGTTCCAGATGGTCAACATGTTACTTTTCCCACCCACTTCCAAGTCTCTGAAAATGGCTTAACTTTTGGAAGCTTTGATACTAGTTTTGGACTGGGAACAGAAAATAATATCAGTACTGCGGAGATTAACTCTGCATGCCCTGTTGAAACTTCTCCGAGTAATGATGAACTTGCTGGAGAGCCATCTTCTAGGTTTGTGGATATTAGTTTCTGAACTTATTTGAATCTATATTTTGTTTGATTAATGTTTTCCTTCTGCTAGAAAGCATCCAATGTTCAAACACGTTTCATTCATCTCTGCAATTAGTTTTTTAGGTGTCGGTGGTATGTTAGTTCTAGTTTCATCTTTAGTTGATATGGAGCCCTGATGTTTTACTCTTTAACTGTTTAAAAGAGTTGTAAGAATAGTTTTTTGTCGTATCTTCTGGTGGGCTTAGGGGTGTAAATGAGACACTTGTGCTCACAAGTTACTCAAGTTCAACTAAAAATAAATTCGAACTTGATCTGGTAATATTTGAGCCGAGCTCAAGCTATCAATCGAGCCAAATTCAAGTTTAGTAATACTTGACTCGAATGGTTCACAAGCCTGATCGAGCTTAAATTACGTTATTTTCCTTAATATATGTTATTAACCCTAAGCTTAATTATTGAGTCGAGCTCAAATTCAAGCTTGAGTACAAAAATTGGTAAACGAGCTTAATCAAGCTTGAGTAGCTCGATTAAATATCGAGCCGAGATCGAGCTTAAAAATAGATGTTTGGTTGAGCTGGAGCTCAAGCTTGGCAGTATTCGAGCTCGGCTCGGCTCAGCTCAATTACACTCCTAGGTAGGCTCAAACATGTTGGATGAATAAATACTGTAGTTTATAAATGTGCCTAATTTGCCAATGGTATATAAAGCTAGAGGTTTGGAACCTCTAAACAGTATTCCTAGGTATACTATTTTGTTTTTTAATATTTTAGATCTTATTGAGCCTTTTATGATTACCTCAGAAGCCAAGGTATATTATCGGGTGCAGAAGGGGACAATGCTGATCAACCGCGATCTCCTCCTGAGTTAGAGGAAGTGCCCAAACCAGAAGGCAAAGTTCCCTCTGATGCTGAGTTGAATGATCAGTCAACTCAAGAAGTGCATTTGCACCCTGAAGGTAATCCGCCTGTCATTCCAAATGCCCCCAGCTATGGGTTCGGTTTAACGCCAGCATCTGCAGGCCACTTATCACAGTTTGATGGACCTGAGGCATGGGTGCATGATGTTTCTCGCCTTGCAAACTTTGCTGTAAGCACTTCTTCCTATCTGCCGTCTTATTTTCTGATTTCACAGTATAAATTACTAAATTTTGGTTCCAAGCATCTACTTAGTTGGCTTAGAACTATGTTACTTGAACTCCTCATTCTTCTCGAAATACTTGTGTCCGACACATGGATATGGGGATACGACCTCTAAGGATCCTCCAAATATATGCACAAACTTAGGAAACCATATGAACACTCACACTTGAGTCCGAATATCATAGGTTTATAGTGTGCTTTAAAAAATGTTTTGGTACTTGGTATTTGCATCCTTTCTTTTTTCTTCAGTGTGTGGAATACGACAAGAAAAGTTATCACACACAACTGTGGATTTCATAGACCTAACTTGTACTGTTAGTTTCCCTTTTAACAGTGCAATTAAATGTTAGTCTATTGCTTATACTATTGTACATGCTTTTTACTGTCGATTTGTCAAACTTTTAGGGTGGGAATACTCCAGTTCCATCTGATACCTCAACACCACCTCTTCAGAGCTCCGTTGGTGCAGCCCCACAAGCAGTTCACCTCTTCCGACAGCCATTTCCGCCTAACTACTTCCCTTATCCCCACTATCTTCCCCCTTTTTATATGCACGCAATGCATCAATATTTAACCCTTGCCGGTCTCCCCCAGCAACCATCAACTGGCAATCTGTACATGCCTCCTGGAGCAGCTGCACCTGGGGTCAAGTTCCCTCTTCCACAGTTCAAACCTGGAACTAATGCTGGAAACCCAGCTCACTTTGCAATTCCTTCTGGTTATGGTCCATTGACCCCTCCACCTGTTGGTTTCAATTTATCTGTTCCATCGGTGACCTCTGGAAGTTCTAGCAGCAAGGAGGATCTTGCAGCTTCGCAATTGAAGGAAAACCATACATACACAACTGGACCATTGGTTCGTTTTGCTTTCCCTTTCCTTCTATATAGACCTGTCAATTAGGAGAGTCGAATTATATTTCGATACATTATATTTTCGTAGTGTTCTTTTTTAGCTTTTAGAAGAATTTTGTTTTTTGCAGAATGAAGGTTCGGCTATCTGGATGACTGCTTCACCAGCACAAGATTTATCCAGCTTGCTGTATAATCCATTGTACCCCCTTCACGGCCCCCAGCTTCCTTTCTCTCCTGCACAGGCCAGTCACGGTGCCATTGCTGGACTCTATCAGCCATCACAAACAATAGCTCCTCCTTCCAACACCAATAACCTCCTTCAACAGTCTCAAGCCACGGAAACTGCGATTCCTGCATCCGGTGCTTATCAGCAGCCTCAGCTTGCACAATTAAACTGGAACACTAATTACTGAACCATTAAAAGCTTACAACAACAACGACCCAACGTAGAAACGCACGGAGGAACTCTCAGTAATGGGTGAAACTCTGAACTGTTCTTTCTTTTCTGGGGGTGTAAATATATTAGGGTTTATGTATGGTGGGGAAATATCCCTTTGCCATATTTTTTCCCACCATTTCTCTTAATGTTGTTTCTTTTGGAACTTGTTATTCACATAAGATGCTGAATAGGAGGAATTTGAAGAGATGGATAGAGATACTTAGATTAGGTGAGATTTCACCAATTTTTCCTTTTATTTTTCCATTATCTCACCTGTATATTAAATTTTGAATAGGGAGGAAAGAATGATACAAGCTGTGATTGGTATATGGCAAGTTTCTTCTAGTTTCTTTTAATTGATTGTTGCTCTATTATTATTATTATTATTATTATTATTATTATTGGTATCTTTCATATCCATTTTACGGTTCATGTTCAGGGTTCGTAGCTGTTTTCCCTAACAATATCGTCATCAAGGTTTGAATTTGTGTTTTCTCCTCTTATCACTGTACATAGTGGTGCTCTCTTACCGAATGAAAAGTTGCTCCTTTTCTTCAATTTAAATTGGGCCGATCAGATTGGAAACTGGTTTCTTTTATTTGAACCTGTCAGCGTTAGTCTTGCGGACTGAAAATGAGTTTGGATTTTTCATTTTTTATCTAAACTCGAAAATGGTTCGGAACTTGACAAATTGCATTCACCTAGATATGGATTGATTCGGCCTTAATGGGTAGGTCTATATGTGTCAATTGTGTCTCAAATTGACTCGATGAAATTTAAACTCTATTCGATTATGAAAGTCAATAATTGACTATAAAGTTCAATAATATAAACTTATCCTGTTTAAAATCAAATTGATCTGAATCTAAAATTAACCTAAATTTGACTTAATTTAGACTTAACAAATTACTCAAAATAAATTTTAATTAAAACCTTAAATAATCTAAACCTAAAATAACTCAAAAATTATATGAACTCAAAATTATCTAAAACTAAAATGATTTGAACTCGAATAAACTCAACTAACTCAAAGTCTAATTTAGATTTATCTAAAATATTTTGTAAAATAAATTATAGGTTTTTGTATGCAAATTTGTTCTGTTTTAAACATATCTAAATTAATTAAATTGTCCCAAAAAAAAGTTATAAAATTTATTTTTATAAAGTTATAAAAATTATATTATAAGCGTAAATACATATAAGTGTTTGGAGCGATTAAGGTAAAAATTTCTTATATTATAAACCCAAAAATATATATTATAAAAAAATTTGTGTATTTTATAAATTATAATAAAAAAACATTATTTAATTTCTAAAAAAAATTTTAAAATTATGACAAAATATAGTATTATTTATAGAAATATTATGAAAGTTATTGAATAATTATGACAAAATATAGTATTATTTATAGAAAAATTTTAAAATTATGACAAAATATAGTATTATTTATACAAATTTTATATTATTTTTTACTTAATTTACATTATAGAAAAAGGGATATAATCTAGCATAATTTTTCTCCAAATTAAGTCAATATAAGTTTTTATAATTAATCTACGGACTATGAACCCAAATATTGTAAGGTTGATGCTAATGGTGCAAATACAAATTTTTTTTTTGCACCATATCGTAGGGTATGATACTCTTTGAGAGAATGATGCTAGACACAAACACTATAGCTAGCTCGTGAACTCTTTAGTTTAAGACATTTAATGCTTCGAAATGTGATTAAGTAGACATTTGTTGTCTTAAAACAATATTTCTCATATTAACATCATCGTAATATAAGATAAAAATAATAAGGTTAGGTCGTATTAGCATGTTGCATATTTCATAATACTTCAATTATAGGTGGAATTAAGATGATTCATACTTCAAAGAATAATGAAAAGATGATGATAACCGAGCATATGTTAAATATTAAAAAGTGAATAACTCAACAAATATGCATTAGAACAATTAGATAAAATTGCATACGTCTATCGTTCTTGTTATTTTTATTAGTAATCATAATATCAACTACTTTTGTAGACTAACATAATAAATACGATAATTTGATTTTAATTTTTATTACTTGTTTAAAAAATATTTTTATCATACTAATAATTTTTTTATAGTAATTGATACGTTTAATCATGTAATTACAATTACGATGTAATTGCAATCTATCAACCAAACAAGTCTAAGAAATTAATTTTTTTTTGTAATTACAAAAGAGTGTAATTACTACCCGAGTAATTACACTGTACTGTTTAAACAAACCCGGAATTTTTTTTTCCAAATCCCCTTTAGCTCTTTGTTTTCATTGTCTATACAATCTCTTTTTTTGTTTCTGTATTTTTCCTTTTTACACATCGTTTGTAGTCTTTATTACCGTCGAGTCTTCACTGCCGTTTTCACTGGTTTTCGTTTTGGATACAGGAGTTTGTACTGGAATCTGCTTATTTGAGCCGTCTTTTGATTCTTTCAAGTTCAGTGACGTGTAAACCGACATGCCGGCGAGTGCAAAGACAGCACCGGAAAGACTCACCAGCCCCGGATCGGAATCCAGAAGAATGTATCCTCCAACAAGTATGACACAAGTTTTGAATTGTCCTAAAACAACATGTGATGTTGCAGAAGTTGCCCTACAAAAGGGGAAAAAAAATATATATTAGATTACTTTAAACCCAAGTTACAACAAACAGACAGAGACTGCTACCTGAAAATTAGGTTGTCTAACACTGTGCTTTTCAGTTTCGCAGTGGGCTTAATTTGAATCGGATTAATTTAGATAGGATCGATATGGGTTTTAAAATTTAAGTTATTTCTAGTTCGAGTTTGGCTCATTTTAGTTTTGGGTTATTCAGATATGGGTTATTCGGATTATTTTAGGTTTTGATTACTTTGTGTTTGGATCATTTTTGTTTTTGTCACTTGAGATTCAGATAATTTTGGGCTCATTTTGAGTTCAAGTTGTTCGGGTTTTCAAGCTCGGGTTTTAAGGAAAGGTCATCATAGGTTTGAATAATTTTAGATTTTAACCAATGAGCTCAAATCATTTTGGGTTTTAATAACATTAGATTTGAATAATTTTGATTTACTTGTTGAGTAATTTTAGGTTATTTTAGATTTAGGTTGTTTCGGGCTTGGGTGGATCAAGATTTGTGTTGGATTAAATCAAATTGAGTCGGTTTCGGGTTCAAATCAGGTTAGAGTTAGGGCTCTTTTGGGTTCAAGTAGGTACAAGTTCTAGTTATTCGGGCTTTTGGGTCAGGTCATTATGGTTTGGGTCATTTTAGGTTCTAATCACTTTGGGTTTAGATCATTTTAGGCTTTGGTAACACTTTATATTCGGATCATTCCGATTTACTTGTTCAACCATGGAAGGTCATTTTGAGTTCAGGCTATTTTGAGCTTAGGTCAATTTAGGTTTAGATTGGATGGATTCAAGTTGTTGGTTTCGGACTAATCGGACTGATATCTCAAACTCAGATAAAAATTGAGAGGTGTATCTGAAACTTACCCTAAAGCCAGTGCACCAGACCATTGTAAAAGAAAACCAAGCAAAGCTGAACTGAGAATTGCACAAGAGTTGTTTATATCCCATTTGAACAACAAAACTCCAGGTGGATCCAACCATGGCATTAATGCTAACAAGAAGAAGATTGTAATTGGGGTTGTCTTCCACATCAACCTACATTTCAGACATCATCATTTTTCCGACACAAACTAAAACAGCCATACCAATCAATGTTACATTACTTGTCACTTACGCAAGTGCTGTCCAGTTCGCTTGTTGCTGTAAACTAGACCACAAAATCTTGTTTATGGCACTTGGGACTATCCATGCAAGGGCGATACATGCTCCAAAGGCATTGAACTGTAAATCTGTTACCGTGGCCACCGCGACACCGGCGGAAACAGCCCCTAGAGCCAATACCTGCAAAGAACAAACAGAGTATAAGACCGGATAATCGGAGAGAGCCGAAGGGTGTTTGTCGATGCACCTTTTTGAATGATATGGTTTTGCGGAAGAGAACGAATTCCGCAAGAACGATGGTCGGTGTGACCGCGATCTTAGCCATTTGGTAGAAACCAACACTGCAAAATGAGGTCAAAATGGTGAGGAAAATCGGATTAATGAGCGAATTCGGTGTTTGGACACCGGGAATTCTCGGACCTGTTATACTTTAAGCTGGTATTAGCAAGACCGGACGCGAAAGCCATTATAGCTCCCAACAGGAAAATAGATGAGGAAGGAGTCGTTTTCGCCGGAGGGGAAACCGGAAGCCATGAAAGTGTCTTGAAAATTGCTAGTAAAAGCCATGATACGGCGTAATGTAGTAAGGTTAAGAAGATTGGGAAATTGAATCCAACTCTCCCCATCACCTGAAAAAAGTAATATCTAATAAATCGTAACTCATCACGAAACAGACAGACGACAAACATCTTAAGAAAACAGAGTTCGAAGGAACTTACTAGTTTGTTGGTTAGAATAATCCCGACAGCCACGAAGAAATTGAATGTCATCGCCACCACCGGTCCACAAAATCGTTGCTGTTGCCGCTTGGCTCCTTCTGATGTTCTAAGCTCATTGTATAGGGAACCCCTCAGCTCCTCCAATGCTTTACCTAAAAACAAGAACATCAGAACATTTCTTTTAAGGTACAGATCAATCATTCAAGAAAATCCCATTTTGTTTTTCATTACAACTCTGGCAAGCTGGCCATTTTTTTTCCATAAATAGCTTATTAATGGCCAAAAAGAAAATGAAACAAAACATAAACCATAATGTTACAAAACAAAACATGAATCTGAGAATTTTTGAAGGAATTTTAAGACAAACCTGCTTCACCTGCATCACTGTCTTTCCTTTTGAAGGATTTTCTTCCATCAGCACCTAAAAGAGAATCAAGCAACCCCATTCCACCAACACTTGAAATCTGCATCTATTTTTTAGGATCCTTCTTCTCTCTACAAATAACAATATTATCAAAATGAACCAATAACAACAACAGCAATGACTGAAATATTTAAAAACCCCATTTCTCAAAATTTCAGATAAAAGTTACAAATTTTTCAAAAATGGGGTCTTTACAATAAATCACCAAATGAAAAAAAAAAAAAAAAAAAACCCAAAGAAAAAGATAAAATGAAAGATTTTAAATTTACACCCAAAACAACAAACAAAACAAAAGTTTGAAATTTGGCATTGACAAGTGTCTTGCTAAAGTTAGTT
The DNA here is from genome assembly GCA_025698465.1 of Gossypium longicalyx. Taxonomy (NCBI): domain Eukaryota; kingdom Viridiplantae; phylum Streptophyta; class Magnoliopsida; order Malvales; family Malvaceae; genus Gossypium; species Gossypium longicalyx. Next base: position 1,058,794 of record CM046999.1, read on the forward strand.
TCTAATTATTGAAATTTGAAAAAAACAATACAAAAAAAAAAAAAAAGATTATGAGATTAGATTGTTAGCTGTGAGGGCCGCACCAAACTCCATAAATAGCTATGATAATATGATGCCACGTGGCACCATTTCTTAGTACCAAGATCTCAACGGCTGGTTATTGTGGGATTTGTCTTTTTTTTTTGGTTGGGTTTTTAATGATCAGATATGGGTTTACGGAGAAGTTAAGGAAACATTATTATAATTTGTTAATTTTGGAGTGATGATGCAAAGAAATAGTCAAATTAATGGTGGTTTAAGTTAGTATAGGGAATTGAGCCGTTAACGAGAAGAGAAAATATTGAATGAAATTGGGATATCGTGTTATTTATATCCATTTTTAATAAAAATTTGTTATTTCAGTATTTAGGATGAAAATGCTGAAATAATTTACTGTTATTAGAAAAGGATCAAATGATATGGTATCTCAATTTCATATAATTTTTTCTCCAACGAGAATTTCCCCTCTTGTTGTGGAAGTTTATGATATGGTGTCAACTGTATTGTTTTATTTATTTATTTTAATTATTTTATGAAATTTAATTAAATTAAATTTAAATTATTATTAATGTATTATTTTAGTAATGGGGGTTAATTTTTATTTGATTAATTTAAATTTAAAATAGATTTGAAAGTAATCTGGATAAAAAAAATATTCGTAACTTAAAATAATTCAAACTTTAAATTACTTAAATTAATTTTGCTTTATGCTCGTCCTATTTTGGTGTCGATTTTTTTATTGGACTCGTCGATTTGCAAACAAAGGCACTCACTCGTTAGTTTGGGTAGTCTTGTTACATGCAAATCACATGAAAGGGGATGATTTTCCTCTACCCTCTCTTTTGGAGAATACTTTTTCTGAACGAGAGGATATCAAATGATAGGATCGGATGTATGAGATAAGCCTCTTGACTTTGTTTTAGTCGTTTGATTCTTTGTTATATTTTTTTGTTTGCTTTCCCTATTTAATGAATTGAATTTAAAAAAAAAAAAAAAGAATGAATGAATGATTTCAACTCGAAACAATTGGAACTTGAATATCAAATCTTGAAAAATTTGACTTGTAAACTTGAATGATCCAAATCAAAACTAACTTAAATTCAAAATTGATTCAAACCTAGATGATCCAAATTCGAAAAGATTCGAATTTGATTGTGAGACTGAGTTACTCTAATCCAAATTGACCCAAACCCGAACTAAAATAATTTGAACTTGAAATGACTAAAACTGTAGTGCTAAACTTGAATTGTTTTTTTTTTTTAAAATGACTTGAACTCAGGTGTCAATCCCAAATGAAAAAAAATTTGAAATGATTTGACTTTCAAAATTTTAATTAATAAACTCGAATATCTCATATCGAAAATAACCCAAACTTAATCAAAACTTAAAATAATCTAAACTTAAATATCAAACTTAAAATGACGAAATAAACACAAAAAAACTTAATTGAAAAACCTAAATAATCGAAATTAAAATAACTTAAACCTAAAATAAAAAGAAAAAACCGGTGAATCACAAAGGATGTTGAGCGAAAAAGATGGTAATCTTCTTGCATTTCAAATAATCGTAAAATTAACCAACGAGACTTTGACTTAATGATAAGGTTGAAATTTTAAATTTAATTTTTGTTTAGAATGATTAATTATAATTATGATTAATGGAATGTATATTATTTTAAAATTATTAAAAAAAATTCCAGATAACTTGATGTTTGAGGAAAGGGAAAGGTTAAACATTTTTGTCAGTTGTGTCCCCACTATTTTCACTTTATTTCAATATCACCAAATGTAATTTCTGAATATATATATAAATCCTAGTTGGTACACATATTTGATTCCATACCATTTGGAACTATATGTGTGAAATTAGATATCAAATATTTTTTACCCTTTGGAAACATGTGATTTGAATAAAAAATATGCAATCTAGAAATTCAAAATTGGATGAACCAAGTTGGTTATGGATCGAATCAATTTGAGTTTTGAAAATTTTAGATCTTTTTAATTATGGGTTGTTTTTGTTAGGCCTGAAAGTACCGAGAGGTGGGAGTGAATTGATATTTTAAAAGTTTCTATAAACTTTTCTAAATGATAAGGAAAAAGGGGAAAAGTTTAGACAATTCGATTTATAGTGATTCGGCCCCAATGACCTACCTCCATTACCTTGGTATACCTCGACCAAAGATTTCTCAATTCACTATACTTGAATTATTACCTTTCAGGGAAATTGTATAACATTTACAATCCCTATCTTTCTCCAAGGCTAAGATAGAACCGTTCCCTAGTTTTTATGGCTTAACTGAAATTCTCTAGCTTTTGTGGCTCAACTATTAAGGTTTTACACCTCAAAAACCTTAAGTATTCTCTTTACAACAAAGAGAATATGAGCAAACTAACAATGAACCTTTAATAGGTGTGTGTTGGAAAAAATCTGCTTTGAAAACGGTTTTTTTTGTACAACGGAAAATTAAAGATTTGAAAACTAAGTCGGTTTGTAATATTTATAGTAATAAACTTTTCCCCAAAAAATACATGTGTTTTGTGTGAGATGGATCCTAGACGTTGCTAAATTTCAACCGAACGACCATCTCCGCTATTCTAGTTCCACAAATCACTTCAAGTATGGGTTCGAACAATCATGAATCAAAAACAGAACCAAAAATAATTTTCTTACTTTCAGTAGGAAAGTAAATCTCTCTCTAAACCAGTAAAATTGTTATTCTCGAAAAATAGAATTTATACTTAAAAATAAATTTTGACTATTTTCGGGTAGAATAACAATATATCAAAGTTATGTGTAGCTTGTATATTTAGCCCTACCAATGTCATTTATTCATTCGGAGCAGATGACTCCCAGAAAATAAAGATATAAATGTGACTAACTGGGCTAGCAGTACATTAGATTGGACCCAAGAAGAATAGATCTTGAATTCATTTATGAATTTATTCACTTGTTACGTTCAAAGTGTGGCATACCTTAATTCTGAGTGGATGACAATTATATATGTGTGACTCTTATACTTTAATGTAAATAAAAGCCTGAGTTCAAAAGCTGGTGTGTTGGGTATACAACTTTTGCAGTATATAGCGTCATTCACAACAATGGAATTCATAGCCCAAGACATGGATAAATGATATCATCTCATTGGCATTATATGGTTGATGAAAAGTAAACATGGTTATGAATTGTTCGTCTTTGTGATGAATAACTTGATCACTATTTGATAACAATTAACTTTTCATGAAGAAAGATATAATGATTATCATGAAATAAATATCACAGCCCAAAAACCAGGTTAGAAGAAATTCTGTTAGTGAAACCACGAGTGGTCACGTCCCGTTTTGAATTAAGATTGTGAAAATTATATCAAGTAATTTGTTTTGATTCAGTAGTTAAAAGTTTTATTTGTGTGTGAGAGGTCATGTGTTCAAATCATTTTCCTTTAATTTTTGTTAATTTTTGTGTTAACCTCAGACCTTGAAGACTCAACTTATATGTTGCTTTCGCTCAATTAATGTTAAAGATGAGTCTATTGGTTTAGTGATAATGCTTCAGCTTATCCCTTAGTTCTATGTTCGACTCCTTGTGTGAGCAAATAGAATTAATAGGGTTATTGTGATTTTTGTTTTTCTTAATTTTTATTATTTTATCTTCTTTTTTTTAAATTAATTAACTAAATTATTATTTAATAGGTAAGTGCTCTCTCACCCTCATAAATAAAACATTGACAAGCATTCACTTAACTACACATTTAATGGTTTGCTAAACTACAATCAAAGCAAATTTATAATTCCTCAAAAGTAACTTTCAATTAATACTTCTCCATATATTAGCTTTCAAATATGTCCCTAATCAATGCTATAAATGATTTCATCCCAAAATAATAATAAAAAAATATTTAAAATTTGGATTAATATAATTTACATTCTTTCATTTCAAATAAAATCGAAAAATTCGTTGATATCACTAAATGCAACACCTCACATCTAATTTTGGAAATTTTAATATTATATATATTTTTATTAAACAATTTTTTTTTACAAAATTTTCAATTTTTTGAAGATTAATTTGAATGTTTTTAACTTTTTGAAACCTTGGAAAACTCTATTAATTTTTATTTTTTGAACTTTTATAGTTTTATTTTTTCTTTAAAAAGTTTGAATATTTTAATGATTTTTAGTAATATAAAATTTTAAAACTAGATTAATGGAACTAGGGATGGTAATGGAACAGGGCGGGGGCAAATATTGTTAAATTCACCACTGCTCTACCATCTGTCTTGCTCTGATATGGATGTATAATCTTGAAAATCACTACTCCCTCCATGGATGTTGGATCTATCCATCTCCGCTCCGCTTCAATTTAATTTTTGCTACTTATTTTTAATATTATCAATCTTTTTAAATTAAAGTTAATAGTTAAACATAATTCTTTAAAAAAATATTTAAACTTAAAATATATGAATTTCATATAATGAAGCGAGTCAAAAAAAAAAGTCTAAATAATGTTTAAACCTCAAAATAACGTAGTTATTTTTTAAATCGATTTTTGAGTTATTTGAGTTACATGAAAAAATCAAATTAGAAAGGTTAAAAGTTTTAGTGTGATGTGTCCCCCACACTTTCCAATTTCATCCTCAAGTCTTTGTTTGTACGCATCTTTGATTCCATAACATTCTTTTTTCCAAAACATATGCATTTCTTGAAGTATTTATGCTTGATGTAAATTCGGACATGAAATGTCGGTTGATACATGAAAATTGAGTAAAAAGATGTTTTCGATCTTTTTCAATTTCGATATTAAGCAAATTGATCGCTATCAATTTCGAAATTGAGCACCTAAGGATAATTAATCGCGGTATTAGCGTTTTTGTCAATTGTACATTATTTTGATTGATATGATTATAAATTTAATCTTCAAAGTTTGCACATCCTGTCAACTTATTCTTGATTTAACAAATTTAGCCCACAATTTTTATGTAAATGTTAGGGCTAAATTTGTTTTTTTTTTTTTAGAATTAAGGCTAAATTGACAAAATATGTAAGCATTGATGGTTAAATTTGTTATTATATCGATCAAAGTTATGTACAATTGGTGTAAAACATTAATGCTACAATTAATTATCCTTAGTTACGCACTTTTAAAATTAACAGGAATTACATAACTCAGATTTTCCTACGAGGGATTAGTTTACCCAATATTGAAATTTTTGAACATACATATGTCTCACTTGAACATGTTCCGATATGTAACACTTACAACCATTTGCTCTTCTAAGTTGCTTTAAAGTACCTATGTTCGATGCGTATTCAAACATAAATTTGGGGACAACTCTCCAAGAAAAATAAGGATAAAGTATGTCTAGAGTTTCTGTATTTTTAAAAATTAAAAATTTAATCCTTATATTTATGAGAATTTAGTTTTCCTATTTTTCAAATTTTAAAACTCAAGCCAAATTGTTAGTTGTGTTTTTTTTTTTTGTTAACTTGAATTTAACAAAAAATTTAACAGTATTAATAGTTAGACATAAAATTTAAAAATTAAAAAATAGAATAACTAAATTTCCAATTTTCAAAAAGTACAGAAACTAAACATATTTTAATAAAAAAATAAAAATATTCGTATTAAACACATATTTATATCTGACATTAACCCGAGCCCGAATAACATAGTGTAGTGCCATATTACTTTTGATGCTGGCCGTTGGTTTTGAAAATGTTATCTTCTTGCATAGGGAGCAATTATGGGACCATTGATAGCCACTCTTGTAATTGCATTAAAGGGTCTATTTGCAGAATTTGTCCTAGAAGAAACAAAGAAAAATGACTAGAAAACAAACTAACATGGAATGGTAGACAGCTTACATAAACAGGTTCTTCAATGGACATTCTTATTTATCTTCTCTCGGGAACAAAAAAAGAAAATGGCAATGAATATGCAATTCTACATTTTCTCTGTGAAAACATTATTTTCAAAATATAATCTAATGTACTTTTATTTAAAACTGAAATTTCAAAGGTAAAAACTTAAAATGATCCAACTTAAGTAAATTTACAATTGTACACATAATAAACTCCTAATAATTAGATCTGTCATTATTTGAGTCAAGACTACAAAAACTAAAAATGATCAATTCACAACCTAAAGACTAAATCCACAATTTTTATAAAGCACAAGGACTAATAGCAAAATTTAACCATTTTAAATACATCTTTGGCATCTCAAGATAATACCAATACAAAACAAATACCATAGTTTCAAGTTGGGGAATCATAAGAAAAAAACACAGTTCACCCTAATGATATATATTAACATCAATGTATTTCAATATAAAATTTCAGGTTTACCAATGTTTATTAATATAAAATATTAAAATTTTATACCATTTAGTATAAACTAATGGCCAAACAAAAGCAGAGAACCTTTAAGAACATAACAATGGCTACACCGGGGGAAATTACCTGATTCATTCCTAAGCTGCCTCTAGAAAGATGTACATTTGAGAGAAAAGTGAAACGTGAAATTATATATTGATCCAACTCAAAATTTGTTATGACAAATAAATAATAATAATCAATCTCAAAAACTTATTTTGTTGGTCTAATCCAAGTTGTCTCCGACGTGTTAATGTTGCCATAATAGGGTTGTTTCGAAGCTTCGTCCCAATAAGCCTGCATCAAAAAGAACAGCCACAACGGATGAAATCCCGATCCAGAAATTCGATTGCTAACCAAGTTGAGAAAATAAATAAACTTAAAGCCTATAGCATAACTTAGAAGCCACACGAAGGCATTTTACACTGGTTCTGCAAAATATGTAACCGAAACTGCAATCAGAATGTTCATTTACCTGCCATCCCGAAGGGAGGCCTCTTGAGAGTTCATCTAAATCAGGTTGTTGGTGTCCATCAGGATGTGCCACCGGAGTCTCCGCAGATTCTTTAGCCTTCTGCGCTCTTCTCCGCTTTACTTTTTCACGCCTATGTTTATTATCGAGAAAAAAGCATATCACCAAAAAGTAAAGGGCCAAAACAGATAAAAAATCACATAAGAGCTTATTTGTACATTTGGGGAAGATCAATAAAAAACATAATAGGATAAGAGAGGCAGGACAGGAAACTTATTTAACTATAAAATAGGGTAAACTACATTAGCAGTCACCAAACTATTTTTTTTTCCTTTTTTGGTCACCCAACTATTTTGGATGTTTGGGTGTTTCCATTTTTAAGTTAGTGACCATTCTGTAACTTTTTATAATTGAGCGACTAAAATGAAAAAAAAAACATAGTTGGGTGACCTCTACTATAGTTTACCCTATAAAATATAATATACATACCAATCACCACCCAAAGGCTGAAAATTTGCATTATCTTTAGCCTCTCCGCTGGCAAGTTGCTGAGCATGCCATTCCTGAAATCAAAGAAATGTAAGGCGCAAGAACCAGTGAATATGAATAAACAATTTATTTAATGAAGGTTCACTTATAGACCTCTATTTCTCGTTGTCGCTTTTTTTCTAATTTCTCGTAAGCATTTTCAGGCTCATCTTCTGCATTCTCTTGCAATTCCTCTTTGGCAGCTTTCCACTGATAAAAGAAAAGCGTTTTAACTCTACTGGTTTCAGAAACAAACAAAATATAAACATCAAAAAGGAGCAATGAAATCTCCAGAGTAACAGGAAATTTGTTATACCTTGTCCACCAAAGAGGAGACCTTCTTATTCGACCTTAAGGAGGATGTGACAGCAACTGTCCGCTTTTTAGTTCGTGCAGCTGAAACAACAAAGGATACCGTATCAATCAATTCCAGTAAACAAATGAGACAACTATCAGCAATTTCAAGTAACAAATGGAGTTACTAGTCAGGTGCAATTTATAGAGATGCATAACACAGATAAAACCAATATCCATTTGGTTTATTTGAAGATTTGAATGTTAAGACAAGCTCAAAACATTTCTGAATGTCTCTGCTTCTTATACCATCATAATATAAAATTACATAACACTTATGACCCAAAATTATACCTTTAGATTGAACCTTTGGAGCTGATGATGAAGTTGCAGCTGCTACAGATGCAGCTGCAGCGGCCGCAGCGGCAGCAGCAGAACTTTCTCTAACAGAAACAGTTGCAGGAGCTTCAATAGTGGCCGAAGTAGATGAGCTCCCAACTGATGCTACCTCGGTCTTCTCATTAACAATAGGACCATTGGCTCGCACATCAGTTCCTGTTAATGCAATATCACCCCCAGATTCGACTTGATTTGAAGCAAGAGTACTGGAACTAATTGTACCCACTTCACTAGGCAAATGAAAAGATTCTGTACTCCCGGCTATAGGCACGGATGATGCTCTTCTACCTTGAAGGTCATAAAATATTATAGGTTCAACAGTGTTAACGGATACTGATGCACTATCAGAGTATGTGTTAGGAACTGCTTGATAGTAAAGTGGGGCCTGGGGTACAGCAATTTGAGATCCATCGGCATGTCCATAGAAACCACCAACAGGAATTTCATTAACTGCATGTCCATAATACTGATAACTGGCATCAGAATAAGTTAGGCCGTATTGTTCCGCGTAAGTGAGAGGATTAGTCTCTATATGAGATGGGGCAAGAGGATAGGAATGTTCAGGAGGCTCATCAGGTGGTGGGGGAGGAACTTGTTCATTATCAGGAGGAGGTGGTGGAATTTGTTCAGTATCAGGAGGTGGTGGAGGAATCCACTCCTCACTCGGAAGTGGAGGAACAGCTGAGTAATCAGAAGAAGGGTTTTGTTGCATGAGTGGCATTGCGCTTGGTGGTATTACATCTTCAACTTCCATGTCCACATCCATATCATCATCTTCTCCGGCATGGACTTCAGTCTTAGAATTTTCTCCAGAAAGCGTATCACCATCTACCAGTTCACCTTCTTCGACTTCCCGTTCACAATGTTCAGTAGGAACACTTACCATTTGGGCAGCATTGCTGGAGAGAACTTGATTATTAACATCACCAATGATTACTGTTGATGTATCAGCATTAGTAGAGACATGAGAAATGTCAGGTGCGGAAGCAATTGCATCGACAACATCTACATCTACATCAGCTTCAACTTCATTGTATGAACCTTCCTTTATCTTGAGCTTTTCTCCAAAAGAGCTGGGAGTTTCTTCAGCCTCTTCCATAATTGCTGATTTTGCAAGCTGGTAAATTTTATCATTAATAATACCTTCAAGCCGTTTTAGCTGCCTTTCACAATGTGTCCAAAATGGTGATAAAGATGATCCATACGAAACCAGCGCTTTGATATCCGAAAGTCTAATCTCAACTTCTAAAATGCATTTAGACTTCCAGCCCTGATCTTGCAGATCGTCTTCAGAGCTGAAAATATTTCATATTAGAATCACAAATAACAATGAAAACTGAAGAATTCTAGTCTTCTACTTTAAACAAAAGAAATAGTAAAAATATATTGGCTAAAAGTAATAGCAAATAATCTAATAATAGAGAAATGAAAGCAATTAGATATTCCTTACACTTTTAGTGACTCCAGTCTCTCTAGCAAACACTCCCCTTGTCTCAAAAGATGAATAGAGCAATCAATCCCTGTTTTATTATCATCATTAGCAAGCACATCATGGGCATAGTTCCCAGGGCAATCTAAACTCTCACCAGCCAAACTGGTATCAACAGCATCTAAGCTATTTTGAAAATCACTTCTATTGACATCAGAGATTTTATCCCTCAAAGCTTCACTTTTGCCTCCTCTGTCCAGCTCTTCTAACTTTGGCTCATTATCGTGCACCTTGCTCTGAGAAATCACATTGTCAACAACTGCTTGGGTACTTGGTGTTGGATTCAAATCACGTGCATCCACTTGAGCAGCCTCCATATCTTCAACAGTAGGCACTTGCTCGTCAGAAGTTGATTGGTTTATCTGATTCAAAACAGCAGGCACCTCCCATGAAGTTTCACCAGTTTCAGTGTTCCAGTAGTAATACTGATGACTCTCTTCATGCATTACAATCCTCCAGCCTGAACCCGCATCTTGAGTTACCTGTACTTCAGAAGTTCCAGCGACAGCATTTTGCTCTGTAGAATCATTCTTGACTGATTCGTTTGTAACATTATTATCTCCTTTCTCATCAATGTCTACCAAGTTCTGGACAGCATTCGGAGTAGAATCTTTCTCTATGTTCTGCTGATTAACCTTTAGAGTATCAAGACCTTCACCTGCATCAGCTTCTGTATCTTTGCAAGTCTCACTTAGGGGCCCCTTAGCCTAATAAAAATAAGCGATGAGAATGTGAATGAAAACCATATGCAAGTCTAACATAGCAAGTTACTAATTTAACCCACAATGCTCCCCCATTATTTCAGTTAAAAGAGTGAAACTGGCAGTTACAAATCATAGATCCATAAAAATAGAAAGAAAACAACTTGGACTGCAGCCAACACAACCAAGCTAACCTCAAATCCAGTCCAAAGGTTGCCACCTAGGTCGTACAAAGCATAATTTCACAAACAACAGTAAGGAAACCCAAAATTACCTTGTCATCGTGGTCAGATACAGAACCATCCAAAATGCCATGGTCTAGTCTTTTATCTGACTCCTCATCCACCTCATCATCACTATACTGGCCAAGTAGCAGCAAAGGATTTGGTGGTTGTTGACCTGAAGACACACCATAAATATGTTAAATCTTTAAACAACAATTTGTACTTAATGGTTCTTGCTATATCTAAAACTTTAAACATAAGCTGAGAAAACATTCATTTAGGATAGGTCAGAGAGGTGACAGCTTCCATAAACAAGAAACAAATAAATAAAAGAAAGGTTGAACAAAATCCATATAAATTTGATAGACGCATGAGCAATTCATGACAGCCACCTGTTACAAATCAAAGAAAGAAGTCAGTGGAGGCATGATGGAAATAAAGCCAAGAGACATACGAACCGAGATAAAAATTTCCAAGAAGAAATCTGCAAATCGCGTAGATGCAGCGAAATAGTGCATAACAGATTGGGACTCGCTCAAAAAAATATCACACTGATCGGGTCCAATCAGTTCGGTATGAATGATCCAAGACCGCAGCTGACACCCTACAATCTGAAAACAAATTCTGGGGCAAACAACATATATGTCTGGCATAGATTCCAATTTTCCACCAAAATAATGTAGACCACTCATGATCTCTCTCTACATAGTCCTTTTTGAAGAAAACTGACGGAACCCACCTGGAGAAGATAATGAATTGGGCAACCCAGCATGATGTTTCAGATCGCCATCGATTTCTTCATGTACTGAGGAGCCACCCAAATCTTCTAAAAGTTTCAATAAATGAAACCATAAGTTAAAAAAACAAAAAACCAATCTATATCCTTATTCACTTTCCAATAACTCTAAAACAACTACTTCAACTAATATCAAAAGCAAAACCTTTATCAACAACCAAAAAAGCATTCCCTTTTTTTGCTCTTTCTAGCACTACAGGATACTAAAGTGAATCAAATTCAATAGTTTCTAGGGTTTTTCATATAAAAAAAAAAAAGCGGATAAATTGAGACAAAAGATTACCAGAGGGTTCCGCGAAGAGATCGAGTTTAACACGGCGGCCGGCGTTGCTCATAGCAGCTAGACGACGCTCCTTTCTCTTCCCCATGGATTTTGATTTAGACTTCTGGCTCAAAGATAAATCTTTTTTCAATATTATAAGTTTATTAGGGTTTCTTCTATGATTTGGAAAATTTTAATTTGGGGATTTCTTTTTATTTAAATCTTTTTGAGAATTTGAATTCGAAAAGGAATTATGGCTTCGAGAGGAGGCGTCCCGGGGTTTTGTTTTCCTCCTATACCCCCACTTTCCCCTAAAACGATATACGTCACCGTTTTAGTCTCCGTACATTAAAGGTTAAAATTTGCCGCACCTCCTTGTTGTTTTATTTTCACAAAATTTATTATGTGATATTTTAAAATAAAAAAAATATTTATTTGGTAGTAAGTTAATTAAAATAATTTTTATTACTTATTAAAAAAATTTGTTAAATCTATTATTGAGTTGATAATTCGTTTGAGGGTGACACCTACTCAATAAAACGTTTAAATACAGCAACTAATAGATAATAATAATTTTAAAATTTGATAAATTCAAAATAGTACATCGAAACACATCTGTATGTACTTGTACTAAAACAAAAATAATATGTCCACCGATACGATATTACCTATCTTGTAATTACATTGAAACCCAGGAATCAAATAAAGTACACTAACTCAGTAAAATATTTAGATATAATAAGTAATAATACTTTGGTTGAAATGATAAAGTTGATATAATACCATTTATTTTGTGAAGCAATGATCTTTTCGTCATTACTCAACTAATTGATGCACAATTAATTCGTGACAAAAATTCAAAGTCTTAACATTTAGTATAGTTTATTTGTTTTTTCTAGATTTTTATTAGTTTTATTTTAAAAAAATAAATTTTAATATTATATTTAACTATACTATATTTGAGGGACTTACTGAGTTAATGTCACATTTTAAACAGGTCTCAAATTAATTGAGTAATTATCAAAAACCTTGCTTTTATAAAATACTAAACATTACCATCGAGATAATTTTATCATTTAAAATCATATGCAGGGGCGAAGCCAAAACAATTTTTCAGAGGGTCGAATGAAATTTTATTTTTTTATAGTTTATATCTTTATAAATTTTAAATGATTAAAATCAAATTTTTTTAATTTTATAGGGGACTAAAATGTAATTTTACTTTTATTAATTTAAATTTTTAAATTTTTTTAAAACACCTAAATAACAATTTTTCATTTTAGGGATGAGCCCCTGCCAGTCCCTCTAAGTTCGCCTATTATCATATGAAATCTAGAAAAAAATGAAATTGATGAGTCAAATCCAAAACACCATAATTTTCAATGGCTTTACCCTTTTTAAGTAAAGTTCTATTTGATCTTTAAACCATTTTTAAATTTTTTCATCCCATTCGTGAGCGTGACATAATTTAATATTATATTAAATCATTGATTGAATTAATGTTACGAGTTAACCAAATATTAATTTTGTTGAAATATTACTAAAATACCATTTTATATATAAAGTAACAATATTTAATACGATAACGTTTTTGTCTTTTCATTTTATTTTATTAAAATAACATTATGATAGAATTTGAACTCACAACTTATACAAATAAAATTTTATAATTATCTATTTTTCATTTATTTATTCATATTTATCATTTTCCATTTTTTAAGAAAATTAATTTATTATATTTTATTATTTTTCAATTTTATGTCTGGACTCTACAGTTCTCTCCACAACCCTTATCACCATCTTTTTCATTCCCCAATTAACTCACACCCAGTTTCAGAGATTTTCTATACTACCCCAGCATTACTCTCTCCAGGTATTACCATAATTTTCCCTTCAATTCTGTTTTCTTTTCTCTGTTTGTTTCTCGAGAAAATTACCTAGCTTTTTTTTTTTTTTTTTTTTTTGAAAATCTACGTGAGCTTAAAAGTGAGTATCTTCTATCTAGATTTCCAATCTTTGATAGATCTATTATAATAATGTTTTTCTATTTTTCAATCATTTGTTATTAATTTTGCGTGGAATTGGTTAGATTGAATCTGCTTGCGGGGTTGAATTGGCGTTTTTAATGTGTTTGATTTGATGGGTATATGATTTTGAACTGTTTCTTTTATTAGAAAATTCTGTTTACACATCCTATTAACAATAACAATGTCTGGTGTAATCTTAGATTCTTGATATTAATGGGTGTATCAAAGCCTGGTGATTTGTGGTCAGCCACTGTAATTTTTGTGGAATTGATAAAATGGACAATTCTTTTTTTGTTTTATTGGATCATTTTTTTCTTTGTTCTTTTTTTGGTTTTTTCTGTTTGACATTTCATCATTCATCTGATATGCATTGCCTTATTGTTTTCAACTATTATCCAATGCATGAAAAATGAACACAAAGGAATTATTATTATTATATATATACATATACATATACATGCATTATTAAACCGATGCATTTCGTACTATCTGTAATGTTTTGTTTGAGTGTAACATTTTGTATGGTGGTGTTGTTTATGTCTTCTTTCATGACTTTGAATTTAGTCTCGATAATCTTTGCTACTGCTCACTAAAGGAGAAAGGAGAACAAAATGCCTCAATGATCTCTGTTGTATATTCATAATTTTTTTACAAGCTAGCAGTAAAAGGTTTGGTTATATGGAGACAGTAATAATATATAGCAGAGTTGAAGGAATGATGTAATGAACTGAAACATGGAACAGTGCAGACTGTAAAAAGGGTACATATAGATAAATATGATTATGGGTAACTAAATCTGAAGTGAAATTTGGCATTATGAAACTGTCCAACATTGCTTGTGGATTAATTAATTAATTATTTGATCCTTGAATTATAGTTCAATCATTATTGTTATTGATAGTTTATATTAAAACTTGTCAACTTGACATGTTTATTTTCCGTCAAACATATATTACATTACATGAGGGCAACCTAGTCATGATGTCAATTTGACTTCGGTAAATACATAAGATTTTGATGATTGGGCTGTTATTTTTTTAAATAAAAAATGTAGGAGGAGCTAATTTTTTAACTTTGTAAGGTACAGGGACTAAATATAAAAGTTTTTCAAATTACAAGGAGTAAAATTTTGATGATAAGGGTTTTTACTCTGTGTTTATGAGCTTTAGGTTTATGAGACTCTAGAGCATCGATTAGTTGTTGCAGAAGCGGCTCAAAGATTGAGACTTCCACCAAATCTAAAGATGGGGAAATTCATGAGGAAGAAATTGAGAAATGGAGTATTATGTCACGGAGTTCGCTTGATAGTCTAGTACCAGTCTCACTATCAGCTCCAGTTGAAACTCGTTGAATTATGCAAATAGTGCTGCAACCAGTGGTGCAGCTGCAAATAATACTGGTGTTGGTGGTGTGCCTAATCGTTTTCTTGGAATAACACCTGCTTATTTGTGGCAAACTCAACTTCAGCGAGTACCATTGTCAATGGTATGAAAATTTTGTTTGATGATTGCAGATGGAAGTTTTAAGATCTTTAGTTACAAAAGAGGCCCTTGTTTTAGTTGTCTTAAACTTTCTTACAGGATCATGACACATTTCTAAAAATTTTTGTTAATTTGCAAATTTAGGATATGGATGACTATCAGTTAACTCTTTCAAGCGAGATTGATCTCTTAATTATTCAAAAGTTTTTATTTAAGTCAATGGATTGTTAAGTTTTTTTTAAAAAAAAAAAGAAGTCTGGCTAGGAAGCTCCAAGCGACAATTCGATGATCGGTATGGTAGATCAGTACCCATAGACGAGTAGAAGAACATAGCTTAGATTTAAGTTATAATTTGCGGTAAGATTCATCAGAAAAAAAAATTAAATAAAAAAAAATGGAGTGGAATTATACATTAAACCATTTGACACTTAATACACACAATTTGTAAGCATGGTCTCCAATTTGGATGCTGCAAATTGTTGTTAATTTGTGTGGAATTATTGGACATTCTTCTGCAATTGTTAGAAATTGGTGTTGTTAAAAAATGGAGTATTATTTAAGACATTTGCAGACTATTGTGTAATTTGAAACGCTTGAAAGCAATCAAATTAAAGCAAAAATGAATTTAAAGGGACCAAAGACGAAATTTAACCAAATGTGAAATGCTAGAAGGAGGGCTTGAACCTCCAACCTGGTTAACAGCCACACGCTGTACTTATTTGAAGTTTAATCTCTATATTTTTATTTTTAGGGATTTAGTGCCTCTACTTTTTAAATTTAAAAATTTAACTTTATTTGTTAACACTGTTAAAATTCTTCTATTAACTTTATTGGTGTGATATTTGAATTTAAAAAAAATATAATTAATTATTGGTGTGACATACACATGTACTATCATGTGGATGCTATGTCGGTAAAGTTAACAGATATTAACTTTTCTATCTATTTTGAGGTGATTTGATAAATAATGCAAATTTAAGGGCTAAAAAAGATGAAAAATTAAATGAATGGCTAAAACAAGGGAGAAGCCAGAAAATTTTTTTAGGGGGCAAAATTAAATTTTAATTAGCTTTGGTTGATAGGCAAGTGAATAGATACTCACGTTCGTTCTTTATGTGTTACAGAGAAGAAGACTAAGTCAATCTACTTTGTAATCTCGTCAATCTTAATTTTTTTAAGTTATTTAGGGAATTCAAATGAAATACAATATTTTCCTAAAAAAAAAATAGCATCCAATTTTAAGAATGAAAAATATATGGTAAGTGGTTGCTGATGGTTGTGAAAAATTCAAAAATTGTGAAAATCTAATATCCATAGCTTTTCAATGTCAAAGAAACACTAATGTTGTACGTGGTAACCATGAGATGAATCCAATTACAGGAACTGATATATATCCTTAATGGCTTTTAGGTAGCCTCATTGACGGTACAAATTAACTAGTTAAAATTTCCAGCATTCATGTCTTTGTTTTCCCTCAAGTAAACGTAGTGAATACTGCAAATGGTGTGGAATTATTGTACATTGTGCCGCAAATGTCCCAAATTTCCACATTGCTTTTAAATTAAGTTTGGGTGAGCGTGGTAGGAGGAAGCAACAGCGTGGTAGACCATTTTTTTGGAATAAAATTAAGTCAATACCGCAAATGGTGTGGAATTATTGTACATTGTGCCGCAAATGTCCGAAATTTCCTCATTGCTTGTAAATTAAGTTTGGGTGAGAGAGATGGGAGGAAGCAACAGCAGGTGTGAAGTCAATGAAGTCAATAGACAATTGATAGTCTTAGTCTTTGTCTTTTTTTTGTGGAGTTAAAGTATAGTGAATAGACAATTGATAGTTAAATTTGTAGCAGTCTTCTTCCTCTTTATTGGCTAAAAAAGATGATTTGACAAATAATACAAGTTTAATGGTTAAAAAAAGATGAAAAATTAAATGAACGGCTAAAATAAGGGCTACTTTGTAATTTCATAATCTTAATTTTTTTAAGAATGAAAAATATATGGTAAAAAGAAGAGTAAGTGGTTGTTGATGATTGTGAAAAATTCAAAAATTTTGAAAATCTAATATCCATAGCTTTTCATTATACAAGCAAAAAAAGACTGTAACACTAACATTGTGGTATTATTTGTTGTCTACAAATACCATCCCTATCCTTTATCTTCCTCTACAAACATATTATGGCCTCCTATATCTTTCTCTGCCTATTTCTCTTCTTTCCCCATCTTTATGCTTCTTCTTCTTCAGGATCTCACTCCTGCTCTCACCACGAAGCTGCTTCTCTAATCCAGTTCAAGAATTCCTTTTCCATCACTCAGACAGACCGTGCTGCTTTCTATTGCGATGATTTTGCTGGCCTTAAATCTTATCCCAAGACAAATTCATGGAAGGAGGGTACAGATTGCTGCTCATGGGATGGGGTCACTTGTGACCATCTAAATGCTCATGTTATTGCCATTGACTTGAGCTGCAGTTGGCTATATGGCAACTTCCCTTCCAATACCACACTCTTCCTTCTTCCTCACCTTCAAAAACTCAACCTCGCCTTCAATGATTTCAATGATTCCAAAATTCCATCTGAGTTTGGTCGGTTTGAAAGTCTAGTATATCTCAACCTTTCTCAAACCAGTTTTGTAGGAGAGGTCCCATCCCAAATCTCCCACCTGTCAAAATTGGTTTCACTTGATTTCTCTATGAATTTTGGCCAAACATTTAACAAACATGCTCTGGAGGGACTTGTTCACAACCTAACCGAGGTCAGACATCTGTTTTTAGATGGAATCAACATGTCTTCTATTAATCCTCATGTCTTCATGAATCTATCCTCTTCTCTAAGGTCTCTCAGTCTTGCTAGTTGTGATTTGCAAGGAAAATTCTCAAAAAACATTTTTGATTTGCCAAACCTCTTGCAACTCACTTATTTAGACTTGTCGATGAACCAATTGAGTGGACAAATTCCAAGATCATTGGGGAACCTCTTGCAACTCACTCATTTGAACTTGTTGCAGAACCAATTGAGTAGACAAATTCCAAGATCATTGGGAAACCTCTTGCAACTCACTCTTTTAGACCTGTCGTATAACCAATTGAGTGGACAAATTCCTTTGTCAATTTTAAACCTAATGGAACTTGAATTCTTGGAAATATCTGAAAATTCATTAGAAGGCTCCATTCCAGATGAGATAACCGGTTTTCCTAATCTAATATCTTTAAGCTTAGGTAGCAATTCACTCAATGGAACACTTCCGTCATGGCTGTATATTGCTCCCTCCTTAAAGCTAATAGATCTCTCTCAAAATCAAATCAGTGGGCATATCAAAGAATTCCAATCAAAATCACTAGAATCGATATGGTTAGAGAATAATAAACTCCAAGGTCTTCTTCCATCTTCAATATTCCAACTTCTCAATCTTATCTGGCTCAGCTTATCCTCAAATAATCTTAGTGGTGTCGTAGAGTTCAGCATGTTCTCAAACCTTCCAAATCTCAATTATCTTGACCTTTCATATAACAGCCTATCCTTAACATCTAATAGTACTTCTACTGTTAATCTTACAAGCTTATTATTGTCATCTTGCAATCTTAGTGAATTCCCCCAATTTTTAAAAGGGCTTAAAAGTTTGGAATGTTTAGACCTCTCTTGCAACAGAATTGAAGGCAAGATTCCACAGTGGATGCAAGAGGTGGGGAATGACTCTTTGTGGTATTTAAATGTATCCCATAACTCTTTGACAGAAGTTGAGCAATTTCCATGGAAGAATATTGAAGTTCTTGACTTAAGCTCCAATTTGATCCGTGGAAATCTTCCGATTCCAGCTTCAAAAATCATGATCTTTTTGATCTCCAATAATAGTTTCAATGGAGAGGTCCCTTCTTTAATATGCAATGCCAGTGCTCTTCAAATTCTTGATTTGTCCCACAATAACTTGAGGGGAACAATTCCACAATGTTTTGGAAATTTGAGCAACAGCCTTGAATTCTTGAATCTGAATAAGAACAAGTTTTATGGGACGATTCCTCCAACATTTGCAAAGGGATGCCAACTGAGTAATTTCAACTTAAATGGAAATCTGTTAGAAGGGCCTTTGACACTATCCATCCTTAATTGTAAAGGTCTGGAAGTGCTAGATCTTGGTAACAACAAGATCAATGATACATTTCCTCATTGGTTGGGAGGTCTTCCACAGCTACAAGTTCTTATATTGAAGTCAAATCATATGCATGGTTCCTTGTGTGTCAATAGCTCCAAGTCTAGCCCTTTTTTCTCTAAAATCCAAATTTTTGACCTCTCAAGTAATTATTTTTCTGGACCCCTACCAGTGAGATACATCAACAGCTTCAAGGCTATCATAAATCTAGAGAAGATTGGGAGTACAATGTCGTACATGGGGGTGGGGGTGGGGTTGTTTGTTCCGGAAGGTAGTGTCTTCTATACCTATTCCATTGGAATTGCTATGAAAGGACAAGATAGGGAATTGGTGAAAATTTTCAACATGTGGATGATCATTGATCTATCAAACAATCAGTTTGAAGGGGAGATTCCAAAGGTTATTGGGAAGCTTAACTTACTGAAAGGGCTCAACCTTTCTCATAATAACCTTAATGGTGGTATCCCCACCTCAATAGGGAATTTGACAAGTCTTGAATGGTTGGACCTATCTTCAAACAGGTTGTCTGGGACGATTCCAAATAGATTGGCAGATCTGCCATTTCTTTCGTCCTTAAATGTTTCTGAAAATCAACTCCACGGTCAGATTCCTCAAGGCAAACAATTCAACACATTTGGAAATGATTCATATGAAGGAAATAAGGGACTATGTGGGTTTCCGGTCTCGAAAGGTTGCAACATCATTGAGCCAGCACCTCCAAATGTGCTTGAAAAAGATGGCTTAAAATCAAACATTGCTTTTGGTTGGAAAGTGGTGTTGATAGGTTATGGATGCGGAGTAGTGTTCGGAATGTCGGTGGGATATGTTGTTTTCCAAACTGGTAAGCCGAAATGGTTGGTGAATTTGGTTGAAAACCAACATGAGAAGAGGCGAAGAAGAAAGTCAAAGAATGGCAATCGCAGCAATAGACGAAGAAGGATCTAATTACTGCAAATGATGTTCAAGCATTAGTGTTGTATTTTCACAATTTCTTGTTGTGTAGACCATTTTGCCTATGGTGAAGGGTTGCATTGGTATGTGTCTGTCTCTATTATTGTACCAATTCCTGTCTTTCATTGCATTTTGTACTCTCTGTAATGGTTTGTTTGAGTGTAACATTTTGTATGGTGGTGTTGTTTATGTCTTCTTTCATGTCTTTGAATTTAGTCTCAATAATCTTTGCTACTGCTCAGTAAAGGAGAAAGGAGAACAAAATGCCTCAATTATCTCTGTTGTATTTTCATAATTTTTTTACAAGCTAGCAGTAAAAGGGCTGGTTATATGGAGAAAGTAAAAATATATAGCAGAGTTGAAGGAATGATGTAATGAATTGAAACATGGAACAATTAATGCAGACAGTAAAAGGGAACATATAGGTTGGTTTAATTGGTGGATGTAAAGTCCTTATTTCCTTTAGTTAAGCTTTATGAATTGAATTGGTGATTCAAAGATGCATGAATTTCTAGCCTTTTAGTAATATTTCTCATGTTCCCAAATAAACTTAAGAGAATTCCAAGGTAACAAAACTGACCTTATGAAAATGTCCAACATTGCTTGTGGATTAACTAATTAATCCATGTGTATGCTTTATTTATTCAAATGATTAATACCTAATTCAAAAAGTATTTTTATATCTTCAAATTTTCATAAAAATAATTGTAACAAAATTTAAAAATCTTAAAAATAAATAAAAATTTTATATAAAAAAATCAATTGGTGCGAGAAAAAAATAATAATTTTCCAACTAATTTTTCCACATCTAATCTTATAAATAATTAGTCTTTGAACTTTCACAAAAAAATATTAAATACCTATTCACTTTAATCCTACTCGTTTTTCATTTGTTTTATTGATTTATACTCTCTTCATATTATCTTTCTTTGCCTTTTTTTTCCCCTCCTTTTTCATGTAAATCATTATAAATATAATATATGTTTTATTTATAGCTGAAATTAAAACCTTGAGTTGAAATTTGACATAAAAAATTGTGAGTTTGAAGAAGAAGAAGAGCACTTCATATTTAAATGAATATAGGCCACACATGCTTTGAATTTTTAAGTAATGCACAATTTTGTTCTTTTGTGTGCAAATTTCTACATTGCTTGACAGCCATGCATAGTAAGTGAATAGACACTCACATTCTTTGCGTATTATAAAGAAGAATACTAAGTCAATCTACTTTATAATCTCATAAATCTTAAATTTTTCAGTAGTTTAGGGAGTTCAAATGAAATATAAAATTTTGGTTAAAAAGAAGTATCCAATTTTGTGGATGAAAAATATAAGGAAAAAAGGAAGTGGTTGTTGATGAGTAATGAAAAATATAGGTTTTCAATGTCAGCATTTCAAACTCTTCCAATAACAATCTTTATACCATAAAAGAAAAAACACTGTTAACAGTGGTGTTGTGGTATTAATCAACAAATCTTTTGTTTAATATTGGATCTTATTTGTTGCCTATAAATACCATTCCTGTCCTTCATCTTCCTCTACAAACATAACATGGCCTCCTATGTCTTTCTCATGTTATTGCTCTTGAGCTGCAGTTGGCTATATGGCAACTTCCCTTCCAATACCACTCTCTTCCTTCTTCCTTACCTTCAAAAACTCAACCTTTCCTTCAATGATTTCAATGATTCCAGAATTCCATATGAGTTTGGTCGGTTTACAAGCCCAGTATATCTCAACCTTTCTCGTACAAGTTTTATAGGACAAATCCCATCCCAAGTCTCCCACCTGTCAAAATTGGTTTCACTTGATCTCCCCTGTTGGGCTGATGAACAAACAATTGACAAACATGCTGTGGAGGGACTTGTTCACAACCTAACCGAGGTCAGACATCTGTTTTTGGATGAAATCAACATGTCTTCTATTAACCCACTTGTCTTCACGAATCTATCCTCTTCTTTGTTTTAGGCTGTAGCATGGCACAGAGAGGTACGTTCTCGGATGATGAATTGGAACTTGACTCAGAAGCTAGGAATTGTCCAACAAAATCTTTCTTTTCTTGCTAGATTTTACTACAACAAGAACCTTGCGTTTATATTTCTTGGATCTTGCAAGCGATTCAATCTCTCTAGTAACCATGAATCTTATTTTCACCCTCCTATGATGGGTAGTATCCAAAGTAGTGGGCGCCGTTTTGATTAAAACAAAATAACTTTTTGCGTCGTTTTTATACTAGCGCCGCTACAGACAGACATATTGTGGCATTTTACCAAAAACGCCACTAAGAAATCCAATAAAACGGCACCGTTTTTATTAAAACAAAAAATGCCGCTAATGCTCGATCTACAACGTCGTTTTTCTTAAAAGCACCGCTAATGCTCGATCTACAGTGGCGTTTTTCTTAAAAGCGCTGCTAGTGCTCGACCTATAGCGGTGGTTTTAAATTAGCGCCGCTAATGCCACTAAAGACAAATTAAAAAGGCACCGTTTTGTCTACAATAAAATATTTTTTGCGGCGTTTTTGCCTTTGATAGAATACATTTTTTAAGTTTAATTATTTCTTAAATTCCTTTAAACTAAGTTTGTTTTCTTTCAAACAATATATTTAAATTTTAAAATTTTATAATTGTGTACGAAATTAATTTTAAAAAATAAAACCAAACCCTAAACCTTAAACCCTAAATATATATTGCAAGGTACAAAAGTAATTAAAAAGAATCTTATTACTTACTTAAACCCTAAAATAAATTTATTTTTTTGTCATTTTTATCAAAATCCCTAACCCTTAAACCTTAATACCCTAACCCTTAAAACCATAAACACTAAGACCCTAACCATAAAATACTGAACCCCAAACTACAAACCCTAAACCTTAATCCTTGAAACAGTAAACCCTAAACCCAAAATATAATTTGCTCGAAGCATTAGAAAATTGTGAAACATTTTAGCTAAATGAACAGTTTAGAAAATTGTCTACAATTTGCAGATTACCATATTAAAGTATAATTTGCTCGAAGCAAAATTGTTCAGCATCCTCAAACAAGTAAACATCAAAAGTTAAGATAGCATAAATAATTACAAAACTTGAGAAAGAAAAAGGAAAGCAGACTATAGAATGCATACCATTTGCACTGTATTATCCTCAACCACATTAAGTTTTCTAATGGTAGCACTTACGCGTTCAGAGTGGCATCTCTATATAGTGGGCCAAAAATGAGAAGTTGCCTAAACAAATTTAGCAACAAATATGTAACACCTCTTAACCCCGAATCGTCGCTGGAACAGAGTTACGAGGCATTACCGGACGTATCAGACAACTTATGAATAATTCAAAAATAAAATAACATTCATAGCATAATTTAATTACTAAATCCTTATAATGAACTCTCAAAGTCTAAACCATACATTTAAGTGAAACGGGACTCATTTAAGCACTCCAATTTTTTTTCTTTTCTTTTTTCTTTTTTTTTTATAAATTTCGACAGCATTTCTGCTTATTTTTACATAAAACCCCCTACAATTAAAACCATATCCATTTCAAATATAACCAATTCAACCAACTCATTTCACACATTCATTTTCTGTTCTAAATACCCTCTAATCAACCTAATCAATATAATATCAATTTAAATTTATCATTGTACTAATTAAATTGAAATGGATAAACTTTTTCATTATAATTCTTAGACTTGTAATACTAACATTTTTAACCATTTATATTCAAAACATAATAACCTTTATACACATCCTATGTACATGCCACATTACCAAAAGAAAATATACATCACCAAAAGTTTGCTGAAGTCGGGTCTGGCTTTGGATGCTGGTTCAGTACTTGACTTCTACAACCTGCGCACGGAAACAACCGTATGCTGAGTATGCATATGCTCAGTGGTATCACTATAATTCAGTTTATAATTAAATACATTAAATCACACACATACTTTTACATTACAATTATCATCACTTAATGAACAATTCAATATTTTTATGTTATCATTCGATTATATATATAAATATACCATTCTTATTTCTTTATTTCAATTCTCAACTTTCACATATGTCATATCATTCAAATTTAGTTTTATCAGTAGATTTATTTCATTTGTCCCTATTAACTTGACTCGGACTCGGCGGATACACGGATTCCAACCAACACACCAGTACGGCACAATGTGCCTTAACGGTACATAGTACCTAATCAGTAATCGGTAACGGTAGCAATAGCAGTAACAGTAACAGTATTCAACACACAAAGTGTTGAATCTGTAACAGTAACGGTAACAGTATTCGACACACAAAGTGTCGAATTGGTAACAGTAACAATAATAGTAGTCGACACATAAGTGCTTGATTAGTAAGCCGACAAAAAATTCGTACTCTTCCATATCCTATGGCATGCCAACTATATCTTACTAGCCTGACTAGTTAATAGGGTATTTATATCATTTTTCAGTATAATTTCCATTTCGATTCAATATTAATTATAATTTATTATTTTGATCAATTTTCACAGTAATACAGTAATTCGCTTCATTAGAAATTTTACAGTTCAATGCAATATATGTAACATTATTCATTAATTTCACAGTTCAATTCGGTATTCAAAACAATATTCAATATCCCATAATTCAGTTCCGCATCAATCTTAACTTTAATACCCAATCACAAATTTTATCGGTTCATTAAATACTTACCTTAAAATACTTACCACACATTCATATTAAATTAAACACATATTAATTATAAAGCTTGAGTTATAGTGATACAAACCAAAATTCTCTTTGGTTTTAATCCTCAATGATCTTTTCTTTTCCTTTTTGGGCCAATGCTTCAGACTCGATATTAACTACAAACAATTAAAATAATTTCACAATCATTAACACAACATAATTTAATTGCTGAAATTTTTATCTAATTTTTACTTTAATTCCAATTTAATCCTAACTAAACTTATATATTTTTCTTCCTCAATTCATACCTTTTTGCTACTCGATTTCTTGCCAAACACACATCTAACTATTTAATTTTTATCATATTCTCATAATTTCGAATTTATTTCAATTTAATCCCTAAAACTCAAAACTTATAGCTTAGTTTACAATTCAATCCTTTATTCAATTCTAACTTAAAATTCATTCAATTAAATCCCCAATTCCATCATTTGTTCAACATAATTCATGTCTAAAAATCTACTATCTTTCAAATTTTCAATATAAATCATGACATATTTTGTTCTAGAACTCCAAAAACTTAAAAATGACAAGAAAAGGGATTAAATTGGCTTACCAATTTAATTTTGAACCTTGAAACCTAAATTTTCCTTTTTCTTCTTTCTCCCCTGTTTCTTCTCTGTTTTCCTTTTCATTTCTGTTTCTTTTAACTCATTTTTTTCTTTTATATATAATAATAATATAATATAATATAATAATATAATTGTAGCGACGTAAAAAAATTCGCTTTCAGTCGCTAATTGTGGCGATTTAGTGAAAACTTAGAAACTGAAGTTTGATTTTTTTTTAAAAAAGAGGAGTCGCCACCAATCCCTTTTTCTAGGTGTGATCGGATACCTAATAAATCTTCATTTTAACCAAAAGTTTTATTTTTGATAAAAAGAAGGCCAAACTTAGGTCTACGTTAAAATCCAGAGAAAAATAGAGTCCGGGAGTCAGTTACGCACGAGGAAGGTATTAGCACCCTCGCGACGCCCAAAATTGGTATCTTATTAAACATTTGTTGTCTTAATTTTTAAAAATACAAGTTCAATCTAAAATTTAATCGTGAACCGATTGAAGAAAACGAAAAGTTTCAAGTTTTTTTGGTTTTTTTTTAGAAGGATGTCCCGTTTATTATAAGAGCCAACGTGATTCACCCAACATAGCGATGAAATCACGGACTTGATTTTGAAATCGGGACGTTGCCTTATTTATTGAAATTAACTAGGAAACACGAAAAATAAAAAGATTTATTGTAATAAAAATACAAGTAATGATGTGATAACGAAGAATATTTAAATAAAATATTAGAATAATGATAGCGATGATATTTACAATAAAAGAGAATAAAAATATATACAAATAAAAGAAAGAATGAAAGCAAAATACATAATAATACAATAAGGAAATAATATGTTTAATATAAGTACTTAAAATATATCTATATATATGTATGTAGATAATAACAACAATATTAAAAATAAATAATAATAATGTTGAAATATGCACAATGGCATTAAAATCTATACACAATACGGTATTTAAAATATATATATAAGATATATAAAACATAGTACTAAAATATATACACATAATATATAAGAATATATATGTAATAAAGTATTAAAAATTTGTACATGATATATATAAAAATATGGTGCTTAAAATACATACATAATACAGTATTCAAGATGTACGCATAAGATAGTACAAAAACATAACTAATATGGTGTAAAATATATACATATTATATAAAAACATAATATTTTTTTAAAAATATATATATATATATATACATAATATAATATTAATATATATATATGCGTAATATGGAGTATAATATATATATTAAAAGAATACATATATGACATACGAATATATTAACAAAAACAATAATATTAACAACTATTAATAATACTATATAATATATATATAAGTATTAAGTAAAAATAATAATAATGAAAATAAAAGTAATATTCATAATACATTATATTGCGATGGTAAAGTAATAACAATAGTGATAATGATAATAATAATCGATAAGTTAAATTAATTAACAATAAAGTGGTAAATAATAAACATAAAAGGAAAGTGTATAATAATAACAATATTAAAATAAGGTAATTAAAAATATTACTATATAAATACATATATGTATACATATATAATGAAAACATTCACGATATCAACAATGATAATAATAATAGTAATATTATCAAAATACAAAAAAAAAGAAACAATATAATATAATAAAAATGATAAAGTAATTAAAATAATACTATACATAAACGCATATACTTATACATAGATAATAAAAAATACACTACTATATTATAATAATAATAATAATAATAATAATAATAATAATAATAATAATAATAATAATAATAATAATATAGAAATACAAAAAGTAAATATAATATAATAATATTGAAACAAAGTAATTAAAAAAATAATACTATGCATAGATATAAATACATATACGTACGTAAATAAAAAATACACTAATATATAATAATAATGATAATCAAATAATATTTAAAATAAAATAAAATAGTGAAGATAATACAAAAATAAACTAAAATCTAAAAAAAAGGACTAAATTTTAAACAAAAACAAAGTTTTGGGGCAATTTTAAAAAGCAATAAAGAAAAAGGATCAAAATGCCACACGCGCGTAACCTAGGAGGACCAAAATAGCAAATATTCTTTTCCATCAAAACACAGCACATCAGTGGGGACTAAATTGAAAAGCGCTAAAACATCGGGGCCAAATTAAAAAACATGAAAGATTTAATTACAAAATATTAAAAAAGCAGAGGGGTTAAACGCGCAAATAACCCCTCCATCAAAAAACACGCGGATCCTCCTAACGGGTCGGGTCGAATCGGATTGGCCTAGGGCAAAACGACGTCATTTTATGCCCTGGGCCTTTGAACTAAAACGGCGTCATTTCACGGGTTTATAAAACCCAAAAAAAATTTCAAAAATTTCATTTTTTTTTGTGTTTCTGAAAAACAGTTTGAGAGCTCTCCCCTCCCCTCAGCCCTTGCGATTTCAGGTTGGGTTCTGGCGCCCTCCTTCGCTGCCGCCGACCGACGCCGGCCACTGTGTACGGTGGCCGAAAAGGTAACAAATTTTTTTTTTATTTGTATTTTTATATATAACTGATTTTTTTAAGGAAAATAGGGAAAACGTCAATGTATGCATGCAAATGAGTTCAAAAATAAAAGGAAAATAAATAAAAAGAAAAAAGGTAACCTTTTGCCTTTGTGAAACTTGTTTTTTTTTTTTAATCTGTTGTGGTGGATTTTTGCTTGCTATTTGAATCCTTCCTTTTTTATTCCCTGTCTATTGCATTTCCTTTTTGTATTTAAAAAAAATCCCCCCTTACACCGATTTTTTTCGGGTTTTTATAACCCTTTTACAAGTATTTGTTTATTGCTTGTTGTTTGCGTGTTCTTGCAGGAGCAGTTGGAGCACTCCGGTGGCGGAGGCGGCGTGACCGGTGCTGGTGGCGGTTGGTGGCCTTGGTAGAGGCAAGTGGGGAGGGTGGTTGCGGCGCCGCTTTAGGGGCCAGGGTTAGGGTTAGATATATATATTTTTTTGTTTCTGATTTGTGTAATGGGTCTTGGGTGTTGGGTTTAGTTATCGGGTTTAAGTGTGGGTTATGGGTTGGTCTGTGTTGGGTTAAGTTTGGGCTATTAATATTTGGGGTTTGGGTTAGTATTTAAAAATGGGTTGGCAAAATTGGGTATGTACAATAATATAAGAATATAATATAATATAATATAATAATATACTTAATTATTAAACAAACATATATATATTTTAATCAATAAAATCTTTGATATTTTTTCACGTTAAACTGCCTCAGCTATAGGAAATGGTTTAATTTCCTCTTTAGTCCTTTTAGTTTTTTTTTAACCTATAATTAAACTTTTACCCTTATTCAATTTAATCCTTTTTACTAATTACTCTAAATTAAAATAAATTCACTTAATCGGATTTTAATTACACATACCACTAGACTCATTATTACTCCTAATAATTATTTTTAAACCCGGTTCACTACGTCGAAGGCCCAATAATATACTTTTCCGGTGCCCACGGATTTTGGGTCGTTACAAAATATTTTTAAAAAGGAAGAAGACTTAGAGTGAAAATCATAAACACTACAAAGGGACTTCGGCGAAAATCAAAGGGTTTTCGATTTGGGGATTTTGGGAAATTGATTTGGGGATTTCGAATTGGGAGTATTTTTAGGGGATTTGGGGATTCAGGGTTTGGGGAAACAGATTAGGGTTAAGGGTTTGGGGATTTTTGGGTTCTTATTTGGGATAAAATGGATGAAAGCAAAACGACGTAGTTTTGGTATAAGTCGAATCAATCGGAAACGAGTGTCGGTTACCCTACACGAAAATGGCACTATTGCTCAACTTTTTGTTGTGTTTGGAACAAAAACGCCGCTATTGATCAACTTTTTGCTGCATTTGGACAAAAAGCGCCACTATTGCTCAACTTTTTGCAGCATTTTCTTGCAAACGCTGCTAATTTATAAACTTTGCGGCTTTTTTTGTCCAAACGCCACTAAAAACGCCGCTAAAGCTCTATTTTCTTGTAATGACTCAAACCTTATTAGAAGAGGTTTTCTTAGTTCGAACTTTATTTTTATTATAATTTTTAGAATTAAATCAAATTAAAAGAATATATAAATTTTAAGCACTAAATTTATTAAAATTTTTGAAATTAAGATCAAATTGAGTAAACATTAAGAGCTAAATTTTTGTTATTGTATATTGTGGTGTAAATGTCGGAAATTTTCCCACGATTTGTTAATTAAGTTTGGCTGACAATAATAGTCTTGCATTGACGTGAAATAAGGGCAGCAGCTTAGGTAAAATTGGTGGATCCCATGTCCCTATTTTCCTATAAGTAGGCTTTAGTGAAGATGCAATTTGGGGGTTGTATCTCTACATTTTTCCACTAAGCATAGTCAATACTTCAATGTGTGAAGGGCACGTTATAAGAGGGATTTTGTTATGTTTTTTTCAGTGAAATAAACGGAGTTGTTAATATTTTAATTTTTTAAATTTATTATGTGATATTTTAAAATAAAAAATAATTATTTGGTAGAAATCTAACTAAAATAATATCTATTATTTATTTAAAAAAATAAATTTTTGTTAAATCTATTATTGAGTTGGTAACTCGTTTAAGGGTGACACCTACTCAATAAAACGTTTTAATATAACAAGTAATAGATAAGAATAATTTTAAAAATTGATAAATTCAAAATAGTACATTGAAACACATCTGTATGTACTTGTACTAAAACAAAAACAATACGCCCACTGATATGATATTACCTATCTTGCAATTACATCGAAACCCAGGGATCGAATAAAGGGTGACACCAACTCAGTTAAATATTTAGATATAATAAGTAATAATGCTTTGGTTGAAATGATAAAGCAAATATAATACCATTTATTTTGTAAAAATTGATCTTTTCGTTATTATCCAACTAATTGATGCGTAATTGATTGGTGACAAAAATTCCAAGTCTAAATATTTAGTATAGTTTGCTTTTTTTTTTTCTAGATTTTTTATTAGTTTTATTTTTTAAAATTCTATTTTAAAATTCTATTTATCTATACTATATTTAAAGGGCTTATTGAGTTAGTGTCACCTTTCAAATAGGTCTCAAATTAGTTGAGCAATTATCGAAAACTCTCCATTTTATAAAATAATAAACATTACCATGGAGATAATTTTGTCATTTAAAATCATATGCAGGGGCGAAGGCAAAACAATTTTTTAAGGGGGCCGAATGAAATTTTAATTTTTTATAGTTATATTTTTTTATAATTTTTAAAGGATTAAATCGAATTTTTATAATTTTATAGGGAGCTAAAATGTAATTTTACCTTTATTAATTTTAAATTTTAAATTTTTTTAAAAGACTTAAATAACAATTTTTCATTTTAAGGGGTAGGCGCTGCCAGCCCCCTAGATTTGCCTATGATCATATGAAATCTAGAAAAAATGTAATTGATAAAAGTCAAATCCAAAACAACATAATTTTCAACAGCTTTACCCTTTTTAACTAAAGCTGTATTTGATCCTTAAACCATTTTTTAATTTTTCCATCCCAGTCGTAAGTTTGACATAATCTAATACTATATTAAGTCATTGATTAAATTGATGTCATGAGTTAACCAAACACTAATTTTACTCTGTGTTTATGAGCTTTAGGTTTATGAGACTCTAGAGCATCGATTAGTTGTTGCAGAAGCGGCTCAAAGATTGAGACTTCCACCAATATCTAAAGATGGGAAAATTCATGAGGAGGAAATTGAGAAATGGAGTATTATGTCATGGAGTTCGCTTGATAGTACTAGTACCAGTCTCACTATCAGCTCGAGTTGAAACTCGTTGAATTATGCAAATAGTGCTGCATCCAGTGGTGCAGCTGCAAACAATACTGGTGATTCAGGAGAAGCTGGTGTTGGTGGTGTGCCTAATCGTTTTCTTGGAATAACACCTGCTTATTTGTGGCAAACTCAACTTCAACGGGTACCATTGTCAATGGTATGAAAACTTTGTTTCATGATTGCAGATGGAAGTTTTAAGATCTTTAGTTACAAAAGAGGCCCTTGTTTTAGTTGTCTTAAACTTTCTTACAGGATCATGACACATTTCTAAAATTTTTGTTAATTTGCAAATTTAGGATATGGCTGACTATCAGTTAACTCTTTCAAGCGAGATTAATCTCTTAATTATTCGAAAGTTTTTATTTAAGTCAATGGATTGTTAGGTTGAATATAATTCAATAAGTGCATCCACCGTAAAGACAATTGTAAAGGTAACTCGAACTTGAATGCATGAATGTGAAATTTTCTCACCTAATGGTTGGAACAAACTTTAGCTATTATAGTCTTTTGATATGGGATCATCTTTTTCTTCTTTTTTAATTTTCTAGTTGGCTAAAACAGAAATAGTAATATTCACTCCAATTTAATTTAGAACCAACTTTGAATAAAGACCTGGGAAATTGAATTAGCAAAATTTCTTTCCATGTACTTTTTTTTCTCCTATTTCTTGTTTGAATTTAAAGCAATACAGAATTTCGCAAGCAATAGAAAATGACAGTCAATTCATTTCAAGCAATACAAAATTTGCAGTGGAATTCATCATATCTTTTAGGTAGCTACATTGAGGGTATAAACAAGTTAGAATTTGCAGTCTGGTGGAAAATATGTTTCTTAGATACTATTATTCAGCATATATAGGCCACACTGGTTTCAACTTTATACACCAATGCCTGTGGAATTATACATTAAACCATTTGAAACTTAATACACACAATTTGTAAGCATGGTCTCCAATTTGGTTGCTGCAAAATGTTGTTAATTTGTGTGGAATTATTGGACATTCTTCTGCAATTGTTAGAAACTGGTGTTGTTATTATGGAGTTCAAAGGTTAATATTTTATGCTTGCAGATTTGACGTGG
Organism: Gossypium longicalyx; assembly: GCA_025698465.1. NCBI lineage: Eukaryota > Viridiplantae > Streptophyta > Magnoliopsida > Malvales > Malvaceae > Gossypium > Gossypium longicalyx. The sequence continues at coordinate 1,091,201 of CM046999.1, forward strand.
AATGTAGATGAACTGAAGGCTGTTTTAACTTTTGTCTTATAAGCTATTTATGAAATATTATTTTAGCTTTTGCCTATGAAATGTTGAAATAGTAAGTTTATATTAATTCTAATTCATATCCTTGTTTGATTGAAATTCCTTAATTAGTAAAAAGTGAGATGGGAGATACTCAAACATCAATTTCCACATTGAAATTGAATCCAAACATTAATTGGTGGATCACATGTCTTGTATTTTGTCAAGTTAAATGGTGTGAATAGAGAACCATTTTCTTCTTCTGCCTGGAAAATAATTTGGCATTATGCAAATATCCACATTCATACATATAAAGGAAGCAAGACCAAGTCAATATACTTTGTAATCTTATCAATTCTAATTATTTCACTTCTTCATCCTTTAGGGAGTTCAAATGAAATACAATTTTTTGGTAAATCAAATTTCATTTTTATGAAATACCTATTCACTTTAATCCTACTCGTTTTTTATTTGTTTTACTGATTTATGCTTTCTTCATATTATCTTTCTTTGCTTGTTCTTTTTCCTCTTATTTTCACCCTCCTGTGATGGGTAGTGTCTAAACCTAATACCAAATGATAAGAAATGAGACAGGTGAACACGGAAGTGGATTGTAAAATTTGTCGAAGTTGTGAATTTGACTTAGGGCTCTAAACGTTCGAAAATAAATTTGGATTCTGATACAATCTAAAACGAAATCGAATCCAAGTAAGAATTTTTTTTTGGCACCCCGACTTGTTTCATCCTTTTGTTCTTTTTTGTAGCAGAACAAGAACATTAGGATGCTTTGTTTTAGGCTGTAGCATGGCACAGAGAGGTACGTTCTCGGATGATGAATTGGAACTTGACTCAGAAGCGAGGAATTGTCCAACAAAATCTTTCTTTTCTTGCCAGATTTTACTACAACAAGAACCTTGCCTTTATATTTCTTCAATCTTGCTCTCTAGAAACCATGAATCTTATTTTCACCCTCCTGTGATGGGTAGTGTCCAAAGTAGTGGGCACTCCCCCTTGTCACTTGAGCCTTATTGAAGAGGTTTTCTTAGCTCGAACTTCTTTTTTATTATAATTTTTCGAATTAGATCAAATTAAAAGAATATATAAAATTTAAGCACTAAATTTATTAAAATTTTTGGAATTAACATTAAATTGTGTAAACATTATGAGCTAAATTTTTATTATTGTATATTGTGGTGTAAATGTCGGAAATTTTCTCACGGTTTGTTGATTAAGTTTGGCTGACGATAATAGTCTGGCATTGAAGTGAAATAAGGGCAACAGCTAAGGTAAAATTGGTGGATCCCATAATGTCCCTTGTAGTAGCCCAAATTTGACCGGGTTGAAAACAGAATAAAAGAATAAGTATTTATTTATTTAAAATGTTCATTTTAAAGTCCTTTTACAGGACTCAAAATACAAGTCCACTAACTACAGCCCAAAAATTAAAACCCAACTAGCCCACTACCCGTTTACCCAAATACACCCGTAGCCCAACTTAAACCAGACCCATTACAACAGACCCAAACAGACCCACCTAATACTAATAAACCCGAAGGAATGACTTTCAGATAGGGTTAGAATCCCTAGCTCTCTTTCTCCTCGCGCCGCAAAGGATTCTGGAAGCTTCAGGCGCCTCAAACATCATTCCCAATTAGCGCCCTTTCGTTTCACGAAACTCCAGAACTTTAGGGGAGCGTCTATTAGCCTCACATCAAGGCTCCATCAGCGCGCTACACCTCGGTCTTGTCTCGCCATCGAGATCCTCGCAGTCACCAGCAGGAAAAGGAAAGAAATCAAAGCAAAACTACAGCAAATAGATTAGAACAGGGTTTGGAAAGAAATCTTTTGATTTCTTTCCAAAATAGGCAGTAGATTAAGGCTATAAAGCCTTTTCTCAAATCTGTAAGAATACTTACGCAAATACATATACAGAGAAGCACAGAAAAATCAAAATACATACACAGAGAGAAACAAAAGCATATATAGGCACAAATATACACAGAAAGCACCGCAAAATTTGTATCCGTTCAAAAGACAGAGAATAAAGCAAATCTTTGGAAGAGTAACTAAATTGTCTCTTTTATTTTGTTTTTACTGATTTGTTTCTCTTGCATGCAGATATACAAAATCTTTTTTAAAAAAACTCAGAAAGGAAATAGGAAATAGAAATTACCTCTTGTTTTGCAAAAAAGAAAAAAAACGAACCTTTCAGGTCCCGACCGCCATACATGGCGGGATCTGCGACGGCACGTGGAAGGGAATATGGTGGTCCGATGATCGAAGGACCACCAACCAAAGGCCGAAGTTCGGAGAGCCGGAGGGATTTGAGAGAGATTTCTCTCGTTTTTTTAGAAACAGGTTAAAATGAATTTCAAATAAAAGAAATCGGCCTTATATAGTTTTGACGAAACAACATCGTTTCTGCTTAATCTAATAAGCTTAAAACGGCATCGTTTTTAGACTAAGGATCCGCGCGTTGACCCGATTACCCGGGGAGGATCCGCGTGTTTTTGAGGATTGGGTTAATTACTCAACTGGTCCTCTCGCATTTTTAATATTTATAATTCCATTTTTATTTATTTCTAATTTAGCTCTAATGATTTAATTTTGTTTCAATTTAGTCCTCTCGGTATTTTAAAACAGTATTCAGAAAATGGCGTCGTTTTGGATTAGGGCAAATTGCCCAGTGAGTCCTCTAAATTTAACGCGCATTTCAAATCAGGCCCAGGATTTTTATTATTTTGCAAATTAACCTTAGATTTTCTAATTAAATTCAATTTTAATCCTTTTTATATTTTAATTTACTTTAAATACTTTATATTTTTTTTATACATTAGTTATATATATCATTATTATTATCCATTTTCTTTTATCATATATTTTATCAATAAATTATATTATGTATTTTATTTTATATATTTCTTTATTTTTTTATAAAATTGTATTATTATTTACTAAATTTGTAAATGGCAAATAAATTTTAAAAAATTATTAATAAATAATAGTATATATATTATCCTTATTTATAATAGTATTCATATTCCATTTATATATTACACCTTTTCTTTATTTATACATTTTTTATTATATATTATTTATTTTGTTTTTATACTAATTATTTAACCATATTTTTATATGCAAAATACTTATTATATTTTTATTATTTTATATTATATTTCCTTATAGTTTATTCGTATTATATTATTATATATAACTTATTTTAAACGTTTTAATTTATATTTTAGATATTTTTATATCAACAATTACTCACTTTATTTTATATTTTAATATATATATTATATTATGTCAATATATTAGATGTTGGTCCCATAATTTTATTAAATGTTAAGTGCTTGACTTATTATTATTATTATTATTATTATTATTATTATTATTATTATTTTATATATATGTGTCAAATTGTATATCATGCATCATTTTTATTGATATGTTTAAATATATGATGAATTACATGTTTACGTGTTTTTACCTGTTCTTCTTAAATTTATATCGTGTTTTATGTATATTTTACTTATTTAAAATTTGCCATGTTTCTTATATGTATATGTTAGTTAATGTATGATATTTATACTATTGTGCTCTTATTTACCTATTACTATAACATGTTATCTCGTATGTTATGTTAATATGCTCCTTCATGCATCGATCTAAAAAACGAGACTCTAAAGTTTTCAAAAAATAAAGGCAATGCTTGGTGTTTGGAAATTTCGAGAAAAGTAGTGCCCTAACTTATTGGGTTGCAACTTTTCTCGTTGAGTTCGAATAGTCAAGCACCCTTCTAAGTTTTTAAGGTTTTTTTTAAAGTGCAAGCAATTATCTCGGAATTTCAAGGTGATGTGTCCTAACTTACTGGATATGGCGTTTTGTTGTTTTGAGATATAGATTTCCAAAAAGGCTAACTTAGTGTCAAATATTTTAAAAATATTGTGTCCTAACTTATTGGATATAATATTTTGATTCATTTGATACAAGTGAACCCTAATTTTCAAAATCAGAAATGTTAAAAGAGGATTGTATCTTAAAACTTTCAAATTTCTGACATTAAAGACACTTGATAATCAATTAGGTACAAATTTTTGGGCGTTACGAGGGTGCTAACCCTTCCTCGTACGTAACCGACTCCCGAATCCGTTTTCTCGACTTTCGTAGACCAAAACTAATGTTTTAAAATAAAACATTTTATAAGGTGATCCAATCACACCTAAAAAGATTGGTGGCGACTCCCGTTTCCATTTTTCTTAAAGTCGATTCCCATTTTTCAAAACTCGATTTAAAAATGGTTTCGACGTCCCTATTTTCCTAGACAATTCTAATGTTCAGAAAATTTTCAACTGTAAAATTGCTACATATAAACTAATTAATCTATCTTAAAGTTGAACTTAAATTGGGTACTTGTACATATGTTTGCTTATGCTTTAAACACAAATATGTAATGCTTCATGGAATGCATTCATATGGTAGCTTCATTGACGGTACAGACAAGCATGGTTTTTTTAGTCTCTATTTCTCAAGTAAACGACCCTGAAAGGATGGTTTTTTTCCTCTCTGTTTCCCAAGTAAAATTAATCAATACTACAAATTGTTGTTATTTTTGTGTGGCACTTTCAGGATTCATCAATTAGTAAGGTGATTAATATTTTAGTATTCATAAATGTAGTTCAAGGATTTACCACAAGATTGCAGAGTACAAGGATCCCCTCAAACTTCATGCTTGGGTCTTCTCTGTATATCCAATATCACCATATTTATTAAGAAATTGTTACAAAATTTATAACATTTCACTAATACGATTGAGAAAGTAGAAATAAAATATTTGTTTTATTTTGGTTCTGAATATACATTGTTTTTCCTTATTTATTCACTGCTTCTTCATTATTTAACTCAAATTGTATTTACCAAATACAAAACAATAATCGATTCTTTGTTGGTGCATGTTCTTTCTCATTTCTTGTCTTTAAATTGGAGGATGTCTCCTTTCAAGATTTTTGGATCAAACATAAATTGGTGGATCAAATGTCCTTATACTGCTCACAATAAAAAAATACATTTTGAATTACAAAAAGATTCAATTAGATAAGTTTGAGTTGCATTTATAAGCATGTGATGATGAGAATTCAAGAACATAAGGCATGGTTTGAGCCCTTGTGTTGAAGTTGGCATGCATGCAGCACATGCAGCACATGAAACAACCAAGAAGCAGAACAAGCTGCAAAGCCATACTTATGCTGGCTAAAGTTCAAGCTGCTGTTCATTTTGTTACTTCAAGCACTAGTTTAGTTTTTTAGTTCAAAATGAATTGAGTTGGTATAGCTTTTAATGTAATTAGGTGCTGATAGATTGATAAATCAGCTTTACCATGTGTGCAAGTTATGTTTATCAATTTACTAGGCTACTTAGTGGTAGTAGGTAGTATTTGGTGATAGTTTTTAGCTATAAATGTATTGTTTTTCTAGTTGAATGAGTGAGCTAAATGAGCTGAAGCCATAGCTCCCTTGCTGCACATTTGTGAGCAAGTAAAAATACTGCCTTGTTCTGTCCTGTATTTCTTCCTCTGCTTCAAAAAAAAACACCAACACCTTGTGCCATATGCATTGATGTTGCAGAGGTTCATACATGGAATAGTTCAACCTGCCTGTGTATTCTTAATTTTGTGCCAAACCTATATATCTATCAACAAATTTAACAGTAATATTTACAATGGCATTGCAGAGTAACATATTTAACATTCGATTACACTGTCAAAACATTGCAGCAACCATGAGATTAATCCAATTACAGGAATCGAGGTAGCTTCATTGACAGTATAAACTAGTTAAAATTTCCAGCATTCATGTCTTTGTTTTACCTCAAGTAAACGTAGTCAATACTGCAAACGGTTTGGAGTTATTGTACATTGTACCGCAAATGTCCGAAATTTCCACATTGCTTTTAAATTAAGTTTGGGTGAGCGTGGTAGGAGGAAGCAACAGCGTGGTAGACCATTTTTTTGGAGTAAAAGTATAGTCAATACTTCAAATGGTGTGGAATATTTATTGTACATTGTGCCGCAAATGTCCGAAATTTCCTCATTGCTTGTAAATTAAGTTTGGGTGAGAGAGATGGGAGGAAGCAACAGCAAGTGTGAAGTCAATGAAGTCAATTGACAATTGATAGTCTTAGTCTTTGTCTTTTTTTTGTGGAGTTAAAAGTATAGTGAATAGACAATTGATAGTTAAATTTGTAGCAGTCTTCTTCCTCATTACAGGAACTGATATATATCCATTGTCAAAGAAACACTAATGTTGTGGTAACCATGAGATGAATCCAATTACAGGAACTGATATATACAACCACGTAGGTTGATAATAATTTGAGCTATTTATGGTCTTTTATCTTTTAGGGATTAAATTGAAGGCAAAAGGAAATTTAATGGCAAAAAGCGTTAAATTGAAGATAAAATGGGTCGACATGTGACATAGAAAAAAAAATGGTGCTAAAAATACAAGTATGGAAGTCATGAGGGCAAAAGTGCAAAGAAGAGATATTTTATGAATAAGAGACTATTTTAATTTAATTATATTAGGATAATTGTTAGATATTATTATTTAGATTTTATTTTAGCTTTTATCTCTATTTATCTTGATTTATCTTTAATTATATTTATTTATCTGTATTTATCTTTTAGAATTTAAATAGGACTAGACTAGGTTTCCTAGTACTATAAATAGGGGATAGAGTGACAAAATTTACATAATCTTTTCTATAATCACTCCCTCTCCTAAAAGCATGAGTCAAAAAATCCCCAAAAGATTAGAAATCTAAAATGAATTTTTGTTTTTTACTTGATTAAAAAAGAAATAATTAACAAATGAAAAATGAATAAGATAAGTTTTGATGGTTCTAATATTCTCAAATTTATTTTATATTTTTAGGGATTTAGTCCCTCTACTTTTTAAATCTAAAAATTTAACTTTATTTGTTAACACTGTTAAAATTCTTCTATTAAATTTATTGGTGTGATATTTGATTTTTTTTAAAAAATCAATCTACTTTGTAATCTCATCAATCTTAATTTTTTTAAGTTGTTTAGGGAGCTC